>JARHVA010000296.1:2072500-2412500 GCA_037957365.1 Torreya grandis | reverse complement strand
GTTTATATGATCACTAAGTAATATAAAATAAATGAGATCCTCTATAAGAATTCTAAAATGGGAGAATATTTGCTGAATAAAGAGGAGAGAATGCACAACACCCACTTTATTAACATGCTCAATGTGCAACAAAGCCTAAATATGGAAGAGTTAGATCTTCTAGATGAAGAAGACTTATGTGAATCACTCGAGTTAGTATCTTTCCTAGATATCTCTCTCCCATGTGATATCTTGAGATGTGATGAATCTAATAAAATTGAAGAACATTTGTGTTCTTTATAAATAAATCAAAGCCATGGCATGGCCAATAATGATGGTTTGAAGTTGACTATTCATCAAGAGATAAATGTTGTAGTGACTCTACCCATACCCAAGACATTAGTGTTAAAAAGAGTATCATAGTTGTAGACATTGAAATTTGATGGTTCAAAGTTTAAAAATAGATGTGGTGTCAAGGTAGAATTAATTAATCCAAGAGGGAAGTCTTATTTGATAACCTACCATCTACAGTTCACTTGTAATAATAATGTGGTTGAGTACAAAGCATTGGTCCATGGTCCCCTATTCACCCTTGGTTAGAAAGTAATGAATATCAAAGTATTGGGTGAGTTTGAATTGGTAGTTAGATAGGGGAGAAGTCATTATTCTTGTAATGACAAACACTTGTCTAGGTATCATAATAGAGTCTAGAACTTGATCTAAGACTTTGATGCCTTTGGCATTCAAATGTTACCTAGATATAATAATTATATAGTGGATGCATTGAACACTACCACAAGTACCTTAGAACCCATTGCCCATTCAAGAATGATAAGTTTCTCAATAGATCTAGTCTATACCCCTTCAGTCTTAGATAACATTAATAATCTCAAAGTCTTTAATAATGACCAACATATACTAGAATTCATCACCAATACTAATGTGTTCGTAGATCAAATCATTGTTGAGGATGGTTGAGAGGACTTCAAATTGGATGAGGATGAGATGATGAACTTGAAAACAAATAACATACTTAAATGAATGATCTTACTTAAAAGGTTATTTGATATGGACTATCAAGAGAATGGGAAGGAGTCCACCCCTATCAAAGGTATGTGACATGATCAATGCAAATTTGGTAGTGCAAATGACGTGAGGAACTTGCTTTTAGGCACCACTTTTACCTTAGAAGAAAAATTAGATTTTGCACAAACTCTTAAATAATTTAGGGATGTAATAGCATGGGGTTATGAAAATATCAAAGTATTCAACACTTCCATTTTAACACACACTATTCCCCTCAAGCCTAGAGTCGAGCCATTTAGGCAAAGACAAAGGCCTATAATCCATTGTTAGAGACCCTAATTTTTAAAAGAAGTATAGAAACTGCTGGCAATAAGGATCATCTTTTTGATAAGACATTCTACATGGGTAGCAAACCTAATACCAATGAGGAAAAAGAATGGGGAGATAAGAATATGTGTTGATTTCCATAACCTCAACAAATCTTCATAAAAGGATAACTACCCCTTACCTTCATTGCGTGAAGTGGTGAAAATTGTAAACGGTGCCCAAACGATGTCCTTTCTTGATGGGTATTTAGGATACAATCAAGTGGCGATCGATTATGAAGATATAATCAAGACAACTTTCACTACCAAGTGGGGCACTTATGCATGCAAAATAATGCCTTTTGGATTGATCAATGCAAGTGCCACCTTTTAGAGGGCTATGGATATTATGTTCAAGGACTTAATGTATAAGTACATATTTGTGCATATGGATGATCTTACAATATTCTCCAAGAGGAGATCAGATCATATAAAGGTCCTAAGGAAAGTGTTGTAGAGATGCAAAAGCCATGGGATTTCATTAAATCCCAATAAATGCATATTTAAGGTGATTAAAGGTAAACTACTGATCCACTTTATCTTTGAGAGGGGCATATATATAAATCTTGATAGAGTGGAGGTGATCTTGAAAATCCCACATCCTAGCACTAAGAAAGAATTAAAGAATTTCTTTAAGAAAATCAACTTCGTTAGAAAATTTAGCTTAGGTTTTGCTGAGATAATCAAACTACTTAATAGCATGCTAAAGGACACCAAAGTTAGTTAGACTACTGAAGTAAATATGGCCTTCAACTAAATTAAGGCTGCCATTATTAACATACTCATACTCATAAGCCCATACTACACATAAACTTTTTACCTTTACTCATTTACTTTAGAGCATTCTACGACTGTTGTGTTAACATAGAAGGAGTTGGAATATGAAATGATGGTGTCTTTCATGAGAAACCCACTCAAGAATGTTGAACTCAGATATTTTAAATGATAAACAAGCCTTTACTTTGATCAAGGTTGTTAAAAAGTTTAGGTATTACATTCTACACAATCACGTGTTTACTGTGGTACCTGATCTAACTGTGATTGCCCTACTAATGCATAATGAATTGGGAGAAAGGCATGGTAAATGGATGAACATACTCTAGGAGTTTGACCTAGATATACAATTAATGAAGATTATCTAAGGACAAGGATTCTACAAAACCATCAAGGTAGATCCCCAAATCATTTGTCAATAGTACTCAGTGCATGACATCACATATGATGATTGGTACACTAATATGTTGAATAGTGAATGTCCAAAGCACCTAAATTGTATGTAGTGTAGGGAACTATGCTTAAGAAGCAGTTATTTCATGATTAAAACTAACAATCTATATAAAAGAAGCCATGAAGGCATATATTTGAGGTGCCTAAATAAAGAGGAAATAATTACAGTACTCAGATATTTCCATGGGAAATATATGACCGAGCATGGTTCATGAAGTATTACCACTCATCAAATACTATGGGTAGGCTATTATTGACCACATATTTTTAAGGATGTGCATCTGCACACGAGGAATTGCCACACTTTGCAAGCTACTGCACCTTGTGAATGTACCCTAGCTATGCCACTATTGTCGATCATCAAGGCTCGACCCTTTGTTAAATGAGGATTAGAATTCATGGGGACCATCAACACCAATTATTCTACTGATCACAATTTCATCCTTATAACAATAGATTACTATACTCATTGGGTTGGAGCCTAACCATTCTTAAATTGCACCATAGATGTAGTCATTCAATTCTCAAAGGAACACATTTCTACAAGGCTTGGTATGCCCACCACCCTGGTATGTGATAATTTCCCTAATTTCTCCTCGATGTAAATCTTTGAATGGAATTATGATCAATAAGTAACTCTTAAATTTTCTTCAAATCATTATCCACAAGGTAATGGGCTGGTTGAATCAACAAATAAGAATTTATTAAATGTAATTAAGAAAATTTTAGGAAGAAACCCAAGGGAGTGGCAAAATATGCTTAAATTTGCTTTAAGGTTGGATAGAACTAGGATCAAGTCTTCTTTAGTGACCTCTCACTATTATTTGGTATATGGCCAAGATCTTATCCTCCCAACCAATTTAAAGATACATACCTTGCTGTTCACTAAAGAGTACCTGGAAACTAATGATCTAATAGAGGCCCGCCTATTGAACCTCATATAGTTAGAATAAAAATGAGATGTAACCTTGTTGCAATTCAATAGACATCAAGAGGCAGTCAAACACTGGTTTGATAAAATGGTCAAAGTGAAGGCCTTTCAGATTTCATATTTGGTCCTCTTATAGGTTAGGGCTCATGAATAAAAAGGATAACATAGAAAATTTGATGCATTATGGCTCAGTCCCTACCAAATCTCTAAAATCTTGGGTGAGAATGTATTCCGTCTAAGGTGCCTTATTGGTGAGGATCTTCCATTGCCTATCAATGGACAATTCCTCAAGCATTACTTTTGATCTTGAGTGGCTTGGAAGCCCCTATAAATAACTTATCTTTTGCTTTCTATTTTTTCTTTTCTATCCATTGTTTATTATCTTAGGTTTGATTTTATTTGTTTTCTATTTTTCTTCCTCATTGGTTTTATCCCAACTATTTTTTCCCTACGACCCCCCTTATTAATCAAACAAATAACATGAAAAGCTATTCAAAAAATAACATGGATGACACTCAAAGAGCCTAATTATAATTTTACTCAATTTTTTTCGTGTGAAATTATTGTGATTGCATGGTTCTTTTCCTAAATTCTAAAGGTCAATGATTCATAAAAGAACTTGTGAATTTTAGAATAACTATTTTATTGTTTGAAGTATTCTAATGAACTTAAAGAAATATATAAAGAGAAATGTAACATTGCTTCAATTCTGGTTTGTATCGATTCATCATGAACTTTCTAATTTTTTTTTACTCATGGTTTGGTCCCTAACCATCTATAAATGAATTTTAAAATTTCCTTTCAAAAGAATTGAGTTAAAATGTAGAATCTAAAATTTTCTTTGAAAGAGTGATCTCAACAACCTCCACCATAGGATTTCTGACCTAGTTGGAAGTGGAACAAGGCTTTTAGAAGAGACCATAGGTATCTATGTTGGGGCTATAAATGCTTGACTAACAACAGAGAAATTCCCATACCACTTCCCCTCAAGCTAAATTGTAAAATTTGTTTCCTTCAATAGTTTTAGCCTTATGCAAATTTGAATTACTGTCTGTGAATGCAAATGAAATAAATAAATCATTTAGTCACACACAAATGGTTTTAGAAAGATTATGGCTTAGTATGTCACTTATTCCCATAGAATTTAGTGCCTTTGAATTTTAGTTTATTCTAAGTGATAGCTTTTAGCTAATATTTTTTCTTCTATGAAATCGAAGATTCTACTTTTTCAAAATACTCAGGAGTATTTCTCAGCAGGAGTCACCAATTGTTGTTGCTTTCACAACATGCCCCATTTTAGTCTAAATTTAAGGTCTCTCTTTTGCTTTGGATTTTGGTCTTATAGCTTTCAAGAGTTTATTGTGGTTGTTGATTCAAATCAACCTTCTTGGAAATCTATTAGATGTTTAGTTATAAATGATTGAATGGGGTTTACTTTAATGTCTTTGCATTTATTCATTTTAGTTCAAGCTTTATCTAGGAGTGAGTTAATTTTAACTCTTGAATCTTCATCAATATACTAAGCCTTAGTTTATTTGTTTGTTTGTGTTTGGAAACACATTTTAGAGCTTCCTTTTAGACTATTTCACCTTAGTTTTGTGCAAATTACTTAACTTTTTAGAGTTTTTTTACCTCTTTTCCTGAACAATTATTATTCATTTTTGCTTCAATTTCAATTTGAATCACTAAATGTTTATAAAGTGTTACTCTTTAACTTAGTTTGTTTTCATTAAAATGGACTAAATTGGCTTTGAATCTACCAAATTACTAAGTCATTTCATAGTTTTCATTCTATACTTAGTCATCTTTGGATTTGGACTTAAAATTTTTCATAGTCATTGGTTTTCAAATTATTTACTTACTCATTTTCAGCTTTTGCCTTAATCATTTATTTCCAACTATTTAATCATTACATTTTTAAATCAAATAACTAACTATGCATTTCATATTTTGCCTATAGGGTTTTCAAAGTTCAATTGAAGTTTGATAGAAAGAGCTAAGTTATAAAGTTTTAAATCAGCCTTCACACTTTTTGGAAAGGAGGTGCTCTTTATTAAGAATTATTTAAGTCTTTTGCTCTTTGGGAAAACTGTAAAGAACAAGTTAAGAATTTTGTATGGAGGCTCAATAACAAAATTCGCAAAGAAGAAAAAAGTCCCGAAGACTTCACAAAAATCATTCAAGTATTAGGTCTTTGGAAAAAGTGTTACAATTTTGTTAGAATTTTTTCAAATAAAAGTTCCAACAACAAAAATTGTGAAGGTTTGGACCTTCAAAACAAAAGTCGTGAATGAAATCCTATAGAAAGCTTGAAGACTTCGTGAGAATTTTTCAAGTTTTTTGTTTTTTAGAAAAAATGTTATGAAGACTAATCATAAATTTTGATCCAAACAAAAGTTCTGAAGACCAACGACCGAAGAGAAGTTGTGATAACAAAAGTTTTGAAGGCTAAGGTAAAATTTGGAAAAGACAAGAACAAATTTTAGAACTTTTGCATGAGGTCTCAAAGATAAAACTTTTGAAGACCAAGTGTAGATCAATAGTTTCAACAATAAAACTTGTGAGGACTTGGGTCTTTAGAAAAATGTCACGATAGCAAAGTTGTGAAGAAGTAAAGTCATAAAAAATGAAGGAAAAGATCTCCTTTTCATGAGAATTATCATCACATCTTTTGCATGATAAGTTTTTGGAAAATAATGTGAAGATAACAAAAGTGAGAAGAGCCAAGGGAGTGATGTGTGGCAGGGAAATGGCAAAAGCTCAATTGCCTCAGAGGACATATAGAGGCTACATGGCTATGAAGTTGATAAAAACAAGCTACAAAACCAAACCCAAAAATGATGATGAGCTACTAAGTGGAAAAATTAGAGCCTATAGAAGTAGACGCAATAGCGAAATAAAAGAAAAGGAAGGAGAATTTAAGAAGATGTCATGTGACAACTTCATAGAACCCAAATATCTCAGTAAGATGGAGCCATCAAACCCCATGAAGCTCAGAATGAAATATAGGTAGGGCTCAAAGGTCAATGAGTAAAAGACATGTTGGCTGTGTAGACAATAAGGCATGAGCCTAAATTTGATAATGCATCTAGTTGTCAAAACTATCAATAGGATAAGAATGGACTGCACATCCAATTTAATTTGTAAAATCAAATTACAGTCCAACTGAATCATGAATAAGGCAAGAATAATTAGCATGGCCTACACATCAAGATTAAGCATGAAACATAAGGGATAAAATATATACCTTGAATAAGTGTGGCTCTAACTACATAAGACATGGGTGGTTGACTATCCCAATGAAATCTCAATTGAATTCCCCCCATGGGCATTTATTCTTGATTTGGTCTAGCATGGTTCTTGATATTTTCATGATGCAATTGAGTGGGATTCATTCCCAATGAATCTCAAGTGGGATGAACACATTGATGATTGTTGAAACTACCCCATCAATGGGTGAACTTGAATTTTAAATTTGTATTTGAACTCCTCAGGCCTACGTGCATATATAAGACCAACTCTTGTACCATAACAAGGGTTGGCTCTTTGTGGATTATGAAAGGAGACATATAAAACTAGACATTTTATTTTGATTTTTATGATAATATCTTCCCTTTTATTGTTTTAGCCACTTATTACATAGCTTTTTTTGAGTCTTTGATGATTGTATGAATTCCAAGATATTGTTAATCAAAAGGAAAAATCTTGATAATTAGAACACTGTTAAGTCTGTGTGGTCATTCCCTGCATATTTTTATGGTAGTTATGTCCTTCGTTATTACAATCATCTCCCCCAAGACTCTTGCACCATCTTTAGTTGGAGTTGTGCTAGGTCTGGTGCAACTGAAGATTGGTTTCATGGGATTTACTTAGTCAGATAACTCTGAGTTCATATATGTTTGTAATAGACATTTTATCTCTTTATCCCTAATATTTTGTTCTTTATTTTTGATTAGGTTAATCTAGGAACATAAAAATATGAATTTAACTATTTATCTTGATTGCCTATATATATATATCAAATGTTATCATCAACATTGCATTGTTGCATTCATAGACATCATAAGATAATGAGGGAAGTTAAATTGTGTTAGGAAGTAAATAATAGAAGTCTAATTTATGCTAGAGGTTAGACCCTACAAACTTGTCCTAAGTGAAGTGTGTGGCCTCTTTTTGAATCCCTTACAATTAACTATACCTCAAATCATTAAAATGGGCCCGTTACATGGAACAATTTACATCAACCAAATAAGTGAAGACTAGTATACCAAGACTTAACACATTTAGACCTTGGGGAGGTATTTTATTCACAATATCTCCCTCTTTTTAGGAAAGGCCAAGGATTAAAAAACTTTGCCTAATTGTTGGCTATGTCAAAATGCATGTCAACACCCATAAATTGTAAAACTCAAGCAAGGGTCAATTGAGCCAATCAATGACTATATTCTTCAGTACAAAATTATGCTAGATAATGCAATAAATTATATGGTAGACAATGAATTAAAATATTTATTCACACAATGTTTACTAGCACCACTCCATAAATCAATCATGTTAAAAAATTTCAAATATTCTTATGGGTTATCCCATAAAGTCAAAGAAAGAAAAATCAAGCTCATAACATTGAATAAGTTAAAATATGCACCAAGTGCTCCATCTACTTCAAATATCAAGTTTCAAACCAAACCAAACTACAAGGTTAAAACTAATGGAAATAAGAATGAAACAAAAATAATAGTCAATGCAATTTCACAACCAACAAATATACTTCAATTGATAGCTCCACCAAGGAGGCAATTTTCAACATTACCATAATCTTCTCATGTTCTCTTCCATAAACTACTTGATTGTAATCTCATATCTCAACCTAAGTGCTTCTATAGTAATGCATGTTGTGACTACCATAGATATATTGGGCATTTTTCCAACAAATGTTTTAGGCTAAGGCATAAGATACAATTTATTATTGATGAGAATACTATCAAACTAGGCACACCCACAAAAGAAGCCAAACCACAAAAAAATTAAAATGTAAATCTAAAAATATCCCCTAATCCATTTCTAAAGCATTGTACTATTGAGCATGCAAATAATTTAGAGGTAGATCATGTGTATAATGTACATATTATTTCTAAGACATATGGGCATCTAATAGACAAAATCATTGGTCCATTTACATGAACATCAGAACCACACATGGTGATCACAATAAATGACAATGTGTTGGATAAATATTTGTCACTTTGGAAAATATGGGATTTCACAATAGTGAAGGAGACAAAAGTATCTCCTATATTAGGAGGTGAGGTTACCTTTATTTAACACAATACAAATTTAACTAAACCTATTTACAATATCTACAGGTTGAAGGGAGTATTGAACTGTACTCCTTCTAAATGAAAATAAAAATAAAAGGAAGGAAGATAGGGTCAAGCATGAATGAACAAACACATATTTCATCCAACACATGACAAGAAGGTGTTTCTAAAAATTAATATGCTTGTTTGAGATCAATACAAGTATTTATTGAATTGAGAGATATGCATTAATATAGGAAAAACACACATCCACAAAGAAAATTCTAGACATAAAGTTATGGAACTTATCATGTGTTCTCTATTTGAAGAATGAACACAAAGTTTCTTTCTCCTGTCTTTCAAGCAAGATTACAATGAGCATAAAAAAAACCTTGTAAAATTGTCATTTCTCCTATTTATAGAGATAGGAGGGAATGTACTTACCCTTCACATTAAAATGTGATATTTTCTATTCATATTTTAATCCTACTTAATTTTTAAAATTTTAAACTTTTCACAAAACAAAAAATACAAATTTCCCAAAATAGAAAAATAGGAAAAAATGGAAAACAATTATGAGCACTCTAGGATGTTTGCTTTGGTGTAGAAGTTGGTGTTGAAATCTCAAAGCAACAACAGAGTTCCAAGCTTATTCTTTATCCTGGAAACTTTTGAATTTTTTGAATTTATTTACTTCTTTAGTGATTGTATTCCCCTTTGTGACTAATACATGCTTACAATGTGTCAACCGTTCAAAAAAACCAACATCATGGTGTTTGGGACTTTCATGAGCTCATTTAGTTGATTGTTCACCTCTTCAAGTGAGACATGAATTTCACTTATCACAATCATTGAAGCAACAGTAAAGGAATTTTATTTGAATAGTTCTTCTTTTATCAGCTTCTTGAATTGATCCTTAACTTGTTTCACAATTAACTAATTAGTCCCATCTTCCTTTAATAGGTCACAATGCAATTCTCCCAGATTAGAATAAAGCTCTTTCTATTTATCTCCTCTAATTCAAACCTACTCTTAAAACTCACCTATATCTCAATCTAAATTTCATTTTTTTGAAGGATACATTCCAACCATTTGTAATAGGTATTATCTTCAACCTTCTCAAATATCCTAGATTTGACCATCTTTTTGGTGTCAATGGTAATAATCTATCCAACATCACCTTTCACATTTTCCTAAAGCTTCAAGTCGTTATTTTGGAACTTGATCTGTTGATTGATATTGACAAATTTATAATCATTTGTCCCATTAGACTTACCATCTCCTCAATATATTTCATGCCATCCAATAGCAATTTCTTGACCCAATATTTAAGAGTTTTCCCATAGTTGTTATATCCTTTGATGGTTGATATGGACTCCTTATTGATTCCAAGGACTTGATTCAGGCTTCCACTTAGGGAATTATTAGAGTTTCTATTATATTGAGGAGATGATTGACACACCCAACCAAATTTTAAAACTAATATTTCATTTTTTATTGAGTGAGTTCATCCTGTTCAGATCTCTTAATATTATTTCTATGGTCTCCCATAGATTATGAACACCACTCTCTTTGGTTAGCTCTCCAAGTGATATTTATTTCAGAGTATACTCACTCAAGGTCATCTCCTCCTTGTTTTCATTAACATTTGGCTTAACAATCTCCATAAACAAGCTCCTATTGGATATGAAATTAACCTTGATGTGGTCTTTTCCTTCTTATGGGGAGGAGTCTTGAAGAGATTTTCCACTACATCAAAATTGAGTATTTCAACTTCAACCACCTTATTCCTTTTGCTTAGTATAGGCTGAATCCATTGAAATGACATATGACGAAAACTTAATTTATTAGGAACTTGAAGGTGGTGGTGTAGGTTACTTTTGAGGTGAAGACTCTATGGGAGGTAAAATTGATGGAAAAACTGTGGGAGGAGGAGATTCAGAGGCTAACACATCAACATCACTAAAAAATACTTGATGAATTACTTATTGTGTAGAGGTAATATATTTTTGAGTGGTGTTATCAATTAATAGGGATGGGTCCCCGAGAGGGGAAGATGACTACAACATGACTAATTTTGAAACTTATAACTTTCTACCTTATAATAGGGTTTTCTTTACAAGTCTTCCTAGGTTTATTTGATTGCTTGGGATCTTCACCATTTCCATCATCATAATTTATAGAAGTAGACGACTTAACCATAATACTAACACTACATTTTCCATGTGTCTTAGGAGTCACAACATGTGTTTTATTTGAAGGTACTGTAGTCTTTAATCTTGTAGAGCCTCTTACTATGGTGAACTCTGCTATATTTTTGTTGAGCCATTATGTGTATCGATTTAACACATTATTTGTTCATAATTTTAAAATTAATAACTTTCTAACATATCAATTGATGGTTGGTAATGGGGCAGACATGATTCTTTCAACATAGATAGGATCAAGGAGATCACTTTTATCATCAATATGCCATATGGGACTCATGTATCAATGAAGGATCTGATTTTCTCCAAGATCAATCTACCCCAGTCATGCCTCACTTCTTCATGCTCATTAGAAAAATATGCCTAATAATCCTCAAAATGCGGTATATGCTCATAGGAAAAACCAATGTCAAGGTGAGTTCACACAAACCTCTTACTATCAAAATAAACCTGACTGGCATATGAATGCAATGTGAACTATGCTATTACATACCTGAATCCTAAACATTTAAAACATTATTTCATGTGAAATTACCTAAAGAGATATGAAAGGCAACACCCAAAACATGTCTAGCCTGAGAACATTTATGTACTGCACCTAACTATCAACACAATTCAATTGATATTATTTTTTATTGGCCAACCTTGGTAACTGTAGTGAAAAACCTTCAAATCCTCTAAATATCATGTATGTGAATTTATAAACTTGAATGAAGTAGCTCCCATACTATGAAATTAAGTTGGCTACCTCATCCAAGATTCTCCTTCCCCAATCCTCATCCCAAGCTTGGACCACTCTCATTGTGAAGGTGCCACTGACCCTTTTGAAGTATTTTTTGCTTTACTCTAGATTCAAATAAGAGTATAATTCATATAGTTGAGAGGATGAATTTGTGTTGACTATTTAAGATTGGCGTACACTCTTTGAGAGGTTAGTGAGTATACCAATTATAAAGTCAAGAAAAACTACTTGGTTGCCTCCACATCGATTAGTTGTTGGTGTAGAACTTCACTGATCATCTCACCTTAGTCTATGTATTGCTTCCCATTATAGATAATGTTAATGTCCATGAACATATATAGATGTAAATTCATGGTGTTCTCATTGTCGACCACGTGGTTGAGGAGAGTTATTAAGTTGGACAATTATTCTTTGAAATTAGACAGGGATAAATTTTTTTGAAGCTTGAGAAGACTTATTCTTTTGTGCTTCAGCCACAAATAATCAATTTCGGTTATTTTTTTGTTTGGTTTTTTGTCCCAGTAGCATTTTCTAGTTGCAAGACTCATTCTTGCATAGGTTTCATGCACTAAAACTCTTAGGGTCATGTTCATCATTGTTTTATCCACCTTTGCCTTCAGGGAACCATTATTTGATCTCATTTCATGGGCTTTTAGGTAGTGTTGAGCATAAGTGAATAACAAATTTAAGCACTACTAGAGATAGGGAAACTTGTTACTTTTATCAAACCACTTTCTGATAGGTGAACTGTCAATGAATTCTGATTATCTATATTAAAACTTTATGGAAATCTGCCAGGTCCACATGACCAATATGAGAATCCCCAATCTCAGGAATGTTACTCTATAGTACTAACAATGGATCAAATTCCATATATTTATACTTTATTTTTGTTATTTTATGACGTTGAAGGGTTTCTTCAACAAATCTTGTAGATTGGGCAAATTAGGATGTAAGAAATGTTGATGTGGTTGTAAGAAAAAAACTACGGTGGTCATGAAAATGATTTTAGATTATTTAGATTAAGAGACCTTTTTAAAGAGTTTAGGGGAATTTTTGTGCACTACAACATCTAAGCCTCCTCACACATGGGTGCATCATGTGTTCACTCGACCCTAAAGGTGCAATGGATGCACAAAGGTACGTACATTAGTATTTATGTTTATATACCCCACACATCCTAGAGCTTAGGGAAAATTGACCTCTTAGACATGTGTGATACAAAAACACACATTTGATTTTTAACCACCTTACTTAAATACATTTTACTCAAAACACTTAAATTTTTCATTACAAACTTCTTGACTTGAGCCAAAAAATTAATTCAAATTTCCATGTTGTTCTTGACTTGACCAAAAGTTGAATTTAATAATTTTAGGGAAAAATAGTTAGCTGAGGCTGGGGATATGGATTTACAAAAGGACATAGGGTGAACCCTTAGAATCTCAGGTTTTTCCAATAAGGCATCTTATCTATTAGGCTAAGGAGTTTGCTTGAAATAATAGAAACGAGAAAGGAAATAAGAAGGATTATAAAAATAGAAAAGGAATAACACAAAAAAAATGGAAACACATGAAAGAAAGGGAAACACAACGAAAAGGGAAATACACAACATAAATAGAAACACATAATGAAATGGGAAACACAACACAAAATTAAATTATCTATGGGGAATGGTAGGTGATAGTCTGCCCTTACTATTTATAATGCTTCAAATATTATCCATTGTATGGCAACAGAAGGTGAGTTTCATCCTTATATTCCAAATAATATGTGTTCTCACCATATAAGGCCTCCACTGTAGGTCTTATCATGAAAGGCCTCCAATAATTTATTTTGTTGTTCCTTATTCACACATCTCAATAAAGTGCCATCCAAGGCCCTTTTAAATAGAGTCTTATCTAAAACTATGTATTTATCTACCTTCAGCTTGAGTGTCTTCTTCTATTTGGGATTTATATGAGCTAGGTATTCTCCATATCAGATAAAGTATGCGATATCAAAATATTGCTCTTCAAAGGAATCAATAAATACTACCAATGGTAGTTATTCCTTCTCATCTCTTTGTGAATCAACACCTTTATAAATCAATTGACAAAGGCCGTATCCCCTCACCAAATTGGTGGGTTTGATGTCTAGATCATATTATTTCACTTTGGCTATCCATCCCCCTCTTTTTATTCCTAGTTCTTGCTGAGTCAAAATTGATTTGATCATCAAATTTGAGACCATCATGATCATGTAGGAGTTCAAGATGGAGAACCTAAAATGTTTCACCACTTTGACCACAACATACATATGTTTCTCAATTAGTGAATACTTAAGTTCATGTTCCTTCAGACCATAACTCATGAAAGTAATTAGAGACTCAATTCTTTCTTTTTTTTCACCAATATAGTAGACAATGCATACTAAGAGGAATAATAATATGCAATGAAATATATTCAAAAATATGGATAGGTCAAAATAGGTGCCTTGGCAATAACCTCCTTAATTTCATTAAAATATTTCCTCCCATCATCATTCCATCTGAAAGAGTTCTTTCTATGCATCATTTGAATAATGTGCCTAGCAAATTCAACAAAGTTAGGGACGAATCCTCTTAGAAAGTTGACTTTACCAAAGAATGAATGTGTGTCAAGCTTGATACTAGGTAAAGACAATTTGTAAATTACTTTTACCCTCTATGGATAAATCTTAGTGCCTTATTTATAAACCACATATCCCAATATTTTACCTTTGGTTACTATAAAAACATACCTTTTTGTATTTAGAGAT
Source organism: Torreya grandis (assembly GCA_037957365.1). Lineage (NCBI taxonomy): Eukaryota > Viridiplantae > Streptophyta > Pinopsida > Cupressales > Taxaceae > Torreya > Torreya grandis. Next base: position 2,397,948 of record JARHVA010000296.1, on the reverse strand, counting down.
ATGTCATGAGCTCAACATCTTTTGAAGACCATTTTTAGGTGTTTGTAGTGATCTTCCCTTTTCTTTGAGAATATTATTAGGTCATCAAGGTAAATCTATATGATGTTAATCTCTATATCACTTAAGGTTAAACCCATTATTATTTATAATGTACTCCTCACATTGATGAGACCAAAGGGCATATTTTTGTATGTGAATGTTCTGCATGGGGTTGTAAATGTTATCTTGTACTGGTCTTCTGTAGCAACTCTAACATGATTATATCTATAAAATACATCCAACATGGACATAATTTAAAAACTCATGATAACTTGGAATATTTTATCCATGATTGGTAGAGGATAGTTGTATTTTAGCGAGCCCTGATTTAGGTTGTGAAAATATACACAAATCCTAACTTCTCCATTATTCTTTATTATAGGAAAAATGTTGGCTACCCAAGTAGAATGATGAATAGGGAATATATTTATTCCATCCAAAATTTTCTTTATTCACTCATTGATGGTCTCTACAATATTATGATTCTAGTGTTGTAACTTTTGTTTGAATGGATTGACACCTGACTTTAGCAAAATGTTATGGTACATACTTTTAGGCCTGAAAGACTTTAGATTAACATAACACCAAACAAATATGTCTCTATATAATTTTAATAGAGTAATCTACCTCATACAATCTTCCTTGGAACATCATGTTCTAATATTCACATATCACATTTCCTCCTCGATACTAATATTTACTCTCTCATACTTAGGAGACCTTCAAGGATCTTCTTGGATTTTCCTCCTTATATACTTGTCATGTTTGTAAAAATTTTATTCCAAATATACCAATCATTTAGGAATATTATATCCCTTTAGCTAAATGATTTTACTATTTTCTTGATTAACTTCAGCATCAAATGGTTATAGAATCTCCACATCCTTTTCTTTTGGAATAGAATATTTTATGTATATTGTTGGGTCTCCTTTGAAATATAAATTTCAAAAATTATCCCTTTGTTTAATAAATAAATGATTTTCTCGTTGTCAATGAACACTTTCCAATGTTTAGAATTATTTAAAACACTGAGACGATATACCATTTTAATGATATATTGGTATTTATCAAACTTTGTATAAGGAATCAATAAAAATGCAGATACAACTAGAACATTAGATTTTGAATTTTATTCTCTTGAGACAACATTAATGGCAAAAGCTTTGAAAGTCTTGATGCAGTCCCAAACCTTATTTTTGTAATGCTTTAGTCTCTCATTATTTACTTAGTATTGACCTTGTATTTATTTCATGATCAACTCAACACCCCCTTGAGCTTTGAGGTTTTGAATGCCCATTTATTATGCTACTTGCAGTCCTAGGAGCATAACTTTACCCAAATTTATTGTTGGTACATTCAAATTGGATTTTATAAGAAAAAGGAAATAATTATTTTAGAGAAGAAATCAACACCACATCAGCATCTAAACCTGTAGTTGAGTAAATTACATCAAGCTCTAAAGTATACACATCATTTTATCATCGTATATGAGTTTAAGAAGTTTAATATCTTTCTCGTTCAACTCCTCTTACAAAATTTCTATCCAAGATCATTTGATTTTCACACCAAGTGTTTGGCTTTAGGTTTCTAGCAATAACTTTTCATTTACACCTTTTATAGGAATGGTAGCCTTTGTCTAATATAAATTTATTGCACCTCCAATATCTTTGTAGAAGGTACTACTTAGTAACATTCCATAGCTTTAGGGAATGTCTACCACTAAAATAGTCTTCTTGACTCTCTTTTAAGGGAATGCAACTAGGGAAACTTGTGCATCTTTTATTTGCTTGATCAAGGGGACTTGTTTCACTTCCATATTGAAATAATGACTGAATTATTTGGTGCAGGATAGCCCTAAGGCATATGGTAGTTCATATGACATCACATTAATTAATGTTCCTAAATCAATTATGAAATTATTTATTTAGAAACCCCCACTGAAGAGTGAAACATAGAAAGGATCAAGTCGTTCATTACCTTAAAGTGGAAACAACTACATTATTCTTCAAAGTGGAATCAACTAATATGATATCAGATCCATGAGGAGGTGCATTGGGACCTTCTCTTTTGATTAATATTATCAATTTATCCAACTGCTTATGATTTGACCTAAGGTATTCAGTTTTAGAAATCTTAACCTTAGTCTTATTCATGTGGTCAATTATATCAAAGGAAGAAGAACTGATAGGATTCGATTCTTCAATGATGGAAATGTTAGGAGGAAACATGAAATTTCCTATTTATTCAAACTATTTATCTTTTGAAAAATTTGGAGAAGGAGTACCTCAATTGAGAAAAAACTTAAGAGCAATTTCAGCTTTAAGAACTTCCTTGGCTTTTTATTTATCAAACCCTTTGTTCTTTTTTGCAACTTTTAACTTCTTGTTCTGAACTCTAGTGAAAACTACATATGAATGACTATTCATATCCTCTACTCTATCACCATACTCATCACAATTAGGTTCATATTTAAAACATCCCATAATGAAGTCTCATCGGTTCATGAATTTCAAGATCAGAGGTGTCCAAAAAAACTTATTTGGGTGGTCTTTGATGGTGCATAATTGTAACATCCTTGCCATTTCTAGGCAATTAGAATCATCATGATCATTAATAGCATGGAAGATGAATGAATAATGAATAATAATAGGGGTTGTTTTAATATTGAGTTGAAGAGTTAGAGGAGGGAGTCTAGGATTAACATTGCCATGATATGGGACAAATAGTCTTCTAGGCACATATTTATATGGATTATTTAGAGTTTGAGGAATATGCTTCTTTAAGGCCAATATATCATTTTCTAACCTCTAAACCAGAGAGTCTGTTGAAGTCTATTCTTTACTCTTGAATTAATCCTTTTTAAGCTTTCCATCCATGATTGTATCATCCTCAATTTTAGTATCTTGAGTTTGTACTATCACAAAAGTTTATGGGTGATTTATTTGAATGTAGAAACTTACTTTAGGTACTTGAGCATTTAAGAACAAACATTTTTTATTTTCTATTGTATGCATAAAAGTTGTTAGAATCTTGTGTACTAACTTATTAAAATGAGCCATGAATTCCCTCATGGGATCATGAGATTCTTTCTTTTTCTAAGATAATTGAGTCAAAATGGAATGTTCATCTTCAACTGATTTGAACCTTTCTTAATTTTTTTTCCTCATGGTCTGCCGGTATAGAATATAAGCAATTGGTAAATGATGAAACCATTTTACCACTCCTTTAGCTAATGTTTCCACAAATAACTCAATTGATACATCTTCATGTTTTACACCCAAAATTATACATGCAGAGAATAAATATTTTATATTCTAATTGGTGGTTATTTACCATCACTGGTAAACTTAAGTAAATTCTTCCTCAAACCATAAGAAGTTCGTGGAGTTGGGCACCTAGGGTTAACAAATCAATACGAGGACCCCATGGTATAGTTTCAACCATGTTTTAAAATTTTATTACCCTTGGGACCAAAAAGTTAGGTAAGGATAATGATTGACTCAAAGGTTGCATTTGCTTAATTTTTTCTGGAGAAATCCCGAAATTAGATTGCTCTTGTAGGTCAAACAAAGAATTTGAAACACCCTTATTTATACTAGACCTAGTGTACCTTATTTCAACTAGGATGGTAAAATGATTTTGTCATAATCAACAAGAGAGTGTATTTAATTCAGTACATGTCATACTTAATGATAGGTTCATAGGTAACACATAGATACTCAAATGTGCCCTATGATGGGCAAAAAAAATTATTGGTGAAATATTTGGCACTTTGGAAAATATGATATTTCAGAATAGTGAAGGAGATAAAATTATCTCCTATATGAGGAGGGGAGGTTAAATTTATTAAAAACATGAAAAACTTAACTAAAACTATTTACAATAATTGTAGATTGAAATAAGTATTAGGTTGTACTCCTTTCAATTGAAAATAAAAATAAAAGGAAAGAGAAAACATAAAATTCAACCAATGCATGACAAAAATGTGTTTGTAAAAATTAATATTATTTTTTGAGATTAATACAAGTATTTATTGAATTGAGAGATATACATTAACATAATAAAAATACACATCCACAAAGAAAACACTAGACACAAAGTTATAGAATTTACCCTATGTTCTCTATTTGAAGAATAAACACAAAGTTTCTTTCTCCTTTCTTTCAAGTAAAATTAAAATGAGCATAAAAAAACCCTTGTACAATTGTCATTTATCCTATATATAGAAATAGGAAGGAATGGACTGACCATTCACATTACAATTTGATCTTTGGAATTCATATTTTTGTCTTGTTTTATTTTTACTATTTTTCAAATTTTCACAAAAGGAAAAATACATCTTTCCCAACATAGAAAATAGGAAAAAAAGGAAAATATTTTTGAGCACCTTAAGATGCTTTATTTGGAGTAGAAGCTGGTGTTGAAGAGCTTAGAGTAGCAACAAAGCTCCTAACTTGTTATCTATCCTAGGTTTTTTGATTTTTTTTACTGCTTCAATGATTGTATTCCCATTAGGGATTACTACATGCTTACAATGTGTCAACCATTTATCAGATAACAACATCATGGTGTTTGGGAATTCCATGAGCTTAGTTAGTTGATTATTCATATCTTCAAGTGAGACATGGATTTTGAACATAATTATTGAAGCAACATTGAAGGTAGTTTCTTTGAACAATTACTCTTTGACCAACTTATTAAGTTGATCCTTGACTTATTTCACAATGAAATAACTAGTCCTCTCTTCTTTCAATAGGTCACATTGAAATTCTCCCAAATTAGAAAAAATCTCTTTTTGTTTCTCTTTTCTAATTTTAACCTCTATTGTGACTCACCTATAACTTGGTTCATAATTTCATTCTTTTAAAGAATGCATTCCAACCATTTGTAAGAGGTATCATCTTCAACCTTCCCAAATATATAATCCTTTACCATCTTCTTGGTGTCAAAGCTAGTTATATGTCTAACATTACCTTTCACATTTTACCAAAGCTTCAACTCGTTATTGTGGCACTTGATCTATTGATTGATATTGGAAATTTCAGAGTTAATTGTCCCATTTAGCTTTACCACCTCTTCAGTATATTTCATCCCATGCAATAGCAATTGCTCAACCCAAACTTTAGGAGTTTTCCCTAGGTGTTATATCTATTGGTGGTTTCTATGTCCTTGCCAATTTCAGGTACTTGAGTTTTGGCTTCCACTTGGGGCACTATTAGAGTCTCTATTAGATTGAGGAGATAGTTGACACACCCAACCAACTTTTAACTATGATATTTCAATTGTTCTTGAGTGATTTCATCATGCTCAAATCTCTTGATCATTATTTCTGTTGTCTTCCATAGATTTTGAACATCACTCTATCTAGTTGGCTCTCCAAGTGACACTTGTTTTAGAGTATAATCACTCAAGTCATATCCTCCTCATTTTTATCCACATTTGGATTAAAAATTTCCACAAACTAAGCTCTCGATGGATTTGAAACTAACCTTGACGTGGTATTTAACTTTTTAGGGGGAGAAGTATCAAAGAGATTAGCCATTACATCAAAATTAAGTATTTTAGCTTCAACCACCTTCTTCATTTTTATTAGCATAGGCTACATCCTTGGAAATGATATATGACTAAAGCTTGTCAATTAGGAACTTGAAGGTGGTGGTGTAGGCTACTTTGGAGGTAAAGACTCTGGAGGAGGTGGAATTGATGGAGAAATTATGGGAGAAGGAGATTTAAAGACTAGCACATCAACATCACTAACATATACCTATTAAACTATTTTTTGTGTAGAAATAAGATATTATTGAGTGGTGTTATCAATTTATAGGGATGGGTGCCTAAGAGGGGAAGGTGTTTGTAACATGACTAAATTTTTATCTTGAAGCATCCTACCTACAACATGGATTTCTCACAAGTATTTATATGTTACTTTGGCTACTTGAGATCTTCATCATCTCCATCATCATAACTTGTAGAAGTAGATGACTGAACTAAAATACTAACACTACCTTTCCCATGTGTCCTAGGAGTCACAAAAGGTGATTACTTTGAAGGTGGTATAGTATTTGATCTCTTGGATCCTCTTACTCTGATGAATTCTACTAGCTTGTTGTTAAACCATTCTAGGGATTGATCTAATACATCCTTAGTTTGTATTTACAAATCTAGTAGCTCTCTAACAAACCAATTTATGGTTGGTAATGATGCAACCATGATTATTTCAACATAGCTAAGATCAAGGAGATCACTTTTATCATCAACCATGCCATCTAGGACCCATTTATCAATGAAGGCTCTGATTTGCTCCAAGATCAATCCACCCAAATCGTTCCTCACTACTTCATACTAATAAAAAACATCTACCCAATAATCTTCCAAATATGGTATATGCTTGTAGGAAGAACCAATACTGAGGTGAATTCACACAAACCTCTTTCTATCAAAATAAAATCGACATGAATATGAATGCAAGGTGAACCATGTTATTTTAAACATGATATCCTGAGTATTTATGACATTCTTGCATGTGAAATGACCTAAAGAGATGGGAAAGGCAACATCCAAAAGATATCTATCTCGATAATATTTATGTACTACACCTAACTATCTACATAGTTCAATTAATATGATTTTATTATTGGCCAACTTGGGTAACCATAGAGGACAACTTTAAAATCCTCCAACTTTTATGTATTTGAATTTATAAAATTAAATGAAGTAGTTCCCCTACTATGAAATCAAGTAGGTTACTTCATCTAAGATTCTCCTTCCCTAATCCTCATCTAAAGCTTGGACCACTCTCATTATCAAGGTGCCATTGACCCATCTGAAGTACTTATTACTTTGTTCTAGAGTCAAATAAGAGTAGAATTCATATACTTGAGTGGATGCATTTGCATTGGCCAATTGAGTAGGATTGAGGTACACTCTAATGAGTATACTAAGTATGAATTCATGAAAAACTACTTGGTTACCTCCACATTTATTAGTTGTTGGTGTAAAGCTTCACTAATCATCTCACCCCAATCTATGTATTGATTATCACTGTAGATAATGTTCATGGTGACGAAAATTCGTGGATAAAATTTCATGATGTTCTCTTTATCGACCACATAATTGGGGATAGCTATCATGTCAAATAACTCTTATTTGAAATTAGACCAGAATAAGTTCTTTCAAAACTTGGAAAGACTTCTTATCAAGTGATTTATCCATGAATCATTGATGGTGGTCAAATGTTTGTCTAGGTTTTTGTACCAACAGTGTTGTCTAGTTACCATGCTAATTATTGCATAAGTTTCATGCACTAAGATTATTAGGGTCATGCTCATTGTTGTTCCATACACCTTTGCTATCAGAGAACCACCACTTGATCTTATTTCTTAGGCTTTTAGGTCATATTGTTGAGCACTTGAAAATACCAAATTTGAGCATTGCATACATATATAAAAACTTGCTGCATTTGAAAAACTACTTTTTGATAGATGAACCACCAAATAATTCATATTGCTTGTATTGAGCCTCTTATTCAAATATTACAGGTCCACATAGCCAATATGATAATCCCCAATCTTTAGAATGTTGCTCTCCAGTATTGGTAATGGTTTGAACCCCATATATTTGTACTTAATTTTTATATTTTAGCAAGTTGAAGTGTTGCTTTAACAAGAATTTTTATATTGGGAAAATCAAGAGGAAAGAAATGTTGATGTGGTTGCAAAGAGGAAATTTTGGTGGTCATCAAAATGCTTTTAGATTCCTTGGATTATGCATCATGTGGAAATAATGAAAATTTAGAATTTTATAGGACCCAAAACATTGCAAATATCCTTATGGTTATAAAAAGTTGAACAAGTGAACTAATGATATTAAAACCTCTATCACTATGGAGTACTCAAAATTATGAAAGTTTTGACTATCTTTCTACAATAGTTCACCTTGGAATGAGGTCTGGTAGTTGGGTAGAGTTTTGATTGGTGCTTGGATAGAGTTTTTGTGACAAATGAGCCCTTACGTGGCCTTTGTAAAGAGTTTAATGGGAGTTTATCATGTTGTGATGATTGAGCTTCACACTCGTGTGTGTGTACCACATGTCCACATGATTGATCCCTCCTAACCCTACTAGTGTAATGAATTCCTGAAGGTACAAACCATATTCCTTGCATTTCTATATCACATGTGTCTTGGACATCGGGTAAGCCTAACCTCATGGATACGTGTGGTGATAAAATGTGCCTTTGCATTTTTATTTTATTTTTAATTTTTTTAACCAACTTACTTATATACATTTACTCAAAACACTTCTATTTTTAGTTGTATTTTTTTTGACTTGACTTAGAAATTTAACTCAAATTTTTATGTTATTCTTGACTCAACAAAAAATTGACTCTAAGAATTTTAGGAAACAACACAGTGAAACAAATGATGATGATTTAGATAGGCACACTCTCTTTATTTGAACTTAAATCAATAACCAACCTATACACAATGTCATGATTGATAATGGGTCAAGTGAAAATGCATGTACAATGAAACTCCTTTGTTGTAGTCTTGGATACACACAACAAGATTTACAAGTTACATCATGAATAGTGAAAACATTTAATGGATATACTTAGAATAAACTTGGGCAAATATCGCTACATCTTCAAGTTGGTTCAACTATAGTGGCTACGCCATTTCTAGTCTTGTCAAGAACAATGATTTATAATACATTCTTAGGATGCCCTTAGATACAAAAAATTGGTGTAATATCATAAAAAGTACATAAATGTCAAGAATATACATTGTAATCAAGTGGTCAATGTTTAAGGTATTCAATATGAGTACACTCTATAATTAGTGGTAACTTCTCCTTGCTACGCCCATAACCTATCAAAATAGGAATAACTGAATTGTGGCTTACTTATCCCTCTTTGATGTTATATCACATTTCTCTATGCTTTCATTGGGTTAGTAGGTCTGCCTATGGAGTAACCATGGCCTAGGTAGATTATATATAAGAGGTTATGGGTAGTTGTTTATCATCATATTTGAGTATTCATTTCTTATTTCGAGCATTTGGTAGGTTTCCCCCTTGAATTGGATTATCTATTATTCATATTTTATAATATATTTCTATATAATTGTGATATATTTCTATTATTATGCTTATTTGGTGAAGTAATATTATTACAAGTGGTATCAGAGTGTCAATTTGGGCCATAATTAGGTAAAAAACCTAGATATTGTAATTTGGCTATATCTCACAAATGATTTCAAATTTCTTTACAATTTTTTTACTAGAGGTGAAAAATCATTCAAGGAAGCTTCCATTAAAATTATAGCTCAATTTGATCAACCAAATGGAGATTTTTTTTGATCTGCATCAGATCCCATATAAACAAAAGGTTACCATGACATCCTTGTATCTAGAACCTGAATAATTCATTTGATATCGATGGTTGTGTGATTAAAAGAAAAAGATGACTCTCAGTATCACCTGCTCAGTTTTTATAGAGGAGTTGCACTTACACTATAGCAATAGTGTGATAGAGAATTACTTAAGCCAACTAGAAAAATTATGACAAACTGGTTCAGTCAAGGATTATATTCATAATTTTTAGAACCTATATTTAAATGTGGAGATAATTTTTGATGAGAACTTGAATGACCTATTTTTGGGAGGCCTCAAAGACCATATTCAACATGAGGTACACATGTTTAATCCACTTAAGGTTTTTGGTTCTATTATCATGGCATGTAGGGCTGAGGAAAAATTCATAGCCAACAAGAAGCATCCGTTCATTCACTTTAAAGATCATAGCATATTGATAGAATCATTTCCTCCACCTACCAAATTGATCCCTCAACAAATTGAAGAGAAACATACAAAAGGATTATGTTTAGATTGTAACAGCAAGTGGAGAAAAGACATAGCTGTGCTGAGAAAAAGTTATTCTACATTATAGGATCCAATGAAGATGATAATGCCTCCAATGATGATGAGGAAGAGATAGAAGCACTACGTGAAGATTCCAAACCTATAATCTCTTATCATGCACTTTCAAGTATTATCACTTTTTAAACACTTAAGGTGGTGGGTTTTCTAAAGAAATAAAAGGTGATAGTGTTGATTGACTCAGGGATCACACATAATTTCTTCAACCATAAATTGACCACTCGATTGAATTGCTTCATTTACCCAACACTAGAATTTCAAGTCATGATTGTAGATGGTGGCACAATCAATTGTTTAGGGAAATTCCATAGTATTAAGCTTGTTTAGGTAAATTACATAGTATTATCTTGTTATGGGAAATTACCATCTAGATTCTCCTATGTTTGCTATTCCCACGGATGGTGCAAACATTGTTTTTGGAGTCTAATGGTTCACAACCTTGGGTACAATTGAGATGAACTTCCAAGAATTATTCATACATTTTCATTCTGAAGGTAGAAAAATTGAACTATGAGGATTAAAAGCAAAATATCCATAATTGGTTAGTTCACATTAGATGACAAAAATGATAAAAAATGGGGTAGAAGGATTTACAACATGATTATGTTCCATATAAGTTCAACCCATAATGTTATCTACACATCTTGATATGCAGATGATTCTTGATGACCACCCATCTATTTTTGAGGTGATGCCAAAAGGACTACCACCAAAAAGAGAACATGATCATGCCATTCAACTACTTTGAGGGAGTTAACCATCAAATATCAGACCATTTAGATATCCATATGTGTAAAACAATGAAATTGAAAAGATGGTCTATGAGATGTTGGAGGTAGGGATCATCAGGCATATCTAGAGTGCATATTCATCACCAGTAGACATGGTACATAAGAAGGATGACACATGGTGGATGTGCCTAGATTACATGGAACTCAACAAGTACACCATCAAAGATAAGTTTCTTATTCCTATAATTGATGATTTACTTGATGAGTTGCATGGTGATTTTTATTTCATGAAATTAGATCTTCGTTTGAGGTACTATCAAATTAGATTCAAGGATGAAGATGTTCATAAAAGTGATTTTAGAACTCATGAGGGCCATTATGAGTTTTTGGTAATGCCCTCTAGTCTTACAAATGCACCATCTACTTTTCAGAGCTTGATGAACAATATTTTTAGGCCTTTTTTAAGGAAGTTTGTGTTAGTTTTCTTTGATGACATATTGATTTACAATAAGACATGGGAAGAACACTTGCAACATGTGAAACATGTGTTGATATTTTTGGAATAAAATCAACTTTATGAGAATCCATCCAAATGTGCTTTTGGAGTATAAGACGTAGAGTACTTAGGTCACATTGTATCCCATGAAGGTGTCAAAGTTGATCCTCATAAGATCCAAGCTATGGTGGATTGGCCAATGCCAAAAACTATCAAAAGCCTCTAAAGGTTCCTAGGACTAACAGGTTACTACTAAATATTTGTGAAAGGTTATGGCATCATAACATCTCCACTCATTGCATTGTTAAAGAAGGATGTCTTCCAATAGAATGATGCATCCACTAAAGCATTTGATCAACTGAAAGTAGCTATGTACACCACCCTAGTTTTGACTACTCTAAACTTCTCAAAGACATTCATTATTGAATGTGATGCGTCCATATCAGGTTTGGGAGTAGTACTAATACAAGAAGGAAGATCCTTTGTATTTGAGAGTCATCAATTCAAAGGTAAGAATCTCCAAAAACCTATCCATGGGAAAGAAATGATGGCTATTATTCATACAATAAAATAATGGAGTCTCTATTTGATGGGTAGACATTTCAAGGTGAAAATAGATCATGATAGTCTCAAATACCTTTTGGAGCAAAGATTACCATATCAGGAACAATAAAAGTGGGTAACAAAAATGTTGTGTTAATATTTTGAAATCATATAAAAGAAAGGTAAAGATAATATAATAGCAGATGCACTATCCAGGAGGGATACATCCAGAAAAGCATTACTTTGTGTAATGTCCATGTTGTAGGTAGATTGGGTAGATACAACTAGGTTAGAGTGGGGGAAGGATAAGGATACATAGGTTATTATTTAGAATATCTAGTAAGGTTATATAGCCTCTAACAAATTTGAATGGAATGGTAATGCCCTATGGTATAAGGATAGTGTAGTCATATAAAATGCAAAAATTGATAAATTGAGCATGGGTAATGACACCCAATCCTTAGGTCCCTCTTGCTTGCTCTCATAACCCTCTCAAGCTTGTTTTCAATGATTCTTGGTCATCTGCAACCTTCTAGAGTTTATTCCAGGTGAGCTAGGACCCTCTCTTCATGACTAATCCATCCCTCTAGGTCTCGTCTGCTTAAGACAACAGCACCAAAGTTGGACTATAGTGTTGGACCCTATTTTCCAGTGCTCCTATCTAATCACAATTTAAGCCTAGATTATTATTTTTACCTGATTCCTCTTGTTTATTATATCGGCCTAGTCCAGTTTCATCTAATCCATGACCAATAGATCCATATAAAATCCCATTCAAAGATCATTTGGAAAGGGTTGGAAAATATCAATCAAGCAAGCAAGACCCCTCAATTAATCTTCCCTATTATCTACATATAGCCAACCTATACACTTTCAAGCCAATTCAAGCCCTTACACCAGCCCTTAGTCATCTCAAGCACACCCAATTTTTGCATTTCTTACATTTTCATTCATTATTGCATCAAGAAATATTAAAGGGATAAATAAATATGGTGTGATTCCTCCTCAAAGTATTGGTATGTAGGCAACGTGCCCACACATGGGGTGTGAAGCACATCCAATGCATCTTACACACACTAACCCCTTTTCTCTATTTACCAAAGTTTCTATTCAAGTGCATAAAAGACACAAACATAGAGAATCAACTCTATATGGAGTTTTTTTAATAAAAAGGATATAAAATTTGGTACATAGGCTCACACTGGCTAGGTGAACAAAACCCAAAAAGCTTAGATCCTCAAGACAATAGCACTAGGGAAGGACTATAGCGCCAGGGAAGGACTATAACACTAGAGCCTAGGATGTCTAGTTTTAGTGCTCCTATCCAATCAAGAAATGAATTTTATAATATTGTTTATGATATTTTCCTAGGTATGCACACAAATTTCTAGACCCTATCTTAGTCAGATCAACACAAAATAAGATAAGTTTCATTTTCTCTTTCTCACTATTATTTTTAGAAAAGATCAAATTATAATTAAATTTCATAAATCAGTAGCTTTAATTTGGAATATTATTTACTAATTTTATCCTACTCAAACCCTTTTATTATTTAGGAATTAAACACTAATTTTCCCAAAAATAATAAATCATTTGGTGAACCCAATGTACTTCAAATTGTGCATAAAAACCCTAAAAACACTAGGGTAAATTCTTAGCTGATTTTTTCCATAAATTTCTAAATTTTTTCTTGAATATTTAAAGCAAAAATTCATCCCAAATTTTAAAAGTTAGTAGTAAATTTTAAAATAATTTTATTTCAAACCCTAGTTACATCAACTAGCTCCCAGTAATTTTCCAATATTAATCCAATAATTTCATGATATTTTGCTTGCATGTCTAAATTAGAAATTTTATTCAAATTCTCAAATTCAATAGTAATTTCAAAAATAATTTTAGTTCAAACTCTAGTTGCATAAACTAGCTCCCAATAATTTTCTAACCATTTTATGAATTTTTGGTTACATATTAAAATCAGAAAATCACTTCAAATTAAAAAAATTCATAGTATTTTGAAAAAATATTATTGTCAAATCCCTAGTTGCATATACTAGAACCTATTTGCTTCTTGAGGTATCACCTTACATCCATAATCAAATTGAAAAAATAATTCTCACTTATGTATAAACTTTTTTTACATTTCTTGCAAATAACAAGGAAACCATAATGGGCCTTATCATGTACATGAATGATGAAGTCTATCATATATTAGTATAAAGCTTCATTTTTTGCATTTCATGCTTATTTTTAATTATATGAGATGATGTTAAGCAATTTATTCTTAAACATGTTAATACATCTCTTGCATCACCTCCCTTGGAGCCTCTACCCCATGCCAAGTCATGTTGCACGGTCTATTTCACTCTTGCCTAGGTTACTACCTGTCGCTAGAGAGCCCAATTGACACCCTTTGTCCCTCCACCACTTTGACATATCAATTATATTCACTCTCCTCCCATATCCAATACTACTCTTATATGGATAGTAGATGATATGGTTAGAGCTATTACTCAACGTGCTACCATGCTTCCTCCACCTAGCTAGAAGCCCCATCACCCTTCTATTCCTTTCTGTCCCAGGCCCAACCCATCCACACAGATAGATTTGCATAAGGCATATGATATTGTTGATTAGTTGAGAAATACTCTAGTTAATTTTTCCATGTTAAAATTGCTTTAGAAAGCTGATGTCTTCAAGGACATTCTTTATCAGGCACTCACTTACACTTCTATGCCCATTGATTCAGAACCGTCTTATTTTGCATTAATGGTCAATAATTTAAAAACTATAGAAGATGTAATTTATTTTGAAAATGAGGACATGCCTTCTCAAATAGTTATTGATCAAAATTTACCACTATTCATTCAATTTCAAGTGAAAACCAACATAGTCAAGAGAGTTCTTATTGATAATGGTTTTAAACTTAATATATGTAATATCACATTCTTACAGGCCATGGGCATATATAAGACATAAATGAAAAAATCATATAAGAACATTTGAGGGTTCAATGATATACCATGATAGACATTGGGCACCATTACTTTGGATATCATGGTAGGACCCAAAACCATTTCTACACAGTTCCATGTCATGCCAAGTCTTCTCCACTATATTATTTTACTTGGATGACCCTGGATACATACTATGAGGGCCATCCTTCTACTATCCATAGATGTATTATTTTTCTCCATGAAGAATATATATACATGTATCTAACAGATAACTAATGATTCAGATATTGTCAAACTACAGAGTCATCTTTGACTATTTTTCAAAATGGGACACCTTATCTCATAATATAGCCACCACCTCATTGCATTTCTCTTGATCAGATACATACATATGCGATTAGAGAGACTATAACTTCTTAAACTCATCCACTTATAGTCATTCCTTCATCTCTAGATATTCTACTAGTCATAGCAGCTTTAGCCATTCTAACTACTCCATTAGTCACAGTTTTGACACCTGTTACATATATCCAATCACCGATGGCAGTACCAATAGTTATAGTTCATTCCATAGTTATTCCATCAGTTATAAATACTTTTACAACAATACCATTTTCTACTCCTATAGATGATGAGATACCTATATCATAGTTACCCCTTGTGGTAAATTCTGAGTTACCATATGTACATGATGTTGATATAGATTCTTAGGCTTCTTTAGATGATGATACAACAACCACACTCATAAATGACTATTTGTGTGGATTAAGCTTTACACTAGTTGGCCCAAGAGAGTATCGAGATGACTCTAGATATTTCATTCCACATCCTACATCACTTTTAGCATCTCACACTACACTCTCAAGATATACTCCACACTCATGACCACAGACAGATCACTTGGCACATATAGTTCACATGGTTACCTCTATGGATATAAATCCAATTATTTAGATTTAGGTAGGCAACACATAACATCAACCATAATTTATGTTATAGATATTACTTGATCATGGATTGATAACATTACCTATAGTATGACACAGATCTATCAATAGATTGTCACAGTAGGATGGTCACCCATTTTGTACTTTTCATAGGATTACAGGCCATGATACAAACTCATGTACAAATTTACAACATAGATTGGATAAACTACAAGATCAAGGTATTATTCAAATTATAACACCAGCAGCAACACTAGTTCCATTACTTCCACTAAAGTCATCTACCAACAAGGTTAAATGTCCCAGAGTAGAGTCAACATCTCCACCACCAGAGCAACCTTTAGTTCACCTTTGGCATGATGACACCATGAACACAACATGTGTAGCATATGATGACACTTATGATGATGATCTTGAGACATTTGATGATGGTCATGACCCCTTCCTCCATTTCCACCCCCAATAGGCTCCATCCTTGAACCCCTTCCCCCCTCTAGTCTAGTCTTTTATATCATTATGTACATATTGCTTTGTTTACATGATTATACATAGTTTTCCTTCCAACATTACCTATACATAGTTTCTCACGATTGATTATATATAATCTCTTCTGCTTGATTTTACATAGTTCAAATATTTCAAAATACAAAAACAATATAACATTTGAAAAAAATCCAATAACATTCAAATATATCAAAACAATAAAAACATTTCAATTATATGCATCATCCATTATTTACATTATTAATACTATGCTAGGACTTACATTTGTTGTTTCATGCTATTGTATGTCAATTTATCTACATTACCATGCTTCACTTGATCTTCTTTGAGTGTGTGCAATGACATCAAGCTACTTGATTGCTTCTCTCTACCCATTGAGTGGACATCCTACTTCTACATTCAAGAGACATATCGATATACATATTCACTAAGGGCATCTTCTTCATGAATACACCATCCAAGTTATGTCATTATTACACTCTACACTATAAGTTATCATGTTGACGTACATTATCTACTATCTTACACAAATTAATTTATCAACATATCATTAGTATCTAGCACTTGTGTATTTCTTAGCATATACCTAGTCTTATACTAAACATGTCTTACATACTTTCCCTCTTAATTTGATTAGTTAGATGTGATTATATCTTTCCAGTATTTAGATGTTTTATCTTCTTGCTTAGTGTATCTTGATGTGATTACATTCCCAGTTCTTGCTTGTCTCCTGTATGTGCCTTAGGACATTTGCCAATGTTCTTTGCTTCTATTCATGTGTGTGCTTTAGTACATTTTCCAATGTCCTTTACTTGTACTCTTCTATGTGACTGTGGCCCTTGTGCCAACTTTGCTTACTCCACTTGTATGTGTATGTGGAATTTGAACATGCTTTGTATGCTTGCTTTCCAGTTTGAGTGAAATGTGCCCATGTCCCTTGTTTGTCTGGCCCCTTGACCACCCTTGTATGTTTCTTTCTTCTTGATTTGTGTGTTTGTTTCTTAATTGATTCTCAATTATTACAATGCCATGATCCATATCATTCATTTTTCCTATTCTCTTGGATGCCATGATGGACATCATGCTCCATCCTTCCAACTAACAACTAACAAACTAACAACTAACATTTTTAGTTTTAATTTAATTTTAGTGCATTACACATGCTATTACATTGTTATATCTATCTAGGCATACTCCTATTGATCTAATAATCTCTCAATTCAAACCATGTTATATATTGAGGTATCTTATTGATTATCTTTACTATATCATAAATATTTCCATCTTAACACACTTTTGGGGCTTCTTCTTTAGAGGGTAGTCATTGTAAGGTACCTATTCCTACCCTTAGAAGAGGGGGAAACAAATATGGATTTTGTTACAGAGATCAGAGCTCCTATCAGTCAAAAAATCTAGTTTTAGAACAACCATAACAATAACAAATCATCAAACCACTCAAAATAGACCAGGCAAATAGTCAAGAATCCAGAATAGTGATCAATTTTAGCTTAGGCTAATAAAATCGAGGTAGGACTATAGTGCCAAACACCAGGGTGTCTTGTTTTGGTACTCTTATCTAAATAACAAAAAATCTAGATTTTCTAGAAGCATGTAGAAAAGTAGGTTTACCTACAATTTTTCATAATCAAACCAGTTCAAAATCAATAGTTTTCAGTTTAGTTTTCTTAGAGAATCTAGACATAGGGGACATCATGCACAACATGATTGGTTCTCATTTTTAGATTTAGATATGGTATTTGGTATAGCTTCTAGATTAAAATCCATATTTTAGACACCAGTGATCAGGGGTAGATTGCACAAAAATTTTGTTTCTTTTCTTTTTGAGTTCAACATTAACCATGTATTCTTAGTAGTTACATGCCTTATTCCACATGCATGTAGTTGGTATCATTTTAGAGTGGATTCCATACAAGCCTAACCTCCATATTTCTGAGTTTTCAAGTTCCTAAGTGGCTTCCACATAAGCTAAATTTTTACTTTTGGAGTGGCTTTCATATAAGCCTAATCTCTATCTTTTTTGAGTTGGCCAACATTGGCCTAGTTTCTAATACACATTCAGCTACCCACGCCACATTATCAAATTTCTAGATCATTCATGGGATTTAGAAGCCATCTCATATGACATACTTCTTCATACTGGTATCAGTTCATAACTTCACTTCATGGGGCAATGATGGAGCCAAAGGGCCAACCTTTGTATTCTTGAGCCACCTATTCAGAGCGATTAGACAAATAGTCCAAACATAGATTAACACATGTAAGATCATCTAGATTCACTTAGTAGGTGATGATGGAGGTAAAGGGCCAGCCTTTATATTCTTGAGCCACTTTTTGGGGAGTTGAGCATTCAACTCCTTTTATGATATAACTTTCGGTACAACATCATCTAACACATCCAACATTACTCAGTATCACAAAAAAATTTATATTCATTCACGTACTTGGTGAGGTGTATTCATTATTTTCTCTTCCTCTCTCTCTCTCTTACCCAACTTTGTACATTCTTATTTTATATTGCATATAATAAGAACTGATCTACTCTTTGTTTTCATTTTTTAGATTCACATTTACATAGCATGCTCTCTATGCACTATCTAACATTACTTAGCATCATAGAACTTTGTGGACTTCACCTTTGTAGGTAAGTTTAGGTATACTTTTTATTTTCCTTTATCCTAGTATTTCACTTTGTTGCATCACTAGAATAAAGGGGGGAAAATATAGTCATATAAAATACAAAAATTGGCAACTTGAGCATGGCTAATGACACCCATCCTTAGGTCCCTCTTGTTTGATCTTATAACCCTCTTAGGCTTGTTTTCACTGATTCCCAGTCATCCATATCCTTTTAGACTTGATCCCAGCTGAGCTAGGACCCTCTCTTCATGACTGATCCATCTCCCTAGGTCCCATCTGCTCAGGATAATAGCACCAAAGTTGGATTATAGCATTGGACCCTAGGGTATCCCCTTTCTAGTGATCTTGTGTAATCATAATTTGAGCCCAGATTACCATTTTTTCCTGATTCCTCTTGTTCATTGTGTTGACCTAGTCTAATTTCATCTAACCTATGACCAATAGATCCATATAAAATCCTATTCAAAGATCATTTGGAAAGGGTTGGAAAATATCACTCAAGCAATCAAGAATATAAGCAAGACCCCTCAAGTAATCTTCCCTATTCTCTACATATAGCTAGGCTATACACTTTCAAGCCAATTCAAGTCCTTACACCAACCCTTAGTCATTTAGAGCACACTCAGTGTTTGCATTTCTTGAATTTTCATTCACTATTGCACCAAGCACTCTTAAAGGGAGAATTACATATGGATTGTTCCCTCCTCAGAGTATTGGTATGTAGGTAGCATGCCCACACATGAGGTGTGAAGCACATCTAGTGCATCTTACACACACTAACCTCTTTTCCCTATTTGTCAAAGTTTCTATTCAAGTGCATAAAAGACATAAACATAGAAAATCAGATCTACAAGGAGTTTTGTTGATAACAAGGCTCTTAAATTTGGTAGACAAGCTCACACTACCTAGGTGAATAAAACCCAAAAGTATTAGATCTTCAAGACAACAAACTCAAGGAAGGAATATAGCATCGAATCCCAGGGTGTCTAGTTTTAATGCTCTTGTCCAATCAAGAAATGAAGTTTAGAATCCTATTTGTGATAGTGTCCTAGGCCTGCACACAAATTTCTAGACCCTATCTCAGTCAGATCAGCACAAAATAAGATAATTTTAATTTTCTCTCTCTCACTATTATTTTTAGAAAAGGTCAAATTGAAATTAAATTTCATAAATCATTATCTTTAATTTGTAATATTATTTACTAATTTTTTCCTATTCAAACTTTTTTATTGTTTAGGAATTAAACATTAATTTCTACAAAAATAATAAATCAAGAAGGAATATTATTATTTGGGAGTAGTACTAATGCAATAAGGAAGACCCCTTGCATTTGAGAGTCATCAATTCAAAGGTAAGAATCTCTAAAAACTTGTCTATGAGAAAGAAATAATGGTTATTATTCATAAAATAAAATATTGGAGGCCCTATCTGATGGGTAGACATTTTAAGGTGAAAACAAATCATGATAGTCTCAAATAACTTTTGAAGCAAAGATTACCATATGATGAGCAATAAAAGTGGGTAAAAAAAATGTTGTGTTATTATTTTGAAATCATATACAAGAAGGGTAAAGATAATATAGTAGTAGATGCACTATCCAGGTAGGATACAGGCATAAAAGCATTACTTTGTGCAATGTCCATGTTACAAGTAGATTGGGTAGATGCAACTAGGTTAGAGTGGGGGAAGGATAAGGACACACAAGTTATGATTCAGAATATCTAGTAAGGTTATATAGCCTCTAACAAATTTGAATGGAAAGGTAATGCCCTATGGTATAAGGATAGGTTATACTTGTGCAAAGATTCAGACTTAAATGCTATGGATTCTTATAGAGTTGCATGCATTTCCAATTGAGGGTTACTCTAGGTTCTTGAAAACTTATCACAAAATTAATAGAGAAGTATTTTGGGAAGGACTCAAGGGTGATGTACAAAATTTTATGGTAGAATGCTTGATATTCCAATAGAACAAAGGTGAGGCAGTTAAGACCCCAGGTATGTTACAACCTTTAGTAATTCCTATTCAAAGGTGGGAGGAATTTTCCATGGATTTCATCATGGGGTTGCCTTGTTTTGAAAGTAAGAATGTTATCTTCATAATTTTGGATAGGCTTATAAAATATACCCATTTTTGTGCCCTCTCACACCCATTTACAATAAGTATAATAGTGGCTATTTTTATGGAGGTAATTCTTAAATTACATAGAACCCCAAAAATAATTGTAAGTGATCATGATCCTATTTTCACTAGTAACTTTTAGTCTAAACTAATTTATTGGTTGGGTGCTCAGCTAGCTCATAGTTCATCTTACCACCCCCAATCTTATGAACAAATAGAAGTGGTCAACAAATGTTTAGAGGGGTATCTATATTTTTTTGTATCATATAATAAATAATGTTGGGTTAAATGGCTACCACTTATAAAATGGTGGTATAACACATCTTTTCATACCTCTTCTAAAATCTCCCCATTTATAAAACTATATGGTTACCATCCACCTTCCATCACTTCTTCTTTAAAGGTGCAAACCAAGGTTTGAGATGTGAAGGAGCACATTCAACATCAACAAGAGGTTTTGGCTAGTTTGAGAGAGAATTTGGCATTGACACAAAATAGGATGAAGAAGCAAGTAGATCAACATTGTAGTGAGTGACATTTTGATATGGGTGACTGGGTCTTTATATATTTACAACCTTACAAGTAGATGTCCTTAAAGCAATAAAAAAGTGACAATAAACTTGCTCTTAAGTATTATGGCCCTTATAAGGTTCTGCAAAAAATTGGAAGTGTGACTTACAAGCTAGAGTTGCCTCATTCATCTCGTATACACCTAGTATTTCATGTTTCCTATGTGAAGGTCATTGGATAGAAAATTTCATCCCAAATAGAACTACCATAACTAGATGAAAAAGGATGAGTCATCTTGGAACCAGAGAATATCCTACAAACATGTACTAAGAGGTTGAGAACCAGAGAGATTAAGGAATATTTGATCAAAAAGAAGAACATGAGTAGTGAGGATGCAAATTGGGATGGTGAAGATTTTCTACAACAACATCTAGAGTTGTTCAACATTGAGGACAACATTGGTTCAAAAGGGAAGGGCATGCTATACCCCTAACCTATCGAGATAGGAATAGCCAACTTATGGCTTACTTATCCCTCTTTGATGTTATATCACATTTCTCTATGCTTTCATTGGGTTAGTAGATCAGCCTATTGAGTAACCATGGCCTAGTTAGACTATATAAAAGAGGTTATGGGTAGTTATCTATCATCATATTTGAGTATTTATTTCTTATTTCAAGCATTTGGGATGTTGCCCCCTCAAAGTGGCTTATCTATTATTCATATTTTCTGATATATTTCCATATTATTATGATATATTTCTGTTATTCTACTCATTTGGTGAAGTAATATCATTACACTCATACTCCCCCACCAATATTATAGTTGGTTGTGGTACCTATTCAAGATCAAAATAAAAATATAATTATGACACCTAGACAATAACATAGTGCATAACTAGTTGTATAGTCAAATCCAAGGAGAGTGGTACACCCTCATAAACAATAATATTCATATCAAATAGTTACTCAAGGTTCAAAGAAATATAAATCTTCCATAGTGAGTCCTAAGGTAGTACCTCATATAGTTTAGCATGTTCCAAAGTGAACACAAGTAGTGAGACATTCTCCAACCATACAACAGACTCCACAAAGTCCTGTACCTTCTCAATTTTCATATTCATTAATAGATTCTTTGAGTAGTGATTGAGATAGTTACATTGCAACACTTGATGCCTTATCAAATTCAAATTAATCTATACATATCACTTTTCACCCATGAAAGTCACTATTAACATTTATGATCCAAACATGCACTATGGTTCTACCATTAATGGGATCATTGACAAGTTTCCTTTCAAAAATTTCAAGAATAAAAAACATTCAAAAATATAAAACATACAAAAAAATCAAATATTTTAAAATACAAAAATATTCCAAATATTTTTAAAAAATAAAAAATCAGGACTTGAGTATGATTTTTTTTGCTAGTTTACTTCTTTAAATATGTTATTTATCACTTATTTTGGTACATAGCAATTCTTTCTCAAACATACATGTATTTAATGAGGTATATAAGTGTGATGCAAGACATAATATACATGGATTCTTATATTTTGGATTCCATTCTTCCCAGTGGCCATGCCTATATTGGAGGCATGTAATTCTACGGGTTAAATTATAACAGGTTATGTCTTTCTATGACCTCTCTATCATGTTGAGCTACATATCTTACAAGTGTCTTATTTATTACTCATATTTTACATTATGCTACATGGATATCCTAATTTTCTATAATATGATATTGATACATATGGATGGAATAGATAATTTTTTTCTTGCTTAATTCTCCTTCAATGTTATTTACTTTCTTGCATGATATGCTAGGCATTGCTTGCTTATTGTGTGTGGCCCTCATCCATTGTGTGTGAATTTATTGAAATATGATATTTATGCTTGATATGTATGAAATTTGAATATTTTCATTGCTTTTGGCCCTTGGCCCTATATTTTGTGTGATATTTGAACATGTCCCTTGTTTGTGACATTGTTAATGTCCTTTGTGTGCAGCCCTTGGCCTTGTTTGTTCTAACATATTCATGTCCACTATATGTGGCCCTTGGCTTTATGTAAACAATATTTAATTGTGTGACATTTGAACATGTCCATTGTAACCCTTGGTCTTATTATGTGACATTGTGTGTTATGTTTGTTGTGCTTGTTGAGCTTGACTAGTGGTGATATTGTCTATATCCTAAATTTTTACTATGTATTCTAATTTAAAGATGGTTAATTTACTACATGATTTATTATAAAATATCCAGACATGACATTTGTATTCCTCACATTTAATATGTTACATACACACTTCAATGACAAATACATCATTATGATGACATACTCTCCATATGATGACATACTCTCCAGATGATGACATAATGCTACATGATTATATATTTATCACATGATATAATTAACTCTTATTTTTAGATGAGTGACTTACATGTTAATCCCTCATCTCAAAAGGGGGAATCATAATTGGCTTGTCTTAAATATCTAGTGTTCCATAAATAGACTAAATCAAATTTGGGACAAAGTACACAGTTCAAAGATACAAAATATAGGTTTTTATAGATTCAAAGTAATTCAAAGATTAAATTATATAATAGAGTACATGGATAAAAAATATAGAATACAAATTTTCAAAGACTTAGTGCAATTAAAAAATTAAACACATGATAGATATGGCACATTGATATAAAATATGGGGGTATAAATTGTGGGGGTTTATTTCAATTCAAATTTATGAACATTGCAATCATGACAGTGGTTTGTATATTCTTCATTATATTTTGATCATATAAATAAAATATAGATACATCTATAGTGATGTGAATCGATATCTTATAGTTAATATATGTTTGAGTCTAGTTACACTCAATGGCCTTGGCATAACTTCTAGAAAACTCATTGTGTGGTTCCATCTTATGTTATAGGTGGTGTATGTTCAAGACTAGTGACACTCAGTGGCCTTAGCATCATTTCTAATGAACCCATCATGGTTCCACCTTTTTGGATTAGTGAATTGGGTACTAATCCTCATTCATGGTTATTAGAAGCATGCATATTTCCAACTCAAGGGCTTAATTAGTTATTCAAAATTAGGACTTAATAACTCTCAATTCACCATTGGTTTAAATTATCTAAGTGCTTCAATAAGGATGCACAATTCTCCATCATTAGTTATATGTTACAAGGCAAGTTGGTTTCACCTACATACATGTTTACTTCTTCCTTGCTCTCTTTTCAATTTTAATTTTTCAAAGTTCAACTTTTTTAAATGTAAAATATGTATAATCAAATACTTCATGTGTTGTTGTAGGGTTTTCTAAATTTGTGTGTCCTACACAATTGGATTATCTTGTCTAAGACTAAGTGTGTTATACACACACATGTTCAATTCTTTCTCATTTACTCTTAACAGATTCATTACTATAATAAAAGGTGGGGAAAATGTAGACATATAAATCTAGTTATAGGTACTTGAAAATGCTAATTATTGACACATCCTAAACCATATAACTTGTGCCAAAATACACAAATCTTATTTTCCATTCCTTGAATCCATTTATCTAAATGTGGGTTTGAACATTTGTTTATTGTCATTAATACACATAAATTTCAATGTAAAATGCTCAAAGTACTTAATATTACCCTTAGATAGTCTCCTTCTTAGGATAATTATCTCTGGTCTTGCAGAATAGGTTCGAGCTAAGCAAATGATAGTAATGCAATGGTCGTGTCCACCTAGGGTGGCAATGCCCCATTCAAAATAACAAATAGTGAGTTTTTAAAATCAATGTTTTGGGTCTTCTTGTGAATCACAAGGTCAGCTAAAGGAAATTATCAAAGTGGTCACCTATAAATGCACATTAAAGGTAATTCATTATTCCTAGCTTAGCATTATCTATTGATCGTTTTCACATTATTACACATTGAAAAAAACTTCCTTTTTCTTTCCAAATTTAAGATCATTTTCAAGGAGCATCCATTAGCTAAGTCTAGACTATCTTAAAGCAAGTCAAGATCTATCATTTAAAAATATCAAAATTAATTTTTTTAGCTACATACACAGAGTCAAAGAGCACAATCACACAATTCATCTAGGTGTGAGGACTATGTGGGATTGATTCCCTTGGAGTATTGGATTGTAGGTAGTGGTCAACCATCAAGGGGTTGATTGAGGTTATGTCAACCCATTACACTCTAATTTTTTTGTAGGTTTGTTATATTTAAAAGTTCCATTAGGGTTTTGAAGATAAAAGAACAAAAATAATGAATTTTGCACTGAATAATCTAAATCACAATATCTCAGTCTACTCAATAAACTTAGGTTTAGGAGGTGAAATAATCATAATTTCATTACAGTCAATCGAGACAAGTCTAAGATCAATAGACTCAAGTGGCCAATATTATTATCCACCTACAACAGTATCATATAGAAATATTCTTTAATCCTACTTTTGATTTGTCACTGATCTTTCTCCATTAGTCACCAGTCACAATCAACATACACAAATCCATGGTCAATGGAATTAAGCAATCTACAATGCAATATAGTTATAGCATACCTATCCAAGAGTAGTTTCATATTTTTTTCTTAATCTTAAGCATGCATAGTTACATCTTTTGTTGATTTATACTTTCAGACATTTGAAATAGTCAAAATATCTCAATTTGAGCTAAGTACATTTCTTCTTAGTAGTTTTCAAAAATATTAGTTTTCCATATTTGTCAATTTTTAAAATTAGAATTGTTACATATTATAAATCTATAACATTATCATATATATCTAATTTTACACTTCTTATCATCAAATACATTTACTATTTTATCAAAAATAAGGTAAAACATATTGGTGAACTCATATATTGGTTTTTGAGCATTGCTTTCTTTTTCAATTTTGTTCTAGGGTTTCAAGTGAATTTCTATTTTTCAGACACTAAAGAGAAATTTTATTTGAACTTGGGGATTCAAAAATTCATAATTTTCTTTTCACAAAAATAATTACTTTTAAAATTTAAACTCTTTCTTTTTTTATTAGAAACTATGTTTTGACAGTTTTAAAAGTCATAGGAGCTATCATTCTAGGCAAAGCAGGCTTCGATTTTACCTAAGCCATGGTGTGAGGGTTACTACCCCAATAATCAATCTATGACACTTTAGTTATAATTAATTTATTTTTATATAATATGGAACTTCTTTTTTGATCATTTTCATGTTAATATCATATGATGGGTCTGCTGACCCTGAACATTATTTTTTGACCTACAAAATGAAGTGGCAAGCTAAATATGTCACCATAGATGAGGATCAGAGTTGTGAGATTATAGGAGCCTTAAATTGCAGAGCTTTATATTTCATATTCAAGAATAAATATTTTAATTTGAACTTAACTAACATCAAGATTAAATTGATAGAAAAATTTAAAATGTAGTAGTGGTCTAGTCAGACGATTCAAGATCTTAAGGAAATCAAACAAAAGCTAGGAGAATCAGTATGGGATTATGATCACCACTTATCTAATGTTATAAATAAAGTGTTTTTTTAATTTCATGATGCTTAAAAAACATGGTATTTTGTTGATGGACTACACAATAAATTTCATTTTGCTATAGTGCAAAATCAATTTCCAAAAAAATCTAAGGCTAGGGTAGCTATGATAAGGGTGGAACAAATAGAATATTGTGGAGACCACACTGCCAATGATACGAAGACTAATGCCAAAATAGATTTAGTTATACAAAGAATTGGAGGAAGTATATGAAGTAAAAATACCCATGATAGTTATATGGTGCATTGAATGTGGTCAAGAAGGAAACCATTGAAATGAATGTCCAAGAATAAAAATAAAATTAAGCAATTTACGTTGTACTTTGGGCCATGCAACTATTAATTTTCACTTGCTATAACATTATATGTGAAAGATAAAATGAATGTATTGTAGTTTATGTAAATTACATGACCATGATGAAAGATTTTTTGAATGTTTTAAGAGATATAAGAGGAAATCACTAGAAATGTATTTGTAGTCACTATGCAATGGACCCCTGCATGAAAACCAAATGCACCTACTCAAGACACTAACATGATAACACAAGGTGAATATGGTTCCCCAAACAACAAATCCTTCACCTTAGTATCAACCTAGATGGGAATATTATTCACCTTAATATCAACCTTGATGGACACCTTCTTCATCTTAGTATCAACATGGTATAAACACTTAAATTTAACCATTAAGTGCTTGATAATGTTTAATCTTGTCATATTTACCTTAATTAGTCTATTCACCATTATGTTCACTTTAAATATATAATAAGCCTTAAATATTCTAAAAAATATATTGTAAACATACAAAACATCATTTAAACATTCATATTTTTCGTACAGACTCTTGTCAGCTAGATCTTAGTAGTCTTTATCATTTTGGGACAAGACTGCACTAGGTAGACATGGCCATAGTGTGACCTTGCCCCGTGTGCTCCAATGATAAATTTTAAAATTAGAGATGTTTCTTATCACCCATTTACCACTTTTAGTAAGGTTGGTTAACAAAAATATTCAAAATTTTCCTCTATATAAGCACATGAAGGCCTATCCAAATATATCTAGTAATCACGTGGCAATTCTACTGCACATTGAACAAAAGACAACTATTTTCTATAATTCCAATTTTAATTTATTCTAATAGTCATAAGCAAAGTATAAAGTAATTTTATTATAGGTCAAGGTAAAGTTCACTAATATATCTATTTTCATCCATATAATAAAGATCAAGATTCACACACTCACACTAGGAGAGAGAACTATGTTGTCTTGAAGCCCTTTTGGGATATGTAGATAACACTCAAATTATGTGGGGTTTTAAAGGATAAATCAACTATTCACCATTAAAAATTCTCCATTTTATATTTGATTTATATTTGGTATATTATTCATGATATAGGGTTTTGATTTTGTAGGTTTTTCATGTAAAAAATTAGCATACACAGTCAATTAATAAATCTTCAGAGATAGGCACACACACCTAGATAATAAAATCACATGCATAGTCAACTAGGACACAATCATAGTAAATAAGTAAGGCCATAACATGACCCTGTCCTCCTAGCATGGCCTTGTACTAACATAGTTTATAATTCTATTTTTGGCTATAACATAATTAATAGGTCTTATCAGTCAGTTTCCATCAACAACCAATCTACACAGTCAACATAAAATCAATTTGAGTCACATTTACATATATATCTCTCAATTTACTATTTATAGCTCATTTCTAATTCTATAAATTAGTGTATTTAATAATTATATCTATATATTTTATAGATATAAATTAATTTTCAATAGTTTATTTTTTATTATCATTTCATTGTTAAATAAAAAAGAACATTAAACATTCTAATGAACCCTGTATTTTATTTAGAATAATTTTTGTTGTTTGATTTTTGTCCTATAATTTCATATATATTTGTATAAATTCCTAAAATTAGAAGAAAACAGTCTTCAAATTTGGATTAAATTTGACACCACGAGTCAATATTATTCGACCTAGGATTTAATTTGATATTGAAAAAATTATTTTGTCACCTTGGATAAAATTAGACACTGAAGCTCTTTCTTTCAACCTCAAGTTGAATATTTTTGATCTCTATACACAAAAATATTTTAGTTTCAATTTTATCTTTAATTCTATTTACTTATTTTTTATTTATATAAATCATGTTTTAACAGTTTTAAAACTACTTATTGATTATTGTTACATGTTAATTGATTATCTATTTTATAGTCACTGTGTTGTGAGGGGTACTACCCCAATACTCCAGCCATTGTATAACACTAAAGACAGAGTTTATTTTCCACATACCTCATGGTATATTTTAAATGTTTAGGTTTCCTTGTTTACATCATATGAAACCTATTTTAGCCATTTGATTTATGGTGTACTTTAAAAGAGCTCATCACCTAGGGAAGTTACTCTCACCATACCCTTGGAGATGGGATAATGGGCTACAAGCATGTTTTATCTATTGTAGTTAGTAATTTTAAATATTGGGCCAACACTAATCTATAGTATATTTGAGATCCCACACAATCATTCAAATCCTTGCCTAGATCACCCTTTAAACCTTGTTCTTTGCTTGTATTATATTCATAGTACTTAGCTATTTTGTACATGAAAGATTACTTGATAGTAATACGTATTTTATGTGTTTTATTTTTTGTATTTAAATTTATTGTATATATCATGGATAGTCAAAGTAAATATGATAATGATGTTCTTTCTCCTCTTGATAGTGTTTGTATCCATATTCAATCAGAAGTACCTAGAGTTTGTGCTCTTAAATCCCTTCAAGATCAAATCATCACTATGATAAAGTTAATAGAAGAGTTTCAAAAGTAAAATCAATATTTTAGTTCAAAAATGACATCACTTGAAAATACCAAAAAATATACAAAGAATCCAAAGTAAGCTAGTGTTAATTATATTTACATCTTCATCTAGCTATCATACATCTACAATTATTGATTCAAAAAGTGTACAAAAGGCTAGTAAGATTTTAATTAATATTCTAAGATAAATGATTCAAAATAAGTTGATTATATTACCTTTTATGTCTCCTCTAAGAAGATCCAAATACTATTGTGCATATCATAGAAGGCATGTGCATCATACAAATAGTTTTTTGGATTTGAATAAGAAAATTTCAAGTATCAATGATAGTGTTGATCCTATAATAGATACATCAATTAAGTAACCCATTAAAATTATGATTCCATCTCCCAAGGAACAAGTACAATTAGAACAAGTGGAAAAATTAGAATTAGTGTAAAAGGAGAAAAGATAACAAGAATGTATATAAAAGGATAATTCAAAGCAAAAATAATTACAAATGGAAAAATTAGAGTAAGAAAATATTCACAAAGCAAAATTAGAGAAAGAAATATTAGAAAAGGAACTAGAAGTAAGATTGGGAAAAGAATAATTAAAAATGGAACAATTTGAAAAGCAAAGGTTACAACACTTATAGTAAGAGACATTAAAAAAAGAGAAATTACTAAAAAGAGAAGTTACAAAAAAAAGTTCAACCTAAGCAAGAAAGTATCTTTAACAAATGGTTTCTAGAAAAAGAGGTTCAAAAGCATGAGATGCATGCAAAGTTTAATGATATAATTATGGTTCCAAAGGAGGTAATTACAAGCTCTTCCTCATATCAAGATCCTTTAACTATCACTGCTCACACAAATGGAAACAAATTTATATATTTAGAGGTTATGGACTATCAAGAAATTAATTGGTGTTATACATCATTTATTGTATCTCTTGTTTATAATTTTCAACCCATAGATCAAGTTACTATATAAACATCATGTCTAGGATCAATTGATTTAACAATATTATTTACTTCAGAAGAGTGTCGTCTTACCTTAAATATTATTTCTCATACAAGTGCATATAAAATTTTGCTTAAAATATCCTTGGTAACATCAATAGGATAAAATGTTTGATAAACACAAAGGTTATAGTACATTTTATCATGAAGGCAAAGACATTTCCATTTCAAAAGAGTAGAAAAAATTAGAGCATGGATAACAACAAGCAAAAATATCTGTAGATGCTTAAATATGGATTTATATGTTAGACTAATCTTGTACACCTAACAAATATATCTCAGGGCTATATCCCTTAGTTTGACCTTCCTTATATCCAAAAGGCTTGCATTCACCACCTCATTAGGTTTAATTAATTATTTATTAGTCCAACCTTGATTAATCTGATTATCTAGATCAATTGTAACCATAGAGCACTTAAAATATGATATATATCCTTCATTGTCAATTACATAATGTTAACAACTTTCCTCCATCTTAGATAGTTGCATTCAGGATAGGATAATATCATTAATACTACTATCCCTGGTCCAACACAAGTGTACTTACCATACAAACACCCAAATTATCAAATATTTTTGATGTGTACGAGTTAACCTAAGAATGTTATTAACCATTTCATGAGGATTATTTCAAAAGAGCTAGTATAAATACAAGTAAAATACTATTCATTATCCATTTAAAAAATCATTAGACAATCACACCTCAAACTTTAACATGCTACTGAGTATCAAAATGCACAACTAAGTTATTCTACCCTATTCATCTCTATTTGTGTATAATTTATTGGAGAAACCATACTACAAGTCTAAAGCACTCAAAGAGAAACCCATGAGCCATATTTGTCAAGTTATAAGCAAGATCATTGTATGCACTCACATATAACATTCTATACTATTGTTCACATACATACTAATACATAGAGGATAACCACATAAGTCTGAGGCCCTCATTAGAGTATTGGCTATGTAGTAAATGCTCATTGACAAAGGAGTCTTTGAGGTCATCTTGACACTTTGAGTCCACTAACCCATTTTTTGGCAAGGTAATCTAATATAAAATAAAGAGCTAGGGTTTGAGATATAAACAATGATACAAATCATGTGTGTGAAATCTAAATACATCAGATGAAAGGTAATAGAAAACCCAAAAATACTTAGGTAGTCACATATTGATATAATAAATATTCCATATAGGATAGTTACGTCGAGATTTAGATAGTAACATCAATGCAAGTGTTCACAGGTTGATATAAGTGTCCAGGTAGTCAAAAAGAACATTTAAAAAAGTATGATGACTAGTTCTTGAACATTAGACAACCTTTTTCCACACTTGTACATATCATATCTATCTGTGCATCATTTCATAAGCTAATTATTGTTTCTTCTTTATGATTACATAATCAAAATATTATTTAGCATTATAATTTCCATATTTAGCAATTTTTATAATTCAACACTAAAATTGAGTATCATAAACTAAATTATTTAATTAGCCTACTTTTAGGAATAGTTGTATCCACTTTTGAGTATACTTAACCCTTAATTTCCAAAAAGGGTAAATCATTTGATTAACCCAGTAATTGTGTCTCATTGTACAAACCCTAGTTTGACTAGGGTTTTCCTGATTTTCTAATTTCTAATTTTTAAACTAAAATTATTTTTTAAAATCATATTTGTGTTTATTAGAAAGGAATTAATCATGTTTAATATGGATACACCTAGTATTTATTTCATTTCACAATATATGATGGTACTACTTGTTGGTTATTTCCCATACATTGTTAAATCAATTAAAGATATAATCAAATGGAGTAACTAGATTGGTCAATATAAAGAGAGTGTTTTGAAACAAGATCAAAATTTAATCTCTTTACAAATCTTATTGAAATAATATTGAGCCTCTTCCTCCTCCACACCCTAAGGAGGGTGATAACTACCATCCCTCTAATAAGGTCTAGGCTATCACTTTTGTAAGGGGCTAAGGTGGTCCATCCTATGGTTTCAAATGAAGGTAATTAATATATCCTTCCTCAAACCCAACCACCTCCCACATTTATTATAGATGGTGTGTGTATGTGTATTCAATATGAAATACCTAGAGTTTGTGCTTGTGAAGTTCTTAAAGATCAAATCATCCTCATGATAAATTTAATATAAGAGTTACAAAATAATTTTAGTTCAAAGATCCCATCATTGTAAAATCATATTACATACCTATATAATCTAAAATATACTAGTATTAATCATGTGTTTGCATCTTTATCTAACAATGTTGTGGACAATAATTTTACATAAAAATAAGAAGCTAAAATATAATTCATCTACAACTAGTGATTCAAAAAGGAACAAAAGACCAATAATAGTCTAAGTGATATTTTAAGGGAAACGATTCAAAATAAGTTGATCTAACTACCTCATATACATCTTATTATAAGGTCAAAATATGATTATGCATATCATTGAATGTATGAGAATCATACAGATTGTTATTTTTCCTTAAAGGATAAAATATAAAGTACATTTGATAGTGGTGATTCTATAATAGATACATCAATCATGCAACTCACTCACATTATGAGTACCTCTCCTAAAACACAAGTGCAAAAATAATAAATATGGCTACCAAATGATAGTTTAGAGCAAAAACAATCACAAGTAAAAAAAATAGAGCAATAAAAGGTTCAAAATGCAAATCTAGAGTAATATATGTTACAAAAATATCAAGATAAAAAAGTAAAATTATAAAAGACACAATATGAAAAGGAACAATTACAAAAGGAAATATTATAAAAAGAGCAATGGAAACATCAATTGTTTAAAACATAGTTTATAACAAAGAGGTCAAAAATCAAGAGACACTTGACAAATCTAAAGTTCCAAATGTGGTTGCAAATGGGGCACCTATAAGCCTTGCGTCAAATCAGGACCCTTTCACTATAATTGCTCATATTAATGGTAAACAATCTTCAAATGAATAGTTCAACAAGCTCAATTTTGATCCACTCAATAAATTAACATATAATCTATTCATACCTACAAAACCTGGTAATTATCAGTTGAATCCATCACCAATAGATACAAAATCAAACACATATAAAGGTAAACCAAAGTTATTAAGTACAAAATTACCAAAAGTACATGATACACTTTTTGATTTTGCTATGCACACATATGGCACATTTCATTTAAAAAATATTAATCATTTAACACTCCTTATAAATTTTCATCCTCATATTGAGATCATTAGATAACTTATACAATTTCTATAAATATTTAAAATTAAAAAAAATCAAATATTCAAGAAAGTACAAAAACATTTAGCATTTCACGTCTAATAGTTTTTGCATATGTTGTCACTTTATGTTAATAGATAACATATCATTTTTATACACACATATGTTTCATGATTACTTGAGTGTGATACATGCATACATTATACCTATGATACTCAAGCATGTAGATGTAGGACCTTTCTGGACCTTTCCTCTTGTAGTAGGATACATTATGTTGGGGCCAACTTGCTTCTATATGATCATGATTGACACAAGTTTTATTATTTTATGATCATTTTCCATTATATTATTGAGCTTATATGTCTTACACATTCCTATAATAATATTTATATCTTACATAATGTATTTGATATGCTATTCTACATGACATTTTGCTAACACATGTATGCAAGGACTAGTATCACATGATTATGATAGTTTTTATATATCCTTATCTATTTGCATTTGATTACTTGAGTGTACTTATTATTTACTTATTTTTCTTACTTATGGAACATTTGAATATGTTCTTTTACTTATTCGCAATAGTGCTTTGAGTGTTACTTATTTATTTGATTTGTAGACATTTGCACATGTCTTCCACTTGAGTGCATAACATTTGAACATGCCCCTTGTTTGTGGTGTCCTTGGACCCCTCTTTGTATGACATTTGAGTACTCTTGTGTGTCTGATTGATCACTTTCTAAGCTTTTTATCTTTTATATGTTTCTATGATTCATATCATGCATATTAGGGCTTGTTATGTATGCATAGTATGAGCTTCATTGATATATCTACTTTGACATGGCAATACTATATGTTTCTTTTACTACATGATTCACACAAATACATCATATTTGTCTATTCTTTTTTAGATAAGGTGATTATCAATTTTTAAAACCCCACCTCAAAATGGGAGGCATATCATGGGGGCATGCCATAAAAGACATGACTCCACACACATACAGTTGATAGAATGGACATAGTTTGATTTAGTTTACAAATATAAATTTGGGACATTTTCTATGCATTGGGCATATATTTGGGATAAAGATTTGTGATACATATTATAAAATTATTACAAAAGTAGAGGTTACATTTTGATAAATACTTCATCTTGAGACATATTTGAGGTGCACATGCACTAAATTATAAATATACTTTCAGATTATACATGCATTTATACACCAACCTTACCAAGATACAATGTTTGTGCTTTTATTTGCTACAATAATTGGATATTTTGTGTTAGTATGATCAATATTATATGCCCTTGATGGACTTGGAATTATGATTCTATTATTTTGGGTTGATATGGTTACACCATTGACTTGGGAAAGATTAGATAGGTTGGATATATTGGTTATACTTGAATTATGCGATTGAGATTTTTTACTCTCAATATAATTGGCATAATTCATCCTTATACTAGATTGGGGGCATGATCACCCTCCAATTCCCATCTTCACATATCCAAGGTTTAGTTGTGAACCTCTGTCTAATGCTTCAGTTAGGAAGAATCTCTACCATCACAAACTACTAAGGCGTAACATGTTTGCATCAACACATAGGTGTACTCATTACTTATTCTCTTTTTTTCATGTATTTAAAAATTATTCAATTTTAGGTTATATTCACTAATTACACCTATAACATACTCTTGGTTGTAGGTGATTCACATACAAAAAATTACGGTGGGATCAAGAAAAGACAAGGCATGTTGTACATACCATGGTATACTTTATGTATTTTAACCTAGTGATTTCATCCTTATGTGTTACTAGATTAAAGGGGGGACAAATACTAGATGATTAAATCTAAATTTATATGCTAAACTAGTTTTGTGCACTTGATAAATATCTTCAAGGGATCTACACTTTAGTTTGACCTTACTTGCATCTAAAAGGATTGCATTCACCACCTCACCAGGTCTAATTACTTATTTTTTGGTCCAACCTTGATTAATCTAATTATTTAGATTACATGTAACCATATAACACCTAAAATCTTATATATATCCTTCACTATCAGTTATAAAACCTCAATAACTTTACTCTATCTTGGATAGTTACATTCAGGACAAGATAATGGCATCTATGCTAATGTCCCTATTCCAACACAAGTGTCATTACCTTAAAAACTTTCAATTTACAAATATTTCAATGTGTACAGGTCAGCCTAACAATGTTATTAACTCTTCTGTGAGGATTATTTCAAAAGAGCTAGTATAAATATAAGTAAAAACATACTCATTATCCATCTAGAAAATCATAAGACAATCACACCTCAAGCTTATACATATACTTAATTTCAAAGTGCACAACTAAGGTACTCTAATCTATTCATCCCTATTTGCATATCAGTTATAGAAACAATCATACTACAGGTCCTAAGTACTCAAATAACAACCCATGAGCCATATTTGTTAAGTTATAAGATAGATCATTGCATGCACTCACATATAAAATTATACACTATTATTCACACACATACCAAAACATAGGGAAGAACTACATAAGTCTGAGGCCCTCTTTGGGGTATTGGCTATGTAGGTAGTACTCGTTGATAGAGGGGTCTTTGAGGTTAGCTCGACACTATGAGCCCATTAACCCATTTTTGGAAATATAACCTAACCTAAGGTGAAGAGCTAGGGTTTGATATATAAATAATGATATAGAGCCTTTGCATGAGATATAGATACCTTATATGAAAGGTGATAGAAAACCCATAAAAGCCTAGGTGGTTGCATCTTGATACAATAAACATTTTTTACATGACACTTGCATTAAGATTTAGGTAGTAGAATCAATGCAAGTGTCCATAGGTCAATGTAAGTTTCTAGGTAGCCAGAAAGAATATTTATAGTATTAGATGATTGGTTCTTGAATATTAGACATCTTGTTTCCACACTTGTACATCTCAGATCTATTTGCACATCATTACATAAGCTAAGTATTATTTCTTCTTTGTGATTACATAATCAAAATACTATTTGAAATTATACTTTACACATTTAATATTTTTTTGTGATTCAACACATAAATTTAATATCATAAACTAAATTATTTAATTGACCTAATTTTATGAATAGTTTACTTCACTCTTAAAATATCCTATTCCCTCCTAACACTTTTTTCCAAAAAGGGTTCAACAATATCTTCAGTCAATGTTATAAAAAATACAACTAATGAAATATTAGTGGAGTCACATATTACAATACATATTGAAAAAAGAAGTTAAAAATGTCAATACCATAGTATGGGGTAGTTGGTTTTACATACAGAGATAAAAAATAAGACATGAGTGATATACTACAGTTTTGGATCAAGAAGTTGATTATGACTATGATCATGTTTATGTAACATATGATTGGAATGCCAAAACTAATATGTTATATGAATATGGAAATATAATTGAGGGTTATAATACACATGATATAAGACCCACACAAAGTCATCTTCTTGATGAGATCTTGGGCTTATAGTGGCATATTTTCCTTTGTACATAACATTTTTCTATTAATTTGTTGTTACTTATTTTATCCCACATTCTAAGAATTATTATAAATTTTGGATTTATTTTTACTTTAGTACTTTCCCTCTTACCTTTTAAATTGATTTGAACAATCCAAAACACTTATTTTACAAAACTTTCAATGTACATCTTCCAGGGCATAACTATCATACTATAGGTTTCATTGCATTTTATGATCGCATCTTTCTACTCATACATTCTTCATGAGCACACATACATGCTTCCATGTTGAGGGAAAATTTGTAAATTATTATCAAAATTACAATCATTTGTGTTACATTATTATGAGTCTTTTCCACATACAATGGGGGCACATTCCTTGCCTTCCTCATTGACACATTATGATTTAACACCTTTTTGCATATTGTTCGAATCCCTCCTACTTCTTATATTTTCTAAAGCCTTTCTTAGTATTTTCAATTCTAATTTTTCAAAAGTTACAAAATACAAAAAAACCATAAATGTAAAAAATTCCATAGTAGGACCTTACAAGCATTCTCAAATGTTGTTAGTTTACTTTTCTATATATGTTATTTATTTCATGTTAAATAGATAACATATTCTATATTAAAAAACACACAAATTTTCATGAGGTATTTGAGTGTGATATAGGACACAATTTTACATGTTTTTTTTATTTCAATCTTTCCTTATTACCAAAAAACCTTGTTAAGTTGGGGGCATCTCTTCATTCTCTATGAATACTTCAATAATAAGTATCTATAGACAACATCTCTACCATGTAGAGTTATATCTCATACAAATGTTTTGATAACCATTCATAATTTAAATTGTGTTACATGAAAATTCTATTTACTAACAATGACATTGATACATATGGTTGATGTAGACTAGTCTCATTGGATTTATGCTTGTTTTTAATTTTCTTACTTTACTAGATGACAAGTAAGGACTTGCTTACCTATTACATGTGTCCATTGGTATTATGTGTGAAATATATATACATGTTATTGCTTGTATGACATCATCATGACATTTGAGCTTGGCCCTTTACCTTTTATGTTTATGAGGCATTCACATCTCCCTTGTATGTGGCCTTTGGGCCTTATGTAAGACATTACAGATAAATCTTGTGACATTGTGTGACATTGCTTATTACTATGGCTCCATGATTCATATCATGTATTATTTATATTTCTACTCTTGTACCATGATAATATCATGCAAATTCTACTTATGTGATTCAATGCTATATCTATCTAACACATATTTCATATGCAAATTCAATGATACATTCAATACTATGATGCAATCCAAATCAAATGTTCACAATATTACTACATGATTATATCTTTCACATATGTTTTTTTTTGAGATTAGTGACTTACAAGATACATATCTCCCATCTCAAAAGGGGTCATCACAATGGGCTTGTCATGAGAATTCAAGCCTCATGAGCAACAAATTTTAGATTTATTTTTTATTAGATAGGGTGAAAAAAGAAGGTTTTACAGGGTTCCTACAACCACTAGTTTAAACAAAAGTAGAATAAAACAAAAAACATCCAAAAATCATCAACAATTTTAAAGAGAAGGCCTTCAGTCGAGCATAAACAAACCAAAAGACCAAAATCAAAAAGATGAACCAATAGGACTTACACCATAAACATAAAATACCATAATAGATAATTAACTAAAACTAGAAAGCTCCTTAGAGTTTGTATTATCCTGACTAGTCTCCTTTTCTTCTTTAGTCTCATGGCTAGATTCTTTTAGTAGAGACTTTTTAATTATACCGTTGGCATACTTCAAGGGGCCTTCATCTGAGGTAAGAATGGTCTTATACTAACTAGGGGATTCTTAAAAAATTTCCACTGGTTCCATTTTTTTTTTTGAAAAAGTGTCTTCCATATTTAGTACAACATCTAGGTCATTTTTGAGTTTCAATGTAGCCACTTTTAGCTAATTCTAGTCAGTAATGAGGTCTGACTTGGCCATCCCAACTTGTTTTAGCTTGTCTTAAAAAACCCTCAATTCTCTAGTATGTTGGCTCATAGATTCTTCTAGGGAGAGGGTTAGGGTGTCTTTAGGGGTAGTTGCCTTGGCATGAGTGGAGGTGATTTTATGTTTTTTGGCTGAGGGCAGTGAAGGGGAAAACAAGTGGTTGAAGGAGTATGATAAAAGATGGTGGAGGTGGTGAAGGAACCTGGGTTAGGGGAAGCCTCCTTATTATTTAGAGGGTCAAGGGATTCAACAAAAAGTTCTTTAGTAAGGGATAAGGGTTTATTCGGTAATGACTCTCCTTTTTGGACCAATAGATAAATTAAACCATGGTGAATAATGTCATTTTTATTTCTCACTTGGTAAGACATGGAAATACTCTCCAAGGATTTTAACAAGTAGAAAGGTAGACTAATTTTTTAAACTTTGAAATGATGAAGTAGAAGGAAGTGGTGTGAGAAAATAATTATGAAATTACCTTCTAAAGTGAGATATTTCATCACTTACAGGCATATATCTGACCATCTCTTTGGGAGGTTAAGTCTAGGGAATCCTTTTTTCTCAATATTCATCTCCTCATTAGTTTTGAAAAATTTCTACATAAGCTCCAATTCTAGTTATTGTCTTTGAAATCTTTCATCTCATTACATGACATGCCCATCACCTCACCAATATTTTCTTTTGATATCTCAATTCACAGAACCCTCATTTTGATTATTCATTTATTCCATGCAAGAATAAAATTTGTCTATAGGTTTTATCATGGCCGATAA
Organism: Torreya grandis; assembly: GCA_037957365.1. Classification (NCBI taxonomy): domain Eukaryota; kingdom Viridiplantae; phylum Streptophyta; class Pinopsida; order Cupressales; family Taxaceae; genus Torreya; species Torreya grandis. The sequence goes on along the minus strand of JARHVA010000296.1, from coordinate 2,357,574 downwards.
TATGTTACATAAACTAAGCCAAACCCACTTTGCATATTTTTTCTAAACTTTCTTATTGTTCTGAACATATGAGCATGAAAGTTAATTATAATCAATCTCTTTCACCCCCCATTATCAATTGGTTGTAAGGAATAATATCTATAAACTTAATTTTTATGTATAAAATTTTGAAGAATTCAAACAAATTAATGTTCCCAATGGTGTTAAATGTGAAATTGGGGTGGAAATCATTAACCAGCCAATTCCACATGCTATTCATTAATACATCATTTAAGGCATACCTGATCGACTCAAGGTGATAACTAGATGTAATCATAATTGAGGGTGTTAAGTATTTGGGATGGAATTTGATTGAGATTATCCCACATGACTAGCTTATTAGTGCACACACCAAAATTTCCAAAACTATTCACCATAAAGTTTTCTTCCCTGTACACATGGACAATGGAAAATTGATTGAAAGAAAGTAAAAGGTTATGGGTGTCATCTATTATAGATTTAATGGTATGGTTTGAGGTGAATTTACCAACAAGGGCATGAATAATATTGAGGCAGTCACCTTCGATGATAAGTTTAGGGATGTAGAGATTGAAATCAAGTTAAATGCCCCAAAAGGCAATCATGGCCTCAATAATGTGGTTGGTTTGGTGACCCAAAGGACTTATACAAGAAATAAATTCAATACCAATGTGATAATAGATCACCCCTCCCCCTAGCTAGTCCCGAGTTGCCTTTCAATGTGCCATAGAAGTTAAGCTTAAGCCACCCATAGGGGGACTCAACCATTTACTGGCATGATGAGATGGCACTGATGGTGTTATTTCCATAATTTGAGATAAATTTCAAAAACAAAAAATAAAAGATTTAGATGGGGAGCACTTGAAATTATCTTTGAGGATAAAAGCTTTCCAATTCTCCACTATAGAAGAACATAGACACTTGAATATCAACCTATGTGGAGAGGTCTTGTTCTAAAAAAATCAATCATTCTTAGCCTTCCATATGGCCTAGAAGAAATGAGGGAGGGTAAGGGTCCATAAGAAGGAAAGAGATGGGAGTGACCATGGTGGATTGTATTGCTAAATAAGATCTTGAATGGAACTTAGGTAAGCTTAGGAGACTAGAAACTAATTAAGAAACCTATAAATCATCAAGATACTGAGGGGGTACTCCAAAAATAGATGATGAACAAATTCTACATAGGTGGAATAGAGTGAGCAGTGATTAATAATTATAATGCACCTCTTGATAAGATTATATGTAGTGAGAATTTAGTTCTGAACAGCCAGCCAGTAAAAAATGTTGATTTTTAGGGTAAGGTGTTTGATCTAGAGAGGTTTCTAGATATCCCATTGATCTTTCTATTCCATCTCCACTAAATATCTAAAATTTGCCAAGTAAGTCCCACTATCTTTAGTGAACCAAAGAATAGAATTCTTCTTCGAAAAGTGGGGTATGTGAATTTACTAGATTTTTGAATTTAACTCAATAAGAGCTTGGGATTATTTGTAAGTAATGTTAACCAAATTAAGGAATTTCCATTTTTGAGATCCTTTGGAGTAGTCCTAGTAGTCTTTTACTTTAGTGCCCCATTCAACTCTGAAGTTGATAGAAAGGTTGGTCAATGGGTGTTGAAATTTGAGATAACCAAGGATCATCTTAGAAATCCACTAATTCCGCATTGCCTATTTGCCACCTATATCCTTTTTTTAGGAAATTATTTCCATAAGAGATAATTTTCTAGAAGGTTGAGCCATCCATTGGGCCTTCCTCCCATAGGAAACTATCTTCGTTATTACCCTCTATGTATTTGGCCTTAATAATTTGTGTCCATTATTTATCCTGTTTGAGGATTTTCTAGCCCATTTTGGCAAGATAAAATTTGTTCATGTCTCTTATTTTTTGAATCCCAAGTCCACCATTTGATTTAGGTAGACAAGCCTTAAACCTTTCTTCCATCTTTTTTCATAGGAAATTGCACTAGATATGTTCTATTTCATTTGCAATTTTGTTCAAAATTTTGAAAATAGACATGAAGTATATTTGGATACTTAGAATGGTGCTCTTAAGTATTTAGATCTTACTGGCTGAAGTAAGGAGGTGACCTTTCTAGACCATGAGTTTCTTTTGAATTCTATCCACTAGTGGGTTCTAGTATTCATATTTTATTTTACCTATAAAAAGAGGGAGTCCAAGGTGGATGGAAGAGAGCTTCCCTATCTGACAGTCAAGGATGTTAGCTAATTTCTTTTGAAGTCCTTCTTGGGTGTTAATTAATAAAGTAGAACTTTTGTTGAAATTGATGCTCTGATTAGACACTTTCTCGTAATCCAAAAGAATCCTTTTAAAATTCTTAGCTTCTTATATTGTGGCTTCTCTAATTAATAAGGTGTCATCAACAAATTATTCATGGGAGACTGATCTAGTGCCTTGAGCTATTCTGATTCCTTTAATGATACCTATGTTTCTAGCTACAATAATTCTTATTCATAGAGATTCAAAAAGAATGATAAAAGATAAGGGAATAGTGGGTCCCCTTATCTTAGACATTGACTGGCTAATAATAAGCCTTTTGGGATCCCATTGACTATGATCGAGAACCTGGGAGTGGAGATGCAAATCTGAATGATAGTTCTAAAGGAGGAATTGAATATGAATTTCTCTAAGATTTTATCTAGGAATATACATGAGATTATATTATATGATTTGTTCATATCAAGTTTGATGAACATTCCATGATTACTGTTCAAATGTGTGGAATGGATTACCTCATGTATGGTGATTATCTCATCCATAATTTGTTAGCCTAAGATAAAGGATCCTTGATGTTCTTCTATGATTCTCTCGAGAATGGGTTGGATTTTCTAACTAGAGTTATTGAAATTTTTTTGTAAGTCGTAGAACATAAACTTATCAGTCTAAAGTCTTTGAGCTAATTTACTTCAAGTTTTTTGGGAATAAGCATAAGAAAGGTATTGTTCAAGTCTTATAGAATCATACATTCTCTAAAGAATTCCAAGACAACAAATTCAAATTTTGTGTGAATGATATCCTAAAATTTTTGAAAAAAATGGGAGGGAATCTGTCCAAACCCAGGGCCTTACCTCCTTTCATTGAAAACATTATGACCTTAATATATTTCATCAAGGGAGGTTTTAGGAGTGTAATATTATCAGCTTGAGAAATAAGGATCATAATGTTATGAAGCCTATTTTACTCCAAATAGTACTCTAGGGAGCCAGTTTCTTTGAGCAAATCCAAAAAGTATTGAATAATTTGGTCGTCAATATCCTGTGGGTATGTGCATTTCCTTTAATTATCTTGTATGAGTTATAAAATTATATTTCTGTTCCTATTTCTAGATGCTTGCTAATGAAAAAAAATTGTGTTCCTATCCCCCTCCTTTAGCCAAAGGCATCTAGACTTCTATTTCCAAAAATCTTCTTCTTTAGCTTCAAGGTTATGATAAGCACTAAGAAGATCCTTCTCAAGAGCATAGGTCTGTTCATCAGTACCATGTAGAGAGCAATAGATTTCAAGTTTTCTAATTTTTTATTCAATGTGTTTCTTTTGAGTAAAGATATTACCAAAAACCTCTCTATTCCAAATTTTTAGTTTTGATTTCAGGTGATTGAGTTTCTTAACCAGGATGAACATGTCAGGTCCTGAGAAGGGTTCTTACCACCAGAACTATATCTTCATGTATATTTAGATGGTGTAGCCACATAACTTCAAATATGAATGGGATATTTTTCATTCTGGGGATAATATTTCATTCAAAGATGACAAAATTATGATATGAGCTAATTCTAGAGAGGGAAGATAAAGAGATACTACAGTGAAGATCCCAACATAAGGATACTAGACACATGTCTATTCTAGCCTATATTAGATCCTCACCTATCCTCTGATTTATCTAGGTAAAAGATTTCCTTTGAGGTTGACATCCATAAGCCCAACTTCTACTATAAAATCATTGAAGTGTACCATGCTATTTGAGAAATTAGTAAGGATGCATTTCTTTTCCATTGGTGATAAAGTGGAATTAAATCCCCTACAAATAGCCAGTTCTAATTGTTTTTGGTTTTCCTAAAAGTTAGCAGGTCCTCCCAAATCTTTCTCCTAGCTAGCCTAAGATTGGGAGCATAAAGGTTTGATATGATCCATTCCTCCTTGGATATTTTGCTTTTGAAGAGTATATCCATATGATAATTCCTCTTGATGAGGATTTCCCCTTCCAGTTCCTAAGGGTTTCATAGGGTGGCAATTCTTTCAGAATCACCATTTGAGCTCATACATAATGAATTTGATTATTTCCATATTATGTTACTACATTTATAGACTAATTCTTCTAACATTTTGGTCTCCTATAAAAGAATGATCATTGGGTTATTTCTATTTATTAAATTACCAACCAATTTTTGCTTCTTGGGGTTATTCATTCCCCCTACATTCCAAGAAATGAACTTCATTGATTTTGAATGGTGAAGAGGTTTTAAAGGGGTTTTCGACAACCCTTAGATATTTAATTTTTAGTCTCCTTATTTGAGATGACATTCTTTAGGGTTCTTTCATGTTGTTTTTGTCCTTATCTAGTATTCAATTTCTTCCAGCCTCTTTTTGACTTATCCTATTTCTAGTTTACTTCTTCTTCTTTTATTGGAGTGGAGCATTTTCCTTTCTCATTATTATCCATGGATACATTATTACAATTTAGGGAGTCATTTTGGGTAGGGATTCCATTATGAAGCAACTCCAACCAAATGGTGCTTGTCAAGTGTGGAAAAGGTCCTGTATCCTCAACACTTGGGCAATTTTAGGATAACCTTTGTAGTTACTTACTTTTTATTATATGAATCCATTGGAATTTTTAGGGTTGAATCCATAGAGATCACAACAAATAGGGTGCTCTAGTTAAGTAGATATTTAAGAGAGGGACTCTACAGGGACACTTGTTTCAAAGTGGCATTGGATTCTAATAAATCATGTCCAACAGAGGTCCCTTTCTGATCTAAAGCCATAGTAGGACTAAAAATATTGGGAGGGGGCTAGTTGGCAATAGGATTCCCAACCAAGAGGGAATCAAGAGATCGAGAGGGGGAATTGAGACCACAAGAGGGAGAAGGGATTAGGGTGGGGGGTTATGAGGTTAGATCGAGGCCGAAGGATTAACTGGGATTTTTCTAAGAGGGGTATTAAAGAGATCCAATTGGAAGGTTGAAATAGGGGAGGGAGTGAGGGAAAGGGGAGATTTATGGAAATATTTTGAGGAATGACTACAAATATTACAATCATAACAAATCATAGTGTAATTTTCATATTCAATTTTTTGAGACCAAACCCCATATTTTGATTTTAGCTTAATGTTAATTAGAAAAGGTTTATCTATCAAAATAAATACTTAAAATCTAATTGCAATCATTCTTCTCCTAGATGTAGTGACTGGATCTATATTGATCAGCTGACCTATCACCCTTGTAACATTAAAATGATCATCAATTCCCAGTATGCTATTTAGGTTGGTGCCTAATTTTTAATGTCTAATTAAAACATTGGTTAAACCCATGAACCAAGGTCCTTTTGTGAGGACCCTGAAGCAATTCTTTTGATTAGTAAAGTTAACAATGAAGAAGTCCCTTAGTAAAGCAACTACCTCAAGTTGATCCTTGGGATTTCATCGATTATTGGCCCATTTATTGAGGGAATCAATGTTAGGTCTAAAGTTGTTTACCTTATCTAGAAGGGAGTTATCCTTCATATTATCCACCAATTCAATCAGAGTGTCAAGAATATCGACCCAAGTGTCATTATTTTTAGTTGATGGGATCATCTGGATATCTACGAGGTGCAATCCCATTGATTGTTTTCCAAAAACCCGATCCAACCAAGAGAGTGTGGAAACTTCCAAAGGGAACTTAATGGGTGGGGTCCTTTCAATACTTGAAATATTATCTCTTGTGACTTTTCTCTGGGTCATGTCTATCAATTTAGTAAATGTAACACCTTTTTCATGACAATCTGGGACCTCCTTGTTGCCATTCTCACTTGTGGATTTTTCCTAGGACATGTCAGTCAGATTGGGACCCGCAACATCTTTCTAATGACTTTTAGTAGCCACCTTATTCCCATTTGATTCTGTTTAAGGACTGCCATTGTCCTATGAGGCACATTCTGATTTTCCCATGTAGTGTCAAATTTAAAATTTATAGTGTCTTTAAATTTATAACACAATATAGTTTTTTAGATTTAAACATGATTTAGAATTTTTAGATTATGGGGAAATGTCACATGCATATGCACTCATTCATATAGTTAAAAATTATAAGTTTCAAACAATTACAAGTTACAAGTTTAATTATTTTTTGATATCAATTTAGTATAGATATAGGGGGCATGATATTCATTCATGTTCATATTTCTACATGACAATTTAAAATTTCAAAAGTTTTAAAGCTCGAATGTTACAAAGTGTAAAGTTTCAAATAGAATCTAGATCCATCTACACTTGTGTGATTCATCTTCATTTTATAAGTGGGACACATTAAAGTCTAGTGAAACTCAACATCTACCATTTCACTTTTTATATTGTGGAAAGTCACATGTTGTGGTTTCATTGTGGTGAGCCACATTTTGTGGTCCCACCCTTCAATTATTTTTACAAAGTATTCTACATATTCATATGAGAGTTAGACTATACAATATTTCCAACTCGAGGGCTTTCATTGGTTTTCAAATCGAGATTCAATTACTCTGAATTTACCATAAGTTCAAATTTTTTCCAAATGCCCCAACAAGGGGCACTTGCTTCTTCATTTTCAAATTATAAAGAAATTAAATTACATACTCTTTCAAATTAAAATTTTAAAATTTCAATATTTTTAAATATGGGCAATAACTACTTCTAGTGGCATTGTTGTAGGTTTTTCCTTGAGGCATCTTACACAATCAATCTTCACATAAAAAGATAAAGTGTGTATACACACTTAGGTTTACATCTCCTTTACTCTATTAATTTTTCACTAGAATAAAGTGGGGGTAAATGTAGCCACTCAAATTTAGTCATTAAGTGCTTGAAAATGTTTAATATTGGCATCCTTACCCTAATTGGTCTATTGACCATTTTGATAACTTTAAAATTATAAGGAAATATTCACTATTCTACAAACTATATTGAAAACACAAAAATCATAATTTAGACATCCCTATTCTACTTACATACTCATGTTATCCAGATACTAGTAGTCTGTCCTTTTTGGATAAGACCAGACTAGGTAGATAGGGTCATAGTGTGGCCTTGTCCACTAATATAGCCTTGTCTTTTTACAGTCCAATGATAAATTATTAAACTTGAGACATTTTAAATTACCCCTCCCATGATTTTAGCAAGGTCAATTAACAAAAACTTTCCAAAGTTTTCTCTATATAAGCACGTCAAGGATTCTCCAAATACATCCAATAATCACTTGGTAATTCTTCTGCACATTGAGTAAAATATTACTATTATTTCCACTTCCAATTTTGATTTAGTCTAAAATTCATAGGCCAAGTCTAAAGTCATTTTATTATAGGTCAAGGGAACTCATTGCCAAACATTCAATTCAATATATCTATTTGGATTCATATAACAAAGATCAATATTAACACACTCACATTAGGAGGGAGAACTACATTGGCATGAGGCCATTCTAGGTTACGTAGGCAACACTCATATTACACAGGGGTTTCCAAAGATAGCTAAACTATTACCCATACCTGATTCTCACATTTATATTTGGTTTTTATTTGTTTTATTATGTATATGCTAGGGTTTTGTTTTTTAGGTCTTTCATATGCTAATTCAACATACACAATCAATCATTAAATCTTCATATATATGTGCATACACCTAGATCAAAGAATTAGTTACATAGTCAATAAGACACAACCATAATCAATAGACAAGGATGAAATGAATCCTTGTCATCCTAACATAACCTTATTCCATCATAGTTTTTAATTCTAGTTTTGGTTGTAACATAATTCACACGTCTTATCAGTCAGTTTCCATCTACAATCATTGTGCACAATTAGCATAAAATAAGTTCAAGCTAGGTTTGCACTTTATTTGTCAATTTACTATTTATATCTCATTTCCAATTCTATATATTAGTGTATTTCATATTTGGATTTGTATATTCTATATATCTAAATCAGTTTTCAGTAGTTTATTTGTTCTTATCATTTCATTGTTAAATAAAAAATAACATTAAACACATGGATGGGCTCTAACAACAACCTAGTTGAGTTCTGCCTATGTAACAATGCCAGTATAATTGGGCAGATCTATCCCCTTAAAGGTAATATAGAGGATATTATAATTAGTAGCAAGGATTGTGATCAACTTAGAGATAGGGATATTATCATGGTGGAAACCAAAAATAAAGGCAAGATAATAGACAACCTTGATAACTAATTAGTTGTTATTTCTATGCTGAAATAAACCATATTGTATGGAATTATCCTTGCAATTTATAATAAGAAAATTATTGCACATACTACAGAGTTTCAGGACATCATAAGTCTAAGTATTGCCCAATATTGATAAAAGAGAGTAAAGAAAAGATAATGCTAAATGTGAACATGGTAATAACTCATCTGAAGGAAAGTCTTTTGCTAATGCTATTACCAGGAATCAACTCAGGAAACAAGGTCTTAAAACTATGGGAATGACTACATTATAGATAATACAAAATCTAAGGGAACATAGATATCCAAATCATATGAGAGAGAAGGTCTTAATGAATGAACCCAATTGTTGTAGTCAATTTAGAATCCATATACCTATGATGGAGATCCTACGATAGTCAAGCCCCCAATGTATGGATATATTGAACAAATTTTGGGATAAGAGGGAGTAATAATGGCCTTGATAGACCCACTAAAATTGGTAAAAACCATATGAAATAAATATATTTCCCAAAACATTACAAATTTGTTGTATAATTTGATAGAATGTGCATAAAAAGGAAAACTAAAAATAAAATGAATGGTTTGGTATGTAAAAAATAAGAAACCTTGGGATATGGATGTAGGAATGGATATAGAGCTTATAGGGTATGCATTTCATAATGTTGCATTCAACTTTGGGAGCAATATAAATAATATTCCCATATGTACTTGGGAAGCTATCAGGAGGCCGAATTTAAGCTACAATCTTGTTAGTCTGAGTTGGTAGACTATGATTGAGTCAAGTCTATTGAAAGGCTCAAGGATGTAGATATTAAATTACTTGGCCTATGTCTATGTGGATATTTTAAGGTGATTAACATAAAGACATATGAAATTCACTACCCTATTGTGATTAGGAATAAATGGGCCTATGATGGTCGTATGACCATAAATATAATGGAAAATTAGTTGTAAGCACATCAAAATGATGTTATTATTATAAAACCATTGAACAAGTCTAAGCATAAGTCATGTATAATACTATAGATACTATTTTTTAATTATATAGCACCTTAGTCTTGTACACTTGGCAAACTTAGACCTTGGTTATTCCTCTCAATTCTATACGTTTCCTACTTTTGTAAGTCTCACATCTACTCTCTCTTGTGCCCCTTGGTCTATTTATTAGTCTAACCAATCATTTGTTGATGACCCAAGCCTTATATCTTTCCCAAAATTATTAAAACCTACTTATCTTATACCTTTACAAGTTCTAAACCTATACCTATTTTCCTGCTCCCTAGACACTTGCATCTCAGACAAACACCTATGTTGACATAAGTGTCTTGCTTTGACGTAAGTGTCTAGTGCTATAAAAGTCATCTAATTTACAAATGAAACATATCCTAATGGTCAACCTAAGTGCTTTAATGCAATTTATTTCTCTAAAGGGATTGGTATAAATATAAGATCAACCATCATTCATTCCTCACCTATAAAATACCTAAAGAGACCAAGGAAACTTATCAAAGGCATTCTATCAAGCATTAAATTGAGAAAATCTTACCTATTTCATCCCATTTCCATATTAGTTAGGTCTGAAGTATTGAAGGAATAGACCAAAATCTATATTTTTCAAGTTAAAATCTAGGTCACTATTGTACTTACTTATCACACATTGCCTGATTCACACATAAGCCAACATGTAAGGTAAAACTACATAAGTCTAGGTCCCTCTTAAGAGTATTGGATATGTAGGCAATGCTTATTAATAGAGGGGTATTTAGGGTATCTCGATACTATATGCCCTCTCACTCATTTTTCCCACAACCATTATGAGGAGGAAGAGCTAGGGTTTTGGTATTTGATAAGGAATGATAGTCCATAACCCAAATATGAATGCACCATAATGAAGGTGATGAAAAACCCAGAAGCATCCAAGTGGTCACATCCTATTTTAATAGGTATTACATATAAGACACCTACGTCTATCATAGATACTAGCATTGATGCAACCATCTAAGGTTGATGTAAGTATTTAAAGCTACAAAGGCACTAAATCCATAATTTGGTGACTATTCAAAATATTCTCCCAGTTTGCTTCTTGCCTATTCCAGATCAAGATCTATATTTTCATAAGAACTAGTTAAGTACCTTGTTTTCATTATCATTGCAATATATAACATATATGTACTTTCTATTTTTATCATATCTCAGTATAATAAATTTGATATATGTTGTATTTGAGTTTTATAATTAATTAGCCTACTATAGATCTTTTTATCATCCTTATGCTTATTCATTTATATATTCTTAAATATATATCCCCCACACATATATTTTTAGGATTAAAGATTTGGTGAAATTTACCTCTATTTATTGATCCAAAACCTTAGTTTGCATGTAGTGTTTTCTCTTACAAAAATTCATTTCCGATAGTTATATATATATTTTAGATCTGATTTTCTTACGTGGGCCTACTTTAGGAATGTTTAGTTATATCTATGTGTTGGTTTTTGTGGTCTATTACTTTATTATCATTGATGTGGGTTTTATGCACACCCTAAAAACCTTATGAGGTAACCTCTAACATTTTATGATTGGTGAAAAGTATTCACCCCAAGGCATGAGTTGTAGGATATTTAGTTTCATAAATAACCTAGTGGTGGAATAATGGTGACTAAAATAGTTATTTACCATAGATGAGTTAGATATGGGTGAACTTGAGTCTACTTGAGATGGGTGGATGGTTAATGGTTCTAACCTAAAGTGGGCAAGACTTCAAAACAACTCAAAAAATTAAGAAAGGTAGAGCATAAAAGGAGGTCTATGAATGACACAAGATGAAATCCTTCTAGGATAGTACTTGAGCTTAAGGTTGGACAAGTAATTAGGAAACCAATATCCACTACAATATATTATAATCACCCTCACATTTAGATGTATTTATAAATCAAAGGAACAATAATATAATAAACTTAAGCATATTAAATCAAAGGTTATCACATTTACTAGATTGCATTAGCACATTCATAAAGGGGGATTATGATTATCATAAAAAAGGCATTCAAATATGCAATATCATAAAATGAAGAACTGTATTGAAATAAATCTCATACATAATCAAGAGACTAAGATACTAGGATGAAAATTCTTCTTACATACTCCATAGAGTTTGAGAAGAATCAATTTTTTTACATCAAGACTAAATTGTAGAACTTCTCAAAATTTCCTATTAATCTTAAAAGAAAAAATTCTCCTCCATTTGGAATAGGAAGATACAAGTATAAATAGCTTGGTATGGGGAAGGGCTCATCTCTCATGCGAAGTCTAAAAATACATCTTCAAAAATAGGACTTACATCCAAATCTAATGCGAAGGATACATGTACAATAGGTATGCCCAAAATAGAATTTTACAACTAAACTACAAAAAATACATGTAACACAAATTTAGAACCAAAGTTATGACCTAGAAAAATATCCAAGTACATATTTTTATTTATATGGGTGATAATGTGGCACCACTAGCTAATAAATATGAGAAATTAACAGCTAGATGAACTGCATTATCCACTGTAGTTGTAGTCAAAAAAATGGGAGTGGCACGTAAGTAGGCCCAATTTGTGTCTATACCAGTGCGTATCTAGGAGATTGAGTGCTCTAAAAATGTGGCTAAGATGGATTTACTAATGAATTTATTTTCTTAGATGCTACCATCTTTAGATATAGTGCATGGCTTCTCTAGAAGTTGATGTCAATCATCTCAAAATCAAGGAATGGCCTCTTGAATAACTGTGGAAGCTTGTTGATCAAATTCTTATGGGTGCCCATTGTAGCTCTCATCTTAGCATGCAATGCCTCAATTATTATGATTTTATCTCTTAAAAATTCACTAATTTAATTATTTCATCATTCATTCTATACACATTACCCTCAGCCTTAGCCCTAAAGTTATCAAGTGTTGCTCATAGAATATTTTCAAAATTGGGTCTAGGCACCAATTACCCCTATGGAATGCCTAATTGAGTAATTATTAAATCTATTAGGATAGAAAATGCTTATTTTTCCCAATTTATAAATTTATGAACTAGAACATGCATCTCTTAGTTCCACTCAAGTAAACCATCCCACTTTATAGCAACAAAATTTTGAGCCCATACAACCTTACATGTTATTAAATTTAAATTGACATAGGCCTTATTCCTAGTTATCTAGCTAAGGAAATGAAGCTTACCCTAAATATGTTTTATCTTATTAAATAACTATATAATATCTCCCCATTTGGGTTGTGATGTGGTCTTTGTAGACCTTATTAGCTGAATTATATCATACAACTTCATGGTAAATCCCTATAAGTTTTCCAAAATTTCCTTAGGATCTAGGATTGTACTCCTCTCTTGTGTCCTCTGAACTGATTGATCAAAATTTTTAAACATTTCCTTTATAACCCCTCCAGTGGCATTTATAAAAGTGTATAGGTCTTCCCTATACTTGTGTAGGTCTAAAAGATTCACCTTCCTTTTATTAGTTAGAGAGAAGATGTCTTCTCTCTACTCCAACTCTATCTATTACCCTTCTGTAACCATAATTTTCCTCTCACCTTTATCATGGTGTTTATTTGTCTATAAAAATGAAACTTAACTATGGGTTGCTCTACAATCACTAAATCCTATCTTCCTACTTCTTATTGTTGTAACTGTTAAGTCCATGAAAAAATGTTTAGTGTAACTTATTGCTCTATTTGTCTTGTTTTTATGTTGGAGTAGCTAAAGGTTATTTCCATGGAGGTAGCATGTCCTTAGGGGAAGATGTCTCTATTGCAATAAAAGGAGGAATAACTTTCCTCCACCCAATAACCTACATTTGGATTGGTATATCAATTATATACTTAGCCTTTTATGCCACTTTGTAGATTAAAACCATCGGTGAGTCTACCTGAGGTGCTTAGACAATGAACACTTTTATTTGTGTAGATGGCCTCATAGGGGTGGCTTGTGTATCAAAATTAGAGGTAGACACCAAGTTTTCAAAAGGTACCCCTTTTCTTGGCTCGAGGGACTGAGGACTGGTTCCACTAAAGAATGAGTAGGTGACTAGAGTCTAAGTAAATTTTGCAAATAGTTTTTCATATAAGTGTAGGCAACCCCAATATTCAAATTAATAGAATCCAGACTCATAGTAGTGGATTAGGTTGTAATAGGAAAAATTGGCATTGCAACTACATGAGGTTGGTTTATTTGAATTAATGAATGCAAAGAATCTATTGTATTAACCATAGTTGAGGAAGTTACCAAAGAATAAATAATAGGTGGGATTACCATCTGAGAAGATGCAACTAGGGAACTAAAGACTCTAGTTATCATTATACAGGCCTAAGGTGGAGAGATTGGAGGTGTAGTTAATGCTACCTCCTACATGGATGTCTAAAATTTAGATTTTGCATCTTGATCTATTTATCTTTATTTATATGATAATAACTTAGTGGCCACTATGTTACCATCTCCCTATTCTTCCTCCTCAAATCCTTCTAAAAACTCAATTTTTCTAGATTGGGTTATCACTTCAATAAACCTTCCATCATCTTCATCTAATTCTATTGTCTCATTCAGTGACTCTGATTATTCAATGTCTATCCTTGAAACCCATTCTTCCTCGGTTCTCCATATTTAATCCTCTTTCTCATTATCATAAATTATAATAGGGTCTGATCTTCATGTGCCTATTCTTCCATCCTACCTCTCCTTAGGGACTTATTCTTGTTTCTCTTCTGCCTCCACCTTTTGAGGTGAAATAGGATGGGTTTTGGGCTTCCTTGTATATGTGAGTATTGGTTTGGTAGCAGTATAGGTTGGCCTTATTGAAGATAGGATGGGAGATGAAGAGGTTGTAGTGGTAGCAGATGGTGAGGGAGTGGTGGCCACTAGAAGAGTGATGGATGGTGAAGATGGTAATCTAGTGGATTGGGGCATCATTACTAGTGTAGACAAAGGATGAAAAGTAATATAAACTTGAGATAAGAAAGAGGGAATAATTACTTGTTGTGCTATGGTTAGGGGAGGTAGAGGTAACACATAAAATATAACAATTGCTCTTCTTGTACTTGTAGGTTTCTCTAGAATGTTCTAGGGATAAGCAATAATAGTTGTGTGAATAGGGGAGCTTGGAAGTGTTGAAAGTCTCTCTTCAATGTAAGTTTCCTAGGCTAGCTTATTATTGCATTTCTTCTTGTACCTGAGGAAGGGGGCCATGAACATGTCTAAAAACCCATTATTCCTTCTCACCTCTTATGACATCCTTTTTAGTGATGGTAATATCATAATGGATCCTCTGTAACATGATCATATACATGTTGAACTTGTGCATCATTATAGCTATTTCAGTATCATATTCTAAATTCATAAACACACTATCATGATCATGGGACCAATGTCTATAGTTGATTCTCACTTTACTTTCATATTTTTTAATATGTCCTCTAACATTTTTCTTAGGATCTTAGTGTCTAAAGGGTTCCAATTTTAAACCATATATGTCTTGATATTTACAAAAAATAGGAGGTGTTCCCACCATATGTAATACATCCTACCAATATTGAGAGGGGTTAGATGGAAAACTCCTTGTTTGACCTTCCTCAATTTAATATCAATGATTTTAGCCAATTGAGTAGAAATTTACCACTTAACTACTTTATCAGGCACAATCCCTGGTAGGTACAATAGGTCTACCCTTGTGCCTTGAATTTTGATTATTGTGCACTCAGGATACAACCAGTAATCACCCATATTTTACATGATTTTATTTATAGGGTTAGAGAGCCTAGGCATGATATTCACATAGATTGATTGATACACCATGGGGTAGAAATTCTCAATTAACCTTTTCATGTTCTTCCTAAATATGTGCACATACATTGAACTCATCACATATCCTTTTCTTGTGGAAGTATAGAGATGGTTGTCAGTGTTACTCATCAGATGAATGCACAATTGTAGTCACCACATATAACACATACAACATCATGTAGAATTTACCATTTGGTGAACTTTTAGGATTTATGATTTTCAAAATCAAGTTGGAGCTAATAATCTCTCCTAAGACAATGATTTTTTTAGAAGTTAAAATTAGGTCCAGTAAAGATACCCATACCTCATTGACATAAGTGATGATTGAAAACCCATATATTTTTTTTAATAAGGCCATGAGAATTCTCACCCATGGTCTAAAGATCAAAATAGGGATAGCTGAGGTGAAGCCTTGAACTATAAAATTTCTTAGGTTGGTAGCCCACTCTTGTAACTTGATACTAACATTGTTGTTAAGAAGCCATGAATTCACCATGTCCTTATATGACATGTCTGGCATAGGAAGTCTATAATATATTTCAAAGGCATTTCCACTAATATATACAACTAGCATTTTTCTAAGCTTAAAGTGAAATATCTTCCCAATAAATTTTCCATTTATGAATAAATAAAACAATAGGTCAATGTAGGGTATTACCTATGGTTTGGATACTATATTGTGAATACCAAATTTTTAAATGGCCAACAGGTCATCCTTGTATCTGCATGTGAAAATATAAAGCTAGTCCTTGGCCTTGTATGGCTTAACTGCGTTGACCATATCCCAAATGGTGGAATAATGTTTGAATTCATGGTTCAAAGTTAACAAATCAAATGGTGTATCCGTGTATACCATTGATCCTATAATGGATTATGAAAAGGGAATTAGGATGCAAGATGAGGAAGCCATTGAATTCCCTGTATGGGAATGTTTTACTCTGTGAACAAATTATAAATTCTTGGTCACAATGGAGTTTTGGTTTTGTAGTTTGCACTTGAGATCATAATTTGAAATACACTTGATAGATAAAAGGCAATGTAATTAGATAGGAAATGGTAGTTCAAAATATATCACTTTAGTTGCATCGGTATTGGGAAATGAATGCATTAATTTTTTTATTTGTGTAAATTAAATGAAATAATAGACTTATCTCTTTTCCATGCTTATTATTTGCATTTGAATTTCATAATACCAACTTGCACAACTTTTATTTCCATGTGGATTCTTTTGCATTCTCCCAGATGCTTAGTCATCTTGATATGACATATGACTCTTTTTCACTCTTTTAGTCTTGATTTTGATGTCTTCATTATTTATTTATGTGGATTTGGAGGACACAAGTTTATGTGTCTTTATTTCACTCTTAATTGAGATGTAGCTTACCATGCTTTATCTTTTTGGCCATGGGCTAGTGGGATGATGACACGTGGATAGCTCTTGGTGATCCACTTACCTAAGATTTTATATAAAAAAGGCTCTACTGATGTCACCTTAGAGTGAGTGAGATAATGATACATAGATTACTCTTAGAAATCTACTTACTTGATACTTTTTGCACAAAAGGCTCTACTGACATCACCTCTGGGTGAGCATGATGACTTGCATTTTTTACTTAGGCTCTGAGTTAGTGGATTGATACTATGTGGCAATGGAAAATGAACTCCAAGAAGGCATGAGAAACATCCAAGTATGAAATAGATTGTTTAAGACACATGTAGAATATAACCCACTAAAATCATAGCATGTCAGTTCTATTAGCCGTTAGATCATAAGTCAAACTTATACATCAACATTGAGTTAAATAAAATTGAAGGCAAAAATTAAAACATGTAGTATGGCTTAAACACAACTTCAATTTGATTATAATTTCACAACACCCTAAAAAATTCAAATTAGATTTATTGTGGATCATGTCAAACAAATAACATAAATCAAAAGGAGTAAATAAATTCCTCCAAGTGTTAGATAAATTTTTTGGGTTTAGGTTTTTTAAGATTCATGTTATAGACTTCTTATGTCATAAGACCCTGTATAAGAGTATTCAATCAATCAAAAGTGGGTCCCTATTTGAATTTTCAAATGGGGTGTGTGTGTTAGGGCACAACAATAATTTTTTACAAAGTTGAAATCCCTTTGGAATCACTAATTAAAGGCCTCATAGAGCCCCACTCTTTCAATCATTTATATAATATTTCTGATGATCAATGTATTGCATATGAAGAACTAATGGAATATAAAAGAAAAAAACCAACCCTTATTTTTATTATAACTATGAAAATTAAAGAAATAATGATGAAAATGCAAGTATAAATGAACAAGGAAATGATAATGGCATTTATTCATATGATTATGAGTGTGATGATATTCCTCTTGGGTATGAGTATCCTAGTTCTTCTACTTCTTCTATTTCTAATGATGAAGAGTTTTAAGAGTCAACAATAATTAATTTTTTTAAGCCCTTAAAAAAGGATGATAAAATAGATATGGAAAATGGTAGCATTCATAATGTTGGAAGTCAAATTATTGCATGCACACTCTTTAGTTACATCAAAAATTGACTCTTTTTATTCTTCCGATGGTCTAAATATTAAAATAGTTGAATGTTATTCTTCCTCTTCCAATGATGCAAATGTCAAAAAAATTGAATGTCCCTCTCCTATATCCTATGATGCCAATGTTGATGAAATAAATTGTGTTCCTTCTTTTCAAAATGATATTCATGTGGAAATTTTGATCCCTTCTTTGGATGACTCAAATGAAAATAATGAAATTATTTCTCATTTTCTAACTTTGAATGAGAAAATTGCATGCACTACTTCTTCTTCTTTCTCACTGGAATGGAGAAATGAGAGTGCATGTGAAAGTCACACAAAAGTATTTATGAATAATTCATTATTTTAAGGGCACAATTAAAGTCTCAAGTACATTTGATTAATCTCTTTCAAAGCACAAGTTATATAAATAAAAGAAAATCAAAAGTAGCATTTATCTTCTTTCCCTTATTTGAAAAATACAAATGAAAGTGAAAGTTGCATTATTCCCTCTCATAATTTTGTAAATGAACTAGAAAATGTTTATTTTCCTCCCTCCGTTGCATTTACTACTAAAAAAGAACAAATGTTTACTAGTGAAGTTATTTCCTTTACTCCTAGTGTATGTCACAAAGTTTTAAATAACATCGCACATTGTAATGATAATGGTATCAAATTTCATGCTATCCAACATGATATACTTACCTCTTTAACCATGAGTACTACTTTACCAAATGTTGAAAAATCATGTGATGATCCTCCTCTTGAAAGTGGTAAATATTATATCATTCCCTTGTTTTGTGTTAATGTTAATTTAAAACCTCTAACCAAAGATTTAACCTCTCCTTGTGACATGTTATATATCATGACTATAATGGGAGATTTGCATTAGCAAGTTAACACTCTTAAGTTGCAAGATTATTCTCATGAGGCCATTTTTGAGGAAAATATTTTAGCAAAGAAACCTATTGATAGAGATGTATTTGAGTATTATTATCTTTCAAAATTTATCATCCCTAAGTTCTCCTCCTTTGATGGTCAAGGGGATCTAACTATTCATTTGCAACAATATATACACTCTAGACATTGGGCCCAAAATGGAAGCTTGTTATTAAAGGCTTTACATCATAGTTTAACCAAAGGGGCTCTTTATTGGTTTTATAGCCTCCCAAATAGTTCCTTATCAACTTTAAAAAAAATTGAAGATGTATTCCTATCAAATTTTCATCACTATACCTTACCTAAGTTACCATTGGAACATTTGAAAATATTGACACAAAATGAGAATGAGCCTATGCAATACTATATTATTCAATTTAAGGACACTTTATATTTTTATTATATAAGGTTAAAAAATGTGGGATAGGGTCCCGTACCTATACAAAACAAAATAGAAGATGTTCAACTAAAAATGAGAGAAGCAGACATAAAACCAAAGTCACCAGAGCTACAAATGATTAGGATCCTTCAGTCAAAAATTATCCAACAACTGAGTAAAAAGACATAAAAAAGACAACAAAGATAATGAAGGATTAATGGATGGATTCCTTGGATTCTAAGTAGACAACCAACTTTTTATTTTTAAATTTTGTCTTCTCTTTCTTATTACCTCTAGTTCTCTTGCTTGGGCCTTGGGAAGAGTCTTCATCCATGTTTTTCATTTTGTTATCCAAGATGCTTTCCTCCCCTTTCTCCCAAATTTTCTTCCCCTAATCCTTTTTCACATCCCTAATATATTCATGCTTCCTTTTTTTACTGAGGGGAATCATACATATCTCCCTAACCTCTTCAATACCTTCGACATTTCGTCTACCAATTATAGTTTTAGCATCCTTTGAAAAGATCATCATTTTCAATTTGTTTATCTCATCAAATAGTTTAGAACAAAGTAGATGTTTCATAACTTCCTTCATCTGGATCCTCTCCATATTCTACTCCACCTTGATAGATAAACTATTCCTTGGGGTTTAGGGAGTAAGGCTTCCAATTGACTTGACAAGCTGAATGTTACCATCAAAATTGCTAATAGGGGATGATTTTTTAGATCCTCTTCACCTGTAAAAATTGAAGAGTCTTTCTCTTTCCCCCTATCTGAGTCCTCTTCATTATCATCCTCTAAATATTCCCTCTCACTAGGGACATCGATATCTTCAATTACATGTTTCCCCCACAAAGGTTCTCTTCTCTTCATAATAAACAATATAAGCCCCTAGTGTAGGAGGTTAGAGGATGGATTAGACTTTAAGGATGATAGTGAGGCTTCCAAAGATTTTAGTAAGAAAAAGGGAAGGCTTATCCTATGCCCCTTGAAGTGGTTATTTAACATGAAGTGGTGGAAAAATATTATTGTATGATTGACCTTGAGGGTGATATATTCATGGTTTAGAGGTTGGATACTTCGTAGGTAATTTGAATCTATAGAAACCTTTATAGGATGAGGGGATTATTTTATCAGTTTTGAAAAAAATCCTCATTAACTCATCATTTCTCTTTTTATCCTTAAAGGATTTGACATTATCACAATTCATACCTATGATTTCACCAATAATTTCCTCAGAGATGGTGATGCTAAATCCTCTAATTCTAACCATTCGATCCTCCCAACCTCTAGAGAAGTCTCTAGAAATGGATGAGTCATATCCCGCTATTATTTACATGAATCTCATTAAACCTCCTCTGGAAAGATTCTTCCATACGTTTGAGTACCCATTCACCTCTACATAGGAGATCCATTCCACCCTATCTCAATTACCTCCCATTGTCTGCTTAGTCTCACCACTCAGGAGCCTACAAATTTTAACCATTCTATAGTTCTAAGATTCCCTTTTTTGGAAAATCACAAATTTTATTAATTAGGCTAGCATAATTTTTCCCATGAGTTGAAATAATATCCCTTATGTAGAAATGTTTAATCTACTTCTCACCTTGGGATTTATCTAACATGAGATAAATAATGAGGATAAAGGTTATATCATCCTGCATATAGGATGGGAGTCCTTTATTTTTAAATGATTGAGGTGACTTGATTTGGGATGAAATCATCTTTTGACCATTGATTAAATGAATCATTATGAACCCCTATATTCATAATTTGGTTTGCTCCCTCATTTCTTTCTCTATATATGCAGGAAATAGAGAATCCTTTGAGTTGGGGAAGAAGGCTCTTTACATCATTCATTACATTTACAATGGTCCAGGAGGGGTCATATTTGATGATTAATGATATTAAGGGATAACCTTCAATTTGAAGATGTTTACTACCCAAGTCAATTGCCAATTTAATACCCCAAAATACCATCAAAGCTTTATCAAAATGATTAGTTTAGATCCGTAGGGGCCCTGCATAGGTAGCCTAGAGATTCCCATTCAGATCCATTAATACTCCTCCCCTTATTTATCTTAGATTGCCTTTTGTTGTACCATAAAAATTCAACTTGAATCAAGATCTAGGTGGGGGAATCCATTTGACTAGGGACCTATCCACCTTCTTTTTCTGCACCTGAGTTAGGATTAGAAGGTTCCACAAGGAGAGGAGGGGAGAGATTTATGGGGGTGGGGAGAAGGTCCTTGAAGTTGGAGGAAAAAGAGGTCTAATTATCCTTGATAGCCAACACGATCCTTTTCGAAGTGGAGGAGACGCCATGGGCCTTATCATAAAAAATACAAGAATTTATGGTCTTCTTGATTCCCTAGAAGATATGCAGTAGAGAGAGTTCCCAAAGAAAATTCAAGGGTGGGTAGCCCCAAGGGGGTTTCAAATGGATGAGAAGATCATGGACCATGTTGGGTTTGACCTAGGAGAGGTTGAACTTCATCAAGAAAAAGTCAAAAATGGCTTGAGTAAAAGGATAATGTAGGAACAAGTTGGAGGTGGATTTAGCCTCATTATTATAAAAGATGCACCTATTAGGGAGGGGGATACCCCTTATAGCCATATTGTCTATGCTAAGGAATTTATTTTGGGATACCAACCATAAGAAAATATTGACCTTGGGGGTAAGGTTATTGATCCATAGATTTTGCCAGTCCTCAGCTAGTTCCTCTTGATCCAAGTTGACCATATAACCTAATTTGATTAAAAATACACCACTTAGGTTAGCTATCCAGATTATTTCATCTTCTCTAGGGAACCAATTGATGTGAAAAATCTAAAGTTTTTGGTTGAGATCATTGAGGAGAAGGGATACCTGAGTCCTGATCCCCTCTTTGTGTAGAAGTTTTCATTTTTTCCTACCATCTTCCTCCTTCCAGTATTCATTCACTTTTGGTCCAACTTCCTCCTTAAAGATATGACTGAGAGCATCCTAGGTGGGAATGAACATAAGGGGGAGCTAGGATAACCAAGGATCATCTGAAAAATTAACTTTGTTCCCTCTTTCAATGTTCTACTTGGTTCTTCTATGTAGAAGTTTTTTGCACTTGTTGAGAACTTTCCAAAATGCTGAGCCATTGTCAGGACCTTCTTCATAAAGGAAACTGGTTCTTTACCTTGATCCTAGATATTTGGATCTTATTATTTTTGTCCATTGGTTATCTTAATTTATGACTTTCCATATTTTTTTTTCTAGAAGGGCTTGGTTCATTTATTTCACCCTCTTTAGTTCTAGCCCACCTCTTCCTTTAGGAAGGCATGCTTTTTCCCATGAAATGAGAGGGAATTTGAATTTCTCTTTGGATCCCATCTAGAGAAATATTTTTTGAATTTGTTTCAGTTGGATGGAAATTTTACTTGAGATAGAAAAAAGGGACATGAAATATAGTGGTATGCTCTATAGGGAACTTTTGAGTAGATGAAGCTTACCTTCTTGGGATAAAAGTTTTCCTTTCCATCTATCCAACCTTTTCCATATTCTATCAATCATGGGATTCTAGTTCTCAGTTTTTATTCTACCATTGAAAAGGGAAAGTCCCATGTAAAAAGATAGGAGGTTACTTATTGTTGAGCCCACAATCTTAGAAAATTTCTTTTGAAAACTTTTAGGGGTGTTGATGAAATAGAGCCTAATTTTTTGAAAGTTAATGCATTGGCCAGTGATATCCTCATAGACTTTGAGGATTTTTATGAAAGAGTTTGCTAAAATGACCAAGGCTTCCCCCATCATCAATGAACTATTGATGTGTAACTGAGGTCATGTTAGGATCCACCTTTATTATTTTTATTAGTCTTATGGATCTAGATTTTTCTATGATTCTACTCAAGGTTTTTGCCATCATTATGGAGAGATAGGGAAAAATAGGATCTCCTTGCCATAAAAATCTCCCAATAGGTAAAATTCCTTTTGTAATCTTGTTAATGATGATTGAGGACATAGGAGAAGAGATGTAAATGGAGATGAGACCTATGACTGCTTGATTAAAACCAAAATTATCAAGAACTTTATCAAGTAAGCTCTAAGAGACCCTATTGTAGGCTTCGTTCATGTCAAGTTTGAGGAATATTCCTTACCTATTTGAATTAGAGACTGAGTAAATATTTTTATGAGTGATGATGATACTGTCTATGATTTGTCTTCTGAATATAAAAGCTCCTTGTTGTTCTACAATGATCTTATCTAGGAGCATTTATATTTTAGGTCCAAAGTTTTGGTGCATAATTTATAGAAAGTGGTGGAGAGACTGATTAGTCCAAAATCCTTCAATTGGTTTTCTCCCATTTTCTTGGGAATTAAAAATAGGAATGTGTTATTGAACTCTTGTAGAATAGTATCAAATTTGAAGAATTCAGAGACAACCGCATGCACTTCCTATTGGATAATTTTCCAATATTGTTGGAAGAATAGTGGGGGAAAACCATCTAGTCCTAGGGATTTGTCCCCTTTCATGGAAAAGATGATTGTTTTGACATCCTCAAGGGAGGGAGGGATGAGAATGTTGGAATTTTCAACCTAGAAAATGGATCCTGTAAGGAGATTCAAAACTTGAGCTTCCAACTCCTCATTCTGGGGAGGAGAATAGGAAAGGAGGTTCACGAAGAATTTTATATTATGCAGTTCCATTTCCTTTTTCTCTTTGTAAATCACACCATATTCCCCAAAACTTCATGAATTTTGGTCATGTTTTAGTTCTTGGAAGTTGACTGATGGAAGAACTTAGTGTTCCTATACCCTTCCTTTATCTAGATGTATCTTTATTTCTCCCTCCAGTAGGTTTCCTCTTTAGCTTCGAGGTTGTGGTAGGTGATTTGCAGGTCCTTTTCCTTTACTTGGAAGAAGATATTTGATTTTTTGAAGTTCATTTATTCCTCTATCTTCCTTGATTTTTTTCTTCTAAATAGAGATGTTACCAAACACTTATTTATTCCACATTTTTAGATTTGTTTTAACATGTTTGAGTTTCATTACAAGAATATACATTTCTGATCTTAAACTGGTTCTTGCCACCATTCCTTGATTGAGTGATTCAAAATTGGGTGGGAAATCCACATTTTTTTGAACTTAAAAAGTATATTTTTGATCTTTGACATTTTCTCCCCCTTGAAAATAAATGAACTATGGTTTGATCTTTTTCTTGGCAAGGAGGTGAGAGTGCTACTATATTGGATATCCCAGTTTATTAAAACCAAAAACCTATCCAATTTGACTTGGAGAAGGTTCTCCCCTAATCTTATGTTATACCATGTGAATATATTACCTTTTAATTCCACATCCATTAGTCTTGCTTTAGCTATGAAGTCATTTAGGTCCATCATGATGTCATTGTATGTTAGAAGTCCCCCTTCATTTTCTAGAGGAGATAGGGAGAGTTGAAGTATCCTACAATAATCCGTTTCCAATCCTCACTATTTTTCTTAAATTCTTCCAACTCATTCCACAACTTTTTATTATCATTTATGGAGTTGGGGGCATAGATGTTGGAGAGTATTCATTCCACTTTATTATGGAACTCTTTGAAGTGGACATATGTATGGTTCTTAGATTTAATTAAGACCAATCCTTTAAGAGATTGAGGGTTCCAAAAAATTACAAGTCCCCTCGCTACTCTTCTAGAATTTATACCAATGCTTCTAGATTTATTCCAAATGTTGTTGGTGTTTTTAATTTTTTTGGCTTCAACATCTTAGTTTCCCTGAGTATCAAAATACTAGGATTGTGTTTTAGAGTTAGATTCCTAACTAGCCTTTGTTTCTTGAGATTTTTCATTCCCCTTATGTTCCAAGATATAATATTCATTTATTGGAGTTGTGAAATTATTTGAGGGTTATTTGAGTACCCTTCACCACTCTTTTTCTATTTCTTTTCTTTTAGATCTCATGTTAAATAGTCTACCAAGGGGTTTTTGATCTTCTCCTACCGCTACTTTCTTCTTGGCTTTTTTGAGGGAGATTTGGGTCCATTGAACCTCTTATTTACTCTTCTTTTTCCATTCCCATAAATTATTAATAAACTATCATTTCCCTTGTTCAAGGAAAAAGAGATCAAATTTTGTGTCTTCTTGAAATGTAGAGGGTGACCAATGGGGGAGAGTTAGGGAAGAGGAACTGGTCTTAATAATAATTAATTTTAGCAAGTCTTTATACCAAACTTTGAGGTTAAAATGGATATTTTGAAGAGCTATAAATTGCTTGTGTAGGTGGAAAGGAAACCACCATAGGGAATTTTGATCTTTTAATGGGTGTAACAAGGTCTTTAGAGGGGGAAACCTGGATAAGGTTTGAGATCAGGTTTTTCTTAACCTCTAACCTATTCAAAATATGGAGGTGGGGATGGGAGGGGGACCTAAAGGGATGACCAAGGGAGATGTTTTATCAATTATAAGGGTTTGATAGACATTATTGACCCACTTAATGGGGGACATGAGGTTATATTAGAAACCTAACATTCTTTGGCTGTGTGACTCAAAATGTTGCAAGTTTTATAGATTTATAATTCCCTCTCATAAATAATTTTTGGATTCCATTCCCTATACTTTATTTTGATTTTGATTGAATGGATGGGGGGTTTGTTGGCCAAGATAAAAACATAGAAATTGGATGCTAACAACCTACTTCTAGATCTTGTGAGTGGATCAATCGTTATTGGTTATCTTAGAGATTTAGCTATACCTATTATGACTTTAAATTCCCAAAATTCTATTGGGAACTGTGCAAGGTTAGCCCATGTGGTGATATCTTCCATCACTGTACTGCTGAGATTAGTTCTATATTTCTATTTCTTGAAGCATACATTTGATTTTACCATGAACTAGGGGCCTCTTATCAATATTCTAAATCAATCTTCTAGGTTTCTAAAGTTAACCAAGAAGAATTTTTTTACCATAGAGATGATATCCAACTGGCCTTTTAGTCTCCATTTTTGGTTATCCCACTTTCTAAAAGTATCTATGTTTAGTTTGATGTCATTAAATTTAGCCAATAATGAATTTTTAAGATTAAAGTCCACTTTTTCAATAACAACATTATGGATGCAAGACATACCTCATTATTATCAATTGTGGGGATGAAGGAGGACTATTCATCTTCATCATTCATTAGTATTTTCATTAGTACTCTATCAACCCATGAGATTGATATTTTCTCTGGTTCTTATCTATTTCTAACTGAGAGCACTTATTCTAAGTGTCTTATCTTTGGGAACATCTCCCCTACATGTGGGATAAGTTTTCATGACCCCTCTCCAGTTCTTGTTGATCTAATGAGTAGATCACTACCCAATTCTTCTATAATTTACAAATATCTTTTTTCTTGTGCATCACTCGAATGCAAAATTATCCTTGCTTTAGCTTCTTTTCCCATCAGCTATTTCTCATCAATTCTGGTGGAAGGTTAATTAAATCCATTAATCATCAATTTATATTCCTTAAACTATACACCTTCAAATTTGGAAGTGCAATTTATATTTAGTAGGGGTCTTATTTCTCCACTTAGAGAAAGAGCATTGCATAAGCCCTTTGATTCATTCAAGACTTTATATCAAGATGTGCATAAATATGAATGTTCCCTAAAAACCACACAAACTGAGTTGCCTATTTCTCCACCCAAAACCAAACATGGTAAAAATCATGTTTTCAAGGTAAAAAATCAGCCTCAGAAGGTTCATAAACAAATTAAATCACCTTCTTCAGAACCTGTAGTATATGTCAAAGAATAAATGATAAAGGTTTTGAACAAAGGAAAGGAAAATGATTACAAAGTACCTCCCATAGTTAGACTATATACCTTAGCTAAAATTTAACCTCCTCAATTTCATTGGTATAAAGATACACCACATGATATATTGCAAACACTATTAGATAAAAAAATGATAACACTTATTTATAATTCACATTGTCCACCACATCAATTTGAAAAGGAAAAAGGAAAACACTTTTGTACTTACCATGGTATTAACATGCACTGAGATAATGAGTGTTTTTCTCTTGATCAAAAGCTTACATAGTTAAAAGATAAAAAATTATTGCATTTTGGGAAGACATATCTATACCTATTTCACATTCTTCTCCTAGAGGATCATTTAAGAGTTTTGAACCATTCCATGCTACTCCTATGGAAGAATACATGATACATCAACCATCATAGAAGATGACCACTAGTAGAAGTCCTTCTCCTAGTATACCCTATATTGGGACTGATCAATCCCACACTGATCTTATCAAGGAAAAAATTGGTTGATCATGACCTTAAGAGGGACACATGGAGGGGATATGTCTATAAAATAGATTTGGGTGAAAAAACTAGTACCTATAGACCCACATGTTACGTTTTCAAGTATAACATAGTTAGTGACAAAAATAAAACCAATAGTTTCATTACCACATGATCATTATAGTCAAGCTTTCTTATTTCCATCCCAATTTCACTACATAAGGTGATTTGTTTATTACCACTATAATAAAAGCATTTCATTACATGGAAATATATGTTATAAATTTTACCATGTCCAAACATATGTTACAAAAACTAATGTAAGTAACATATACATAATGAATAATGAAGTAAAAGTACACTTTCATGTTAAGTAAGGATACCAAATGCAAACTTACAAAAAGAAAATGATACAAATTCCTAATTCTTCTATGCACCGTATGAAGATATCAAGAGCACCTAAACATGTTCCTATTATTACTACTTCAAAAAAACCACAAAGTATGACATATTATACAATGATAGATATTACAATTATACATGCTCTTTAGCAGTACCACCAATTTATTGCACCAGGTTCCCAGTTGGGAGATACCTATGAGAATCCATTAGATGAAATTATAAGATAGTTATTTTTTTTCACATATTCAAAAAATGCCCAAAAAAATTTAAAACTTCAAAATTCCAAAAATATTTTCAGCATTTACATGTTCTATTAGCTCCTTGGCACATATGTTGTTAGTTCCATGTTGGTAGATGGCATATCAATATTTTTTATATACACATGTTTCACTCATATTTTGAGTGTGATTCAAGCATACACAAATATATGATCTATGTAATTTTGGATGTTGGGATTTACCTCTACTCACGTCACCAAGATGTTGGGGGCATCCACATTTATGATCATGTTAATCTAGGTTATATTATTTTATGGTTACTTTACATTATCATGTTTGAATTCATATATGTACTTACCAATGCCTTTATCCATGCTTATATTTTTTAGTGTAATTGATATGCTATGTACTTGATATTTTTTTTTAACAAATTAGATCCATGGGCTACTATGATATGTTTATGATGGTTGTTTGTGTTTTCATTTATGCACTTCTTTGCGTATCTTGCCTTGTTATTGTCTTGTTTGTTAAGCATTTGAATATGATCCATTTTTTATAGACCCTATTACTTTGTTTGCTTTTTAGACATTTGATATGTCATTGCTTGTTGTATAGACATTTGAATATGCCATTCTTATTTTTATGGACATTTGACTAAGTCATGTCCCTTTGATTGTGTAGCTTTTGAACATGCCCCTTGTTTACGATCTCCTTGGACCATTTCCTTTTGAATTAATTTTGAGTGATATTGTGTGTGTGATTGATTTACTTATTGAGATTGTAGTATTACTATGTAGATGTTGCCATGATATTTATCATGAATCTTAGACCTTGATGTGATCACACTCTATTCACTTCAATGTTAGATTTACCTAGATAAATTATCCTATATGTTATATGGTTCATTCATAGTTATATGGTTATCCTATCCCTTTGAGGTGTGGTAAGTACAAATTTCTATTCTTCCCTCACCTCAAATGGGGGGAATATTAGTGGGGGCATGTCATAGAGGCATGAATTTCAAACACTTAACAATTACAAATTTAGTGGGGACATATCATAGCGACATGGATTTTATAAATTCATAGTTTTAGATATATAGTGGGGGCATGTTTTGGAAACATGTTCTCCACACTTATTCAATATTAAACATACCCCAATTACAGTGGGGGCATGATTTTATAAACTCTCCACATTGGAGCTTATATCATTTTTTTAGATTTTTCCATATATAGTGGGGGCATGCTTTGGAAGCATGTTCGCAATACTTACACAATTTTTAAATTGGCCAAAGCACATAATTATATGATTCAAATACACATTTGTGTTAGATTTCTATATATTGGTACCATTGTTATACATAATTTTAGCATGAGACATATTTAAGGTACATATGTTATGCAATATGCACCTAATATTATATCATCAAATCAATTTCAAATTCAAAATACTTCAGGGACTATCACCACCCACTAGGTTGGACTTTTATGAACTATATTGAGCCAATCTACTATAGTAATTGGTTTACCTTTTAGTATGGTTGAGATGATTAAATCACTTAATCTTGCCAAGATTTCAAGTTAGACTTGATTGTATCATCCAGCCTCACCAGTTTGATAGTGTGAGTTGACTTGGTTCACTCACACTCACCAAGTTATAAGTATGATTAGGTTTCACAGTTGAGCGAGTCTCAATTGCTAGGTGGAAATTCATATTTACTACAAGGTTGGAGGCATGTTTAATCCTATTTATCTCTATCTCTCTATCTGCTTAGATATATGCACATTATAGATTTATACATTTGTCCTAATATTAGTTTTAATGATTCATAATGATGCATTTTTAAAATCAAATTGTTAATAGGCAAGGTGGTTGCATCAATACATAGATGTACTCCTAAACCTTTCTCTTTCAATTTCAATCAATTTAAATGCTTCAAATTTCAGATTATATGTACTGATTATTTACTTTAACATGTTTTTGGTTATATGTTAGTCATCAGAAAAACACTCATGTTGGACTCAAACAAAGATAAGGTGTGTTATACACACACATGTACGCATTCCTTTCCTTTAAACTACAAATTTTATTACTTGATTAAAGAGGGGACTGTAGACACTATTTATGAATTATATAGCACCTCAGTCTTGTACATTTGAAAAACTTAGACCTTGGCTATTCCTCTTAGTTATAGACCTTTCCTACTTTCACAAGTCTCGCATCTACTCTCTCATGTTGCCTTTGACCTATCCCTTAGTTTGACTAGTTGTATGTTAATGAACCAGGCCTTATATCTTGCATAAAATTCTTAAAAAATACTTATCATATGCCTTTGCAAGTTTTGAACTTATACCTACTTTTTTCTTCCCTAGACACTTGCATCAGACAAACACCTATGTTGATGCAAGTGTCATACTCTGATGCAAGTGTTTAGTACCCTAAAACTCATCTAATTCACAAATAAAACATATTTTAATGGTTAGCTTAAGTGCTTTAATGTGTGTTATTTATACATAGGGATTGGTATAAATATAATATATAACCTCATTCATTCCTCACCTAAAAAATACCTAAAGAGACCAAGGCAACTTATCAAAGGCATTCTATCAAGAATTTAATTGAGTAAAGCTTTTCTATTTTATCCTATTTTCATATTAGTCATAAGAAAAACATATATACAAGTTTGAAGTATTGAAGGAATAACCAAAAAGCTATATTTTCCAAGTTACAATTTATGTCACTATTATAATTGCTTATTACACATTACATGATTTACACACAAGCCAACATATAAGGGAGAACTACATAAGTCTGAGTCCCTCTTCAAAGTATTGGCTATGTAGGCAACACTCATTGATAGAGGGGTATTTAGGATAGCTCCACACTATGTGTCTACTAACCTATTTTTTTCACAACTAATATGAGGAGGAAGAACTAAGATTTTGCTATTTGATTAGGAATGAGAGTCTAAGACCCATATCTAAATGCACTAGAGTGAATGTGATGAAAACCAAGAAGCATCTAGGTGGTCACATCCTATTTTAGTAAGTATTCTATATAGGACACCTATGTTCAACCTAGACACTAGTGTCAATGTAATCATTCAAGGCTAATACAAGTATAAAACTACAAAGGCACTAAATCTAGAATTTGACAACTGTTCCAAAATATTCTCTTAGTTTGCTTAATCCCTATTCCAGATCTAGATCTGTAATAGGATTAAAACTAGTTAAGTACCTTATTTTCATTATCACTGAAATATCTAACATAGTTGTACTCTCTATTTTCAACATATCTCAAAGTAATAAATTCAATATATGTTTTATTTGAGTTTTGTAATTAATTGGCCTACTATAAATTTGTTTATCACCCTTGTGCTTATTCATTCATATATTCTTAACCCTAGATCTCCCACATCTAGATTTTTAGGGTTAAACAAATACCAAAATAACTTTCCTCATCGTATGCATAATAGATAGGCAATTGGATTAAATTTAATATAGAGCCTACATTAAAATTAGGATTATTCCTTATTTTTTCAATCTACATAGGAGATATATTATTACATCTTGATTCCTAACCAAGCAAATTATTTGACTATTCATGGATATTTATAGTTGAAAAATTTGACTTTGGTTATTTTTGTCTAAGCTTTGAGATATATACTATTATGGGGTAGTAAGATATTGCTTAAGTTACATGTTTACATTGCTATGAGTTAGTTTTAATGTGTATATTTACATTACACACACGTTGATACCTTATTTTAGTTATATTTTATAATGTATGTATATCTTGAATGATATGGTATAATTACCTAGCTTGTTGTGAGGTTGATGCTGAAGAATTCATCCCTTAAAGCATGATAAAGGGAGAGCATCATCAGAGAGGGTGATGTAAATCGAGATATTGAAGGATGATAGAGAAACTAGCAAGAACCTTGCACACACCATGTTAACTAACACATGTTAAATGCATGATAACATGGTTTGCACATGTGATTATTGCTACTTATAAATAAATAGTCATCTACACATGGTTTTCTAGCATAATTTAAATGGTTATTTAGATTTCATCTTGTGTGATTTACATGTGTGACTGCATAGTGGATATTTTGCGTAGGGAAAATGGGATAATGTTACAGCTAAGTATGTTTGCAGTTGATTTATTTAATGTTTGATTTATCATTTCAAATTTATTAATTGAGTTATGATTAAACTATTTTATTAGGCTAATTTAATTAGTAGATAAATATATATTAATTAGAAAATATTCTCTAATAAATGTAAAAATAGAAAAAGGAAATAAAAGGATTAAAAACAAAAATAAGGGAAAAAAATATAAAATCATTAATAAAATAATTAAAAATAAATAAAAAAAATATATAATAAAATAAATAAAAGTTATTAATAAAATAAAACAAGCTTTTCTCATGGAAAAAAGAAAGAAATAAAGTAATAGAAAATAAAAGAAAGAAAGTGCCACATCTCTGAAAAAAATGTTAGAAATCTTTAAAAAGGAAGGATGTTTTTTTTTTAAAGAGGAAGAGAGTTTTTTTTTTTTTTTACGCTCCTTCAGTAAAAGGAATATATGGCAATAGAGAATGGTGTTATGCTAGATATTAATGAAATTAATTCCGCTGCTCATCATATTGATGGAGATAATAATATGGTGACTATAGAGAATAAAGAACAAAAAAAAAGGGAGGCTCTTCCATAAAATGGTTAGAGGGAATATTTTGAATCCAATCTCTATAGTCATTAAGAAAATTTGGAGATTTCCATTTATTCGCTTGCTGATGAACAATAGTTCTCAAAAGTTTAAACAAAGACCTAAGAAGAAGAGACTCATGACCTACATAATCAAAGCTCTCATGAAAATAGGTACATCATAGAAACTATTATAAGACTTCATTGAAATTCCATTTATTGAATTATTACTGTAAGAATACTATTTTAGAACTAGTCCAAGATTTCATATTATGATTGATTATATAAAAATTAACACTGTATTAATCATTTAATCTTATTGTAAATAGTTTAATTTACATCACCATTCTTCAAGGTTATTGTTAAATGTTTATGTCTACAAATTATAAAATTATGCAGTGATATATTTGAGCCATAATATACATTGAAATCACTGATTATACCTATATTAAAGTCGTTGAGAAATTATATATTGAAGTCACTAAGCATTTACATAATAAAGTTGCTAGGTTGTAATATATATCATTATGACAATAATATATGACTCAAACATTATACAACTAAACTCATATATATATATATATATATATATATATATATATATATATATATATGTAGTGATCTTACCATCTGATTTAACTGAGTAAAGAGTAAAATAATAATAATATATATATATATATATATATATATATATATATATATATATAATTTTACATATATGTATCCATTTAAACTACATAGTAGTGACTCGTACTACATAACAATGATTCTATCTACAGGGTAGAGATTTAATCAATTATTTATATAAAAACTTGAATTTGCTGTTATAACTTAGGGATCGTATTAATTTAGAAAGTACCTTATTTTATGCAACTTGTCAAATATAAAAGATTAAGGAGCATGTTATTTATATTTATTTTAATCTAGAAATTCACCTGCTCAAATCCATACAAAGTTTAATTTAAATGAATTGGTTGGGTAATGAGTGTGGCATAGTTCATTCAATGAGGCATTGAAATACATCAAAGCTTAAAACATATAGTTGATGCTTCAATCAAAAAATTATAGTTGTTTGTTATAGCAAAAATATAGTATAGATCGTTATTAAGGGTAGAATAATAGGCATGTGTATTTTATATTTATCTAATTTTTCATATACACAGCTATGTGAATATGCCTAGCATCCCATATAGGCAATGAAATTCACTTCCTTAGTAAGTTAACTTGTGTATATATATTTACAGTGGCCAAACGAGAAAATATATGTTAAGAAATCAACTCATAGAGTTAAGGATCAATATTATAAGTTGTAGTGCTTTATAAAATTTGGTAAAAACTAATTTATTACATGAATTAATTTTGATAAGTTATATTTTAATAAGATTTGTATTTTTTAGTATCTTAACCAGATAATTGGTCTAAGTTATTATTCAGATAATAATAAATCAATAGATTGAATTAAGATCATAAATTCACTTTGGGATGTGTATGGACTAAGACATGAGTATTTATTAAAATATGAATGAGGCTTATGAATGATAATCAACATGATTGATCTTATGGAAAAAAGTAGATTAATAGGCTTAATCAGATTAAGAATCTCAAATGAAATAGAAATAGCCAAAATAACAAATATATTGACAAAAACACATCGGTAGCCTCAACTTGAGTAGATGATTGTTTGTTAATATTCTTTTATTAAAACCGTTAGTTGATTTACTATAATAGTGGAATGTTGAAAAAATATTTTTAAGAGTAAAATACTATAAATATAATTTCTCAAAACCCTAAATATAGTGTTTACTATGGTATAAGGAGTATAATTAACTCAACATAGTCTTTTATTATTTTGTGATAGCTTATATGCTTGGGATCACTTGTTATGATAATTTAAAGAAGAGGTGTGATCCTCTAACTATAGTTTCAAGGGTGATTATAAACTATAGAATTTTATTTAATAGAAATTTATGTATTGCATGTGTATAAATGTTAATGTGGAGGATCTTGTTCATATGTTTGACACGAATTGTTAACAAGAATCATGTAACTAAGCTATGAGACAACTGTCACCTTTGAACCATAATTGAATATATATTGTTGAACACATTTATACTTATAGTCATTTGAAGAACCTATGAGCATTGGGAGAATATAACATATAAGAATTTGGTCACGAAAATTGAGAGTTGAGAATCTATGTCAAATAAAGCTCCAGGCTCCTAACCTAGCATTTAATAATAGACACATATTTATAACTCAACATAGTTATTCTATCTTGGATTAAGATATGTGATTTGAGAACCTCAGTTAGAATTATAAATGACCAGAGGGAGCTCTCGATTAAAAGTATAAATGAGTAGTGGTTTAGTATTTGCATAACATTGGAGTACTTACATGTGGTACATAATATGATGTACAAGTGATCGTATATAGGGGTTGTACTTATAGTTTAATATATGGTTTGATTAAATAATTAAGTTTATTAGGAATTAGAAACTATAAATTTTTAGAGCAGTCTCCTAAAAATAAAATGAGTTGTTGGAATGAAATATCATAATAGGTTTATGAGTTATCTGACTCACTACAAATAGTAAGACTGACTGTTAGTTTTATGTATATTCAGTATTGAATACTTTTGTGTGGTACATATTATGAGAGTGTTAACATATGTAAATATTTGTTTATATTTAGCATATAATAGTGCATCATGATACATGCTTATAAGTTATGTTTCTTGAATACTAGTTTGCAGTTTAAACTTAAGGTATACCCAGGTGGTATAATCACATACTTGCTTAATTATTATTATGCATGTAGGTTGTTTGATTTTTGAAATCATAAGTTTGGTTATGTTTTTTTAATGTAGTTGTAAGCTATGATGGTATGGGATATCATAGAGTACTACAGTATAAATGTATGTGGTACTCGAATGGTACATATTATAATTATTATGTCTAGACTCACATCTACATTTGAATAATTAAATGTATGTGTGTTAGTTATTTTTATGAATAATATATTTTATGATAGTTAGTGGGACTTTATGTATACATGCATACAACTTTTGAGGCTTTAATGAATGTTATGATAATATACTATTGTGTTCTATGGGAACTGTGACTTGCTTTGTTATATCTAGTTACTTGAATAGAAGCTTATATTTCCATATATTTAAGACTACTTTACATAATTGATTGTAGAAAACTAGTAGTTATATCTTAGAATACCAGACTATGATAATATGGGTTATCATAGAGTGTAGTATGTTTAGGATATAATTATGGTAGAGAAAATCTATAGTTAAATGTGTATTTACTTGAGTGGTATAAATTGTAGTCATTATTTTTAGTATGAGAGAAAAAATAATGTAAGATTCATTCATATGTTTGACAGAATAAATATATGCTTTAGATACTCCTATGTTTAACATGTTATATGATGTGTTTGATAATAGGATGTAAATTAAATGAATTTTGTGGTTGAATTATAGTTGACCAATCTGTACTACTAATATGGAGTAAGGATTGAGATGGACTTCACTGGTTTACTAGTATCACAATGATAGATGAAGGCAGTCCGATCAAGTGGTGTGTATGAATTTGATTGATTTATAGATCATTATTATTTATTATTCATAAAATTTTGGGCCAAGTATATTTAGTGAGACATTATCATTTCATGAGTATGATTTACATGTCTATGTGATATCTTGCAAGATAATGGTTTTCTATGATACATTGCATGTTTAGTTTAGAAATCATATAAAACATGTGTACTTACTTGTCTCTCTAAATTCTCATGCTATCACTATATACTCATCTATGAAGGGGGGGCATTTCTTAATGGGATTAGTGTAGGGATGATTGGTCCGTGGTTGGTGTGAAAAAGTTCTTGAATGATGCTCTCCCTCTCCACAATAGTACTACTTATTGAGATGGCACTTGAGATTGCCATAAATACTTGAGTTCAAGAATTATTCTCTAGGGAAGGCATGTATCTTATATATACATTGTATTATATTATACTTATTATTAAATATTGTCATGAGAGTTGTAATTTCTTGTTATTGTATATTGAAAATGATGCTTGTAGACTTGTGTCAACCATGGTTGAGTTAATATAGTTACTTTCTATATTTACATTATGATATGTTCTCATGATATTAGAGATCAATGATATGTGATGTATTATGACTATTTCTATTTTCATGGTTTGAATATTTCATATAGTCTTTATAAATTCTTTTGGTGTATTCTACTTCTGATATATGTGTTTAATAAAAAAATTACATGTATTTTTAGTTGACCCTAATGAGGTTATTACATGTGGTATCAAAGTTGTGGCTCAAACTCTAAAACCTAATGAGTCCATTGACATTTTCATGCCTTTTTGTTCACCAATGTAAACCTAATAACATGAAGTATTGCACTGGTATTTTGGTTTTGTGGTGCCTTAGTACAAAACCATGTTACACAATGATTAGATTTTTGAGACATTCATGAAATGTGTGTGGGGGAACATTGAGTGTGTACCCTTGTGAGCACTCATACCCTTCTGAGTTGTTTAAGGGTTAGTTTATTGAGTGTCCCAATGGTGATGGTTGTATATGAGGTTTGGGTAGGTGAGTACATAACATAGTTCATGAGTTATGAACAAAATATTTCTACCATAGTTTGATCACTTAGATCAAACACCTCGAGTATGATTATATCCTTCTTGGTAATCAAATCACCTTTGCCATTTGTGTTTTGTGATGTGAGTGTTTAATAAACATGAGATGTTTCTCATTTAAGTTTATGTGCATTAGTTTTATGTCTTATATACACTAATCCTAGGAGTGGAAAATTTTATAAGACCATTTTTAGCTAGTACCACCTAGGGTGATGAAAATTTTCTTGTAGCAGATTGGGAATGTTTTGGTTTGGAATTTCTATGTGTTAGGAGTTTGTTTAAGGATTGGCACCCTTAATTTATGTGGTTTAGGAGGAAGTGTCATATCTCTTAGTTTTCTTAGAGGTAAGTTGATATTATCTCATTCTCCTTTAACATCATTATAACCTACCGAGAGGATTCATGTTTTCATGATGTTGATTTAACATTCTCTTAAATGAAAACTTGTTTTCGAAATGATGTTTTGACCAGATTCCCTTGAGTTCATAGGATAATGTTTTCTACTTCTTATTGAGAGAGAAGTTGTAGGATTGGATGGATTGATACATATTTATGGTTAGTATATTTCTCTCCTAGTTGTGGAAATAAATTGTGATACTATACTTACAAATTTGGTAAGTAGGTAGTGATTTGGAAACATTGAGTTGCAGTATTTTATTTTTACCTTGTGAAGGTATGTAGGAGTTTTTTTGAGATGATAGTCTTTTCACTTGTGTCTCTTTCGGGTCACTAATTTATTGGACTTGTGATTTTAGACTACATGGAGTGGAAAACCTTGAATTATATATTAAATTCTAGATCAAGAACTATAAGTTGATTATAATTATTATGTTATTATTCACCCCTGATTAGATTGATATTGTTCTCTTTTTTAATTAAAACATGTTGTTTGAAGAGTTATTTTTGTATCTTCTACTAGAAGTAAGGTAAAGCATGTGCAGAACATCTTGTCAATCTAGGGGTTAAGATAAACTTTTAATTTGTAGCATTCTAGTTGAGCAAGCTCAGAGATAATATCTCACTTGTTCCTTTATAAGGTTGAAAGGATGATGTGATCCTTGGCCTTTGTATGTTATATTAATTTTAACATTATTTCTTCTTAACTATGAATATAATGCTATAGGTTAACCTAAGAAATATGATATTAGTTATGTTTAGCTAGTGACAATTCAATATAATTATGGATTGATTATATGATTTCTCTTGTATGTATGTTGATACATCTAGAATTATTTTGCACATATTATTGCTTTCTATAATCTGTTAGTATAGAAATATGATTATGATTCATTGAATATTATGCACTTATTAGAGATCATTAGGTTGTGGAGACCTAAGGGAAGAGTGGTGAATTAGGAATGTGAGTACTAAGTGATAGGAGTTAATCTTACTTAGTCTCATATTAACGTGATAGTTACTAAGTTATGATATAACAAATGGAATTGTCAAATCCAAGATTTGATAGATAGACTTATAAAATTTATTCGTATGGTCATACACATATATACGATGGAACATTTATTCATTAATTTTATATACATTGGAAATGTAGTATTTCTAGTTCCTATTCATTGTCATACTTATTAGGAGCTCCATGGAGTAGTGACAATATTGACATGTTATACTTATCAGGAGCTACATGAGGTAGCTGTAGTATTAACTTATGCACATTATTCTTGCTAAGTTACCTATTTAATTTTCTCCAGAATGAAAAAAATACTCTCTATATTAGAGAGAGATATGCAGAGGGGCTAAGAGATTTTGTGGAACTCTCTTTGGTCATTTATTTTGGCTTGTATGATGATATTATGTACTCTTGGGAAGTTAGTGAAGCTTTTACTGAGATATGTGGGACCCTTAAAGAAAATAAAAGTGGTCAGTCCTATAGTATATAAGCTTATCTTGATGGTTCTAGACCCTAAGGTGGTCATGATAGAATCAATCAAAGTAATACTTGCAACCATGTTTGCATAAATGGGAGATGTCACAGGGTAGGGTCTTATAAGATTACTACTCTGAGAATAGTGTATCTTGAGGGAACTATGATGAGTTCTACAAGTAATTTTACCATTTATTTACTTGATTTTATGTTATTTCCCTATTGAATAATGTTTTTAATTTAAAACTTATGTTTAAATAAGAGTCATCTAGGACAATGACTAGCTTTAGGAGGGAAGGATGTTACATCTTGATTATTCATCAAACCAATTACTTAACTATTTATGGATATTTATAGTTGACAAATTTGAATTTTGATATTTTTGTCTAAGCTTTGAGATATATATTATTATGGGGTAGTATGATATTACTTAGGTTATATATTTACATTGTTATGAGCTAGTTTTAATGTGTATGTTTATATTATGAACATGTTGATTCATTATTTCAATTATATTTTATGATGTATGTATATCTTAATTGATATGGTCTAACTACTTGCTTCTTATGAGGTTGACGTAGGAGAACTCATCCCTTAGAGTGTGATTGAGAGAGAGCATCATCGAAGAGGGTTAAGTAGATCGAGATGTTGGAGGATGGCAAAGAAACCGTTTAGAACCCTTCACACAAAACATTAGCTAACACGTTAGATGTATGATAAAATAGTTTGCACATGTGATTATTACTACTTGCAAATAGCTAGTCATCTGCACATGGTTTTCTAGCATAATTTAAATAGTTATTTAGATTTCTTCTTACGTGTTTTGTGTGTGTGACTGCATAGTGGATATTTCGTGTAGGGTAAATGGGATAATGTTACAGCTGAGTATGTTTGCATTTAGTTTATTTAACATCTGATATCATTTTGGATTTATTAATTGAGTTATCATTAAACCATTTTATTAGGCTAATTTAACTAGCAGATAAATATATTTTAATTATTATTATTAATTTGCAAATATGCTCTAATAAATGTAAAAATAGAAAAATGAAATAAGAGGACTAAAAACAAAAATAAGGGGAAAAATAGAAAATCATTAATAAAATAATTAAAAAAAACAAATAAATAATGAAATAATGAAAAGTTATTAATAAAATAAAATAAGCTTTTCTCATAGAAAAAAGAAAGAAATAAAGCAATAGAAAATAAAAGAAAGAAAACACCACATCTCTTTAAAAAAATGTTAGAAAGCTTTAAAAAAGAAGGATATTTTTTTTTAAAAAGAGGAAGAGAGTCTTCTTTTATTTATTTATTTTATGCTCCTTCAACAAAAAGAATATATGATAATAGAGAATGGTGTTATGCTGAATATTAATGAATTTAATTCTTTTGCTCATCATACTGATGGGGATAATAATATGGAAACTATAGAGAATAAAGAATAACAACAAAAGGGGAGGCACTTCCATAAAATGGCTAAAGGGAATCTTTTGAATCCAATCTCTATAGTCATTGGAAAATTTAGAGATTTTCATTTATTCACTTTTTGATGAACAACAATTTTCAAAAGTTTAAAAAAATAGCCAAGAAGAAGAGAATCATGAATTGCATAATCAAGGCTCTCATGAAAACAAGTACACCATAAAAATTATTATAAGACTTCATTGAAATTTCATTTATTGACTTATTACTGTAAGAATACTATGTTAGAACTAGTCTATGATTTTATATTGTGATTGATTGTGGAAAAATTAGTACTATATTAATCATTTAATCTGATTGTAAATAGTTTAATTTACATTCCCATTCTTCAAGGCTGTTGTTAAATGTTTATGCCTACAACTTATAAAATTATGTAGTGATATATTTGAACCAAAATATATATTGAAAATTTTGATTATACATACATTGAAGTCGTTGGGTAATTACATATTGAAGTTGCTGAGCATTTACATAATAAATTTGCTAGGTTGTAATATATATCATTATAACAATAATATATGACTCAAACATTATACAACTAAACTCATATATATGCAGTGATTTTACCATCTAATTTAACTGAGTAAAGAGTAAAATGACTTAGCTAAATATATGTATATCCATTTAAACTACATAGCAACAACTCATACTGCATATCAATGATTCTATCTATAGGGTAGAGATTTAATCAATTATTTATATAAAAATTTGAGTTTGCTGTTACAACTTAGGGACCATATTAATATATATAGTGCCTTATTTTAGGTAACTTGTCAGATATAAAAGATCAATGATCATGCTATTTATATTTATTTTAATCTATAAATTCACCTACTCAAAGCCATACAAAGTTTCGTTTAAATGAATTAACTGGGTACTGAGTGTGGCATAGTTCATTCAATGAGGTGTTGAAAAATGCCAAAGCTTAAAAAATATAGTTGATACTTCAAATAGAATATTATAGCTATTTGTTATAACACAAATTTAGTCTATATTATTGTTAAGGGTGAAATAATAGGCATGGGTATTTTATATTTATTTAATTTTTTCATATACACAACTATGTGAAAATGCCTAGCATCCCATACAGGCAGTAAAATTCACTTTCTTAGTAAGTCAACTTGTGTATATATATTTATAGTGGCCAAATGGGAAAATAGATGTTAAGCAATCGAATCATAGAATTAAGAAGAAATATTATAGGTTGTAGTGCTTTATAAAATTTGGGAAAAACTAATTTATTAAATGGATTAATTTCAAACAAGTTTTATTTTAATAAGATTTATATATTTTAGTATCTTAACTAGCTAATCGATCTAAGTTATTATTCAGACAATAATAAATCAATATATTGAATTAAGTTTATAAATTCACTTTGGGATGTGTATAGATTAAGACATGAGTATCTATTAAAATATGAAGAGGCTTATGAATAATGATCAATGAGATTGATCTTATGGAAAAAAGTAGATTAATAGACTTAATCAGATTAAGAATCTTAAATGAGGCAGACATAACCAAAATAATGAATTTATTGAGAGAAATATATTCATAGCCTCAAATTAAGTAGATAGTTGTTTGTTAATATTATTTTATTAAAACTGTTAGTTGATTTACTATAATAGTGGAATGTTGAAAAAATGTTTTTGGGATTAAAAGACTATAAATATAATTTATTGGAACCCTAAACATAGTGTTTACTATGGTATAAGGAGTATAATTAACTCAACATAGTCTTTTATTATCTTGTGATACCTTATATACCTAAAATCACTTGTTATGATACTTGAATGAAGGGATGTGATCCTCTAACTATAGTTACACAAGTGATTATAAAATATAGAACTTTATTTAATATAAATTTATGTATTACATGTGTACAAACATTAATGTGAAGGATCTTATTCATATGTTTGACATAGATTGTTAACACAAATCATGTAACTGAGTTATGAGATAATTGACACCTTTGAACCATAATTGAATGTATATTATTGAATAAATTTATACTTATAGGCAACATTTATATTTGAAGAACCTATGAGCATTGGGAGAATATAAAATATAAGAATTTGGTCACAAAACTGAGAGTTGAGAATTTGTGTCAAATAAAGTTCTAGGCTCCTAACCTAGCATTTAATGATAGATACATATTTATAACTCAGGATAGGTCATCATCATCTTGGATTAAGCTATGTGATTTGATAACCTCAGTTAGAATTGTAAATGACTATAAGGAGTTTTTGATTAAAGGTATAAATGAGTAGTGGTTTATTATTTTCATAGCATTGGAGTACTTACATGTGGTGCATAATATGATATACAAGTGTTCAGATATAGGGGTTATACCTATAGTTTAATATATGGTTTGAGTAAATCATTAAGTTTTTTAGGAATCACAAACTATAAATGTTTAGAACAATCTCTTAGAAATGAATTGAGTTGTTGGATTGAAATATCATAACGGGTTTATGAGTTATTTGACTCACTATAAATAGTAAGACTGACTATTAGTTTTATGTGTATTTAGTATTGAATACTTATGTGCGGTACATGTTATGAGAGTGTTAACATGTATAAATGCTTAGTTATATTTACAATATAATGGTGCATCATGATGCATGCTTATAAATTATGTTTGTTTAATTTTAGTATGTAGTTTAAACATAAGATATACTCAGGTGGTATAATCCTATACTTGCTT
This sequence comes from Torreya grandis, assembly GCA_037957365.1. Classification (NCBI taxonomy): domain Eukaryota; kingdom Viridiplantae; phylum Streptophyta; class Pinopsida; order Cupressales; family Taxaceae; genus Torreya; species Torreya grandis. Next base: position 2,314,126 of record JARHVA010000296.1, on the reverse strand, counting down.
AATTATTATTATGTATGTGGGTTGTTTGATTCTTGAAATTGTAAGTTTAGTTATATTTTTTCTTATGTAGTTGTGAGCTATGATAGTATAGAATATCGTAGAGTACTACAGTATAAATGTATGTGGTACCCAGATGGTACATACTGTAATTGTTATGTCTAGGTTCACATTTGCATTTGACTAATTAAATGTATGCATGTTGGTTATTACTATGAATAGTATATTTTATGGCAATTTGTGGGACTTTATATATATGTGCATATAAAATTTAAGGGTTTAACAAATGCTATGATAATATATTATTATTTTTTATGAAAACTGTGACTTGCTTCATTATATCTAGTTACTTGAATAAAAGCTTATGCTTCCATGTATTTAAGACTACTTTATATGACTGATAGTGGGAAACTAGTAGTTATGTGTTAGAATACTAGACTATGGTAATATGGGTTATCATAGAGTGTAGTATGTTTGAGAACTAATAATGGTAGAGAAAATTTGTAGTTAATATGTATTTACTTGGATGGTATAAACTTTAGTCATTATTTCTAGTATGGGAGAGAAAATAATGTAAGATTCATTCATACATTTGATAGAATAAATGTATCCTTTGGTTACTCCTATATTTAACATGTTATATAATGTGTTTGCTAGTAGGATAAAAATTAAATGAATCTTATGGTTGAATTGTATTTGACTAATCTTTCTTGCTGATACAGAGTAAGGAGTGAGTTGGAATTCACTAGCTTACTAGTATCACAATGATAGATGACTACAGTTTGATCAAGTGGTGTGTATGAATTTGATTGATATATAGATCATTATTTTTTATTATTCATAAAAAATTAGGTGAAAGTATGTTTAGTCAAACATTATCATTTCATGAGTATGATTTACATATTTATGCAATATCTTGTAATAAAATAGTTTTTTATGATACACTACATGTTTAGTTTATAAATCATACAACACACGAGTACTTGTTTGTCTCTCTGGATTCCCGTGCTATCACTATATACTCATCCATGAAGGAAGGGCCATTTATTGATAGGATTAGTGTGGGGGATCATTGGTCCATGGTTGGTATGGAAAATCACTTGGATGATGCTCTCCCTCCCCATAGTAGTACTACTTATTAAGATGGAACTTGAGATTGCCACATATACTTAAGTTCAAGAACTATACTCTGGGGAAGATATGTGTCTTATATGTACATTGTATTATATTTTACTTATTATTGAATATTGTCATAAGAGTTTTAATTACTTTTTATTATATATTGACAATGGTAGATGTAGACTTGTATCAACTATGGTTGAATTAATATAGTTACTTTCTATATTTGCATTATGATGTGTTCTCATGATATTAAAGATTAGTGATATGTGATGTATTATGCTTGTTGATATTTTCACAATTTGAATATTTCATATGGTCTTCATATATTTTTGTGGTGTGGTCTACTTCTAATATATGCATTTAATTAAAAAAAATCACGTATTTGTAGTTAACCCCAGTGGGGTTGTTACATAAATGGGATGTAAAAGGTAGAATATCAAGGTGATCAACTAGTTCAAAAAATGTAGTCATTTCCTTAATTATAAATAGTAGGGTACAAATCTCCTTCCATGTGATCTCTGACATGATCGAAGATTAAAAATATTTATTAGTTAGCCTCTACTAGCATAGATTATATTAAACCAACTATAAAAGATAATATGCCTTGGGAATTAACTTAGTGATGATTCAAATGTCCACATCCTTAATTAGGTATGAGGGGATCATAAATTGAGGCCCATCTGAATGGTGTTTTTCACAGAGACATATACCTCAATATTTTTCTAAAGAGGATTTGACAGAGTTTATTCATAGGTTGGAGAATCATCTTCCATTTATAGAGACATGGGTCACTATACTTGACTATGCACTAAATGGAGTTGTATCTAGTTGGTGGGTTGTCCATATATCCTTTAAACTTAGTTGGGAGAAAAAAAGAAAAATGTTACAGTCCATGATTTACATTGAACATTCTATTTTAGAAAGTTGGACCTTATTTTAGGAAGGACAATGTCTAGAGATGCATATCCATGCATGGAAATAACAACAAATTGAACCAAGATATTAGGTGTATATTATCCAATAAACCTTATCTCCTCTATTGGAATCTTGGTAGATGCACCATGATTGTATATAATAGACTAAGACATGGCCCTAAATCTAGCAGGAGTTTATTCAAACTTCTATTTCTGAGGATGAAATCCTAATGATGCACAAAGCTTTGAAGAGATTGAAATTATTCTTGTTTCATGGGTGAGTGGAGGATATAACCTCTATGACTAAATGGAAATCACAAGTTAAAACCAATTAAATTATTTAGATGGATTTACAAAACTTCCATAATAAGGAGAAAAAATGAAGTTTAATTTGATGTCCTATAATAGGGTGTGGAATAGTGAAATTAGCTCTACTCATCTAGGAAGCAAGGAGGACTTGGATATAAAAGGATTGTTTAAAATTGAAAGGAAGACAAAGCTACATGAGAAGGGGAATATAGATAAGGCTGAAGAGGATCAGTTTCACAATCTTGATATCATAGAGCAAACAAGAAAAATGGAAGTGGTGGATTATATGAAAGTTGAAGCAAGTGAAATTTACAAAGAACCAATGTAAAAAAAGTGGAGAACATTGACATAGAGACAATTCCAAATATCATAACCATTGGGGATTATTAAATACATTAATTTTTTTTAGAAGTTGTTTAATTATTGTGAGATTATGAATATGTTTTCCCCACCAAGCTCAATGAAGTTAAGGGCATAGAGCCTTACTTGGGAAATATGAATATCAAACTAAAAGATGAATCTTAATATGAAAATGATGGTAAAAATATAAATTTATTTGATGTGCAAGTTGAAATCATTTATACAATTGAAAATATATATCAGGTTAGTCCCATAGTGGCACAACCTAAGAAGATAGGGGATATCTAAGTTTGTTGACATTAATAATAACTAACTAATGCTTGTGTTAATGGTCCCTTTCTTATTACCTTTACTGATAAGGTACTTGAATCCATCGTAGGGCATGAAGTCTACTCACTCACATATTATTTTAGTGGATATCACCAAATACCAATTGTAATTGAAGATCAAACAAAGATGACTTTTGTAATAGAATGGGGGTTATTCACTTATAAAGTGATGCCATTTAGGTTGAATAATGCACTAGTAATTTTCTCTAAAGAAATTATTTCTCCATTTAAGGACTCCATTCATGATTTTTTAGAAGTATACTTGGTTGATTAGGTAGTTTTCTCTTTATTTAAAGAACACCTATCCAAGATGCATTTAAGGATAGAAATAGTTCATACACTGTAAATAGATTTGAATTTAAATAAGTTTCTATTTATCACACCATTTAGTGTACTAATCAAGCATGTAGTCTATAGGGACATGCTTTTGGTTGACCAAGGAAAAATTATATAAATGATTGGGCTCAAACCACTGACCAATCTATCACACATGTGATCATTTATAGATCATATTGGGTATTATCACAAGTTCATTTATGGATACACAACCATTTCAACACCACTATGATAATTATTTCACAAGGACAATAAATTTTAATGGACCCTTGAATGTTGGAGTGGTCATGTTCACACTGACTAGTGGTTTGAGTCATTTCCAAACCAATTTTGTTTTTATCCATGTTAACACCCACTCACAAAGTTAATATTGATTTGGAGTTTTTGTTATAGTTGTTGGAATTAATTTTTATGTGTGTATGAACAATATTTTGTTGTGAACTTATTTAAAATATTTCCTATATTTGGGCTGATCACAACAACTAAATGGTTGTTGTGAAACCAACTCATTTGCCTATTTATTAGGCACTCCTTTTGTTTCTCCTAGATTAATGGAAGAAAGAAACCTATGGATTGTATTTTCAATTTGAGGAATTAATGAAGAGAGTCTTATTATGTATAATTATTATTTGAGTTTTATTGTATGCACAATGTTTGAGATGGATTCTCTATGGTAATGGTGTGAAGGAGTGATCTTACAGTTACATGAGTGCATATAATACTTTAACATGATATCAGATTGAGATCTTGCAGCCATTGCTCAATATGTTTTTATTCTCTCTACCATTTTTTCATAGAGTTTTAGAATGAAGATTTTTGAAGAACAACATCTTTGAGTCCAAAGTGCGAAAAAACCCCTAAATACACTCCTAATTTGTCAAATTTGGAAAACTTGAAAAAAATACATTTCATCTGGTAACACTCTGGTATGTTTGTGCAACACAAAGCTAAATTAAAAAAAGTTATCTATTTTTGACAAAGTCGTACCATGTTATTTTTATTCATTGATGTTGTATATTATTAATTGAAGCTTTGGCAAGTGCATTGTTTACACCATTAATGAATCCACTGTAACCAAGTCATACCACCTCTTGGGACCTTCAATGTCAATCCATTCTAGTCAATTCAAGACTAACCAATGGTATTAAACAACATAATTGGTTTTTCATTTGGCATTTACCTTGGCAGCACATGCATTAGGAAGACTTTGACCAAATTAAGTTGGCATTACTAAATTTCATTGATGTTGGCCGGTCATTTAGTAATTGGAATCGAGTTTTGATATTGGTGTAGGAATTTCATTGAGATGACATTGATTATGGATTTTTCAATATATTCAGCCACTACTTTCCATGCAATCTTTTTCTATCAGTTTTACCACATTCACATAGCATATAATTTGTAAAATGCATCAGCTTCATTTTGACTGCCAGTCGTACAAAACAAATTAAGATGTTGGATATGCATTGGTGTAATTGATGCGATGAAAAAGTGCATAGCCACATAAAGCACCCACAAGGACCCACATTCCACCAAAGGTGATGATTTAAAAATAATGTTTACTTTTTTTTAATTTTTAAATAAAAAATTTAAATTCAAATATAAATCTGTGCATTTACATTCTTAAGTATTGGACATGGTGCAATGGCCATTTAATATTTTATAAACTATTTGTATCAAGGATTTCTAGTGTTTGAATCTTATTGAAGATATTTTTTACAAAGTGAAGCCTTTTGCTTGCACCATTTGAAGTTTGAGGGTGGGTAACAAACTTTGCAGGGCTTATTTTCACTCATCGAGAAGAATACAAAGGCAATTTTTTTTTAATGATGATTGTTTTTTTGCATTCTCCATAGTGGTATAATATATATTTTTATTAGAGCAACCAAGTATCTATAATTTATATATTCTTCCAAATTTAGCTTCTCTATCATATATTTGTGAATCTTCAGATAACCATATATTTTGACAGGTAGCTCAGGACATTTTTTGTAAGTGCATGATTTTTCATGCTCTTTGCAGATGTGCCATCATATTTGTTCCAATGTGTCTTAAATTTTTACTTGTAAGTAAATTTTTTCCATTTAAAATTCCAAAAGTTGATGTAAATACACTATTTATAAATTGTCACCTCATATTTATTAGAGGACCACTTTTTGCATCTTTGGCAAATGATATTGATTCTATTTTTATTTTTTTTTGGGGCCATTTGGGCCAAACTTTATAAAAAACTATGCACTTATAAGTAGTTTGGGAGGGGTGTTCCATATTATTTAGTGCTTTTTTTGGTGAGAGGTTTATTATAGCCTTAGTTGTGCATTCAAAAATAGACACAAAATTCATTGAGCCCTTCCATACCTCCAACTACACCACATAGAAAACCAAAATACATATGTACTTGCAAATGAAAGGCTTGTGGATAGTTGTGATTGGTGACTTTCCCAAGTTTACAATTGAGGATGATATTGTGTGTATTTCATCCTTACAAGATGAGACACTTTTCTTCATTCACCTCCATGTTTCAGATAATTTATAGTCTCATATTATGCATGCCACATCACCTAAAGAAGCTTGGGACATTATTTCAACAATGTTTGATGAGATCACTTCATGTCCACATGTTCCTCTTCCTTCTCTTTTCTCTCATAGTGAGGATTTTGGTGACATTGATGATTGTCCACCATCCTCTCCCATTTTTAAGGGTGTAATTGTTGAAAATGATATGCATGAGGATCCTTTGGCATCTCCTCCTATTATTTCTTATAATCCTTCATTTGTTAGTAAGGAATCATTTATTGAGGATGAGATTACCACCTCTTCCTATTGTTGATTTATTTATTGGTGGTCACTTGGATGAGGTATCTACACCTCTTTTTGCTATTGATATAGATGCACATTTTGATACTATGGTTGTTTCACCTTTTGCGCCTTCTATAAAGACATAATTTTTAGCACTACAAGAAGTGAACATGAAATTAGTGAAATAAAATTTATTTCTACACTCTCTCATTCATGACAAGGGATCTTTTATTCACTTCCTACAAAATCAAATCGCTAACATGCAACAACACCATACTGATATGTTGGACATTCATGCCCGTATTCCTAGTCCATCATTTAGTGATTTTGAATATGGTACTCATCCACTTGATGCACTTTTATAATATGATCTATCAAATCCTAAGCAACCCTTATTCATGTTGCTCCACTTGATTTAGATGATACTTCTAGGCCTATTATTGTTGCACATTCTAAACATCCCACTCTAATTCTACCTGCATATATGCTTACTTATTTTAAAAATCACACCACTAGATTTAGATCTCGCATGCTTTATTTCATGGGTCACACTATCATATTTGTGGGTATTGGGAAGCATCTACAGGGCATTACTCACCCTATCCATCTTATTCCATGGATTGATTGACATGGAATTGATTATGGTGTAGATGTTTCTTTGGGATATTTTTATAGAGATCCATATTTTGTTTACTCTACTCTTCATGAGGATATTGAGCTACATATGAGCTCTTCTACATAGCTTCACTCAGGATTGATAAACCTGAAACTATAATGGCCAGACATGATCCACCTGATACTTCTTTAGATGTTACCTCACATTCTTCTATTGTGGAATTTGTACCCACACATATGCAGGCATCTTCATCCACCATTCATGTTCATTTGGGGTGGATTTTTGATCATTATTACTAGTGTCAACAACATTATTTGAGAGGACTTTATAAGCAAGGTTCATCCACCACTCAACTTCTTTGATTGCACATTACTCCTCCTACCTTTTAATGTTACTCAGTTGTTTGAGCTCCTTATTAGGCATATCTTTTTTGGATATTGCATCTTTTGTATCATAGCTACCATGTACTTCAAATTGATTAAACTATGGACTTTCTTATGTCACTTGGTGATATTTTTGTTGTATGGGACCTTTATTTGTAGTCACACTAAGAGTCATGGAGTTTTCTTCTTCATGTGTGTATAATCCATGTTGAGCACTTTGTACCTCAATTTTTGACTATCCCATCACCACTAGGGACATATTATTGATAGATTTATATCTTTATCTTTGATGCTAACAATCTCCTTCATAATTATTATGGACCTTGATCTCCTTATGAAGAGTAGTTAGTCTGGTGAAGCCCATGTCAACATTTTAGTGTTTTGTAGTGGGATCAACCCACTCATATAGATATGTTTTTTGAGTCACTACACCCACTTTATCATTATGTGGGGGGGGGGGTGTGTGCACGTATTGATTCAAGTGTTGTGTTCTTTGCTATCCCTTGGTGCACCACATTTTCATTTTTAGGAAGTTGGTTGAGTGTACTTTTATTTAATGGGGTTCACACCATAAAGTGCATCTAATGCAACATTATGTGGGATTTTGAGTTTTGATTTTTGAGATGTCTTGTAACATATGTTCTCTTATCCATTCTTATTTTGGTTCTACTAGTTTTTGGGTACCTTATGGTGATATATTTCATCCATGGTGACTCTTTTTCTTAATTTTTTGATCAATTTTTTTCATAGTGAGCCTTGTATAAAGTACCAATTCATATTTGACTTGGAGGTTACAATGACTTGAAATCCATGTATTTCATTAATATGGATTTGTTACCATAAGGATACTTTGTATTTCACTGTGATTTGTACATAGGTACCTAATTAGGCCTAGTTGTCGGGACCCACTTAATCTCTTTACTTTATCTTTTATAACTCCCTATTTTGAGTTTAAGGGAGGGTGTTAGAGTGGTTGTGTTCACATTATCTATTGCTTTAATTCATTTCCAAAATATTTTTGTTTTTAGTTGTGTTTACACCTACTCATGGAGCTAAGCTTGATTTGGAGTTTTTATTATAATTGTTATAATTATTTTTGATGTGTGCATGAATAATATTTTGTTGTGCCCTATTTAAACAATTCCTTATATTTGAGTTGATCAAAAAAATCAAACATTTATTGTGAAACCAACTCATTTACCTATTTATTAGGCACTCCTTTTGCTTCTCTTAGATCAGTGGAAGAGAGAAACCTACGGATTGTATTTTCAACTTGAGGCAATAATAAAGAGACTCTCATTGTGCATAATTTTTATCCAAATTTTATTATATGCATAATGTTTGAGATGGATTTTATGTGGTAATGGTGTACATGAGTGATCCTATGGTTGCATGAGTGCATATAGCATTCTGACACCAAATTTTATAAATCCTTCATAGAATTGAAGCAAAAGTTAGTCATAACCCTAATTTTGATTTTTTGGATTAGAAAAAAATATTTCAAGTTCTTGTTGATGCATATAGTTTATAGTTATATCCATTTGAGCACAAATAGGAGGAGGCTTAGATTTCCTAATTTATTTCAAAAGTCATAAGTTGTCTATAGTTGATAAAAACTACACCATAACAAAGTAAGAAGCTTTGGCGATGGTCTTCAAAGAGTAAATTTTTTTAGCAATACTTGATGGATATTCCCTTCAATTTTTTATAGATCCTCAAGCATTGTGATACATGGTTAATAAATAAATGTTGGGAGGAATAATTTCAAGGTAGATAATACTCTTTCAAGGATTTCAATTTAAAATAAATATAAATTTATGACTAGAAAATGTTAGACTAGACTATCCTAGCTGCATTTAAATAGGGGAAGAGCCAGAAGACTTAAAATATGAATCTTCTAATGCACATATATTCAAAGTAAGTGCAATCCATAAACAACTTGAAAAATTTTAACCTTTCTTCAAAATTTTTCATTTCCTAAACATTATGAAAAATGTGATAAGATATAACTTGTCACATGTGATTTACCTTTCAACATCATTAATGGATTCATCTGTAAGTTAGGTAAAGATGATATCATTTGTAAATTTACCTTGGAACATGAAATGTCATGTGTTGGAGGAATCACACCAAAGAGTTGCAGGAGGACACTTCATAGGTAAATTGACCATGGGGAATATATTATAGAGTCAAATGTGGTGGCCAACATTATTTTATGATGCACATAAGGTTGAAAAATATTATGACATTTACCAACAAATGAAAACCAAATTAGAAGGATAAGATGCCTTTGAATCCAGTTATGGGTGCAAAATTATTGGAACTATGGGGTATTTATTTTTTAGAACCTATCAACCTTGCATATAAGTGATCTAATGCTAGATATATTATAATTTTGATAGATTATTTAACTAAATGGGTTGAGGCAACTACAACTCCAAGTTATATCACAAAGTATGATATGAAATTTTTGTATGAAAATATAATAACAAGGTTTGGATATCTGTAGAAATTGATAAGTGATAGAGGAACACATTTTTTGAATGATAATGTCAACACAATAATTCATGATTTTACACCAATAGTATATCATATTATCCTCAAGTAAATGTTCAAGCAAAATATTCTAATAAGGTTATGGATAATATGCTTACTAAAATTTGTAATGTATAGAGAGATGATAGGGAATATTTCATCCCAAAAATCTTTTGCGCCTATATAACAAGTTATAATCATGTGACTAGATGTACTTTATTCTAACTAGTAGATGGAATGGAAGTTATGATATCAATTTAATGCCTTGTGCCCAACCTATGAATTACAATGTTAACATAGTTAGGTGACTAAGAGTTCTTAAAAAAACACCTGTTAGAACTAAGACACATGGAATAAATAAGGCAATTAGTGAGTTGGAACTAGGATTTTCATGAGTGGAGTCAAAAATATTAACATGATCACAAACTTAGAACTAAAAGGTTTCATCTGAAATAAATAGTATTGTTATATGAAAGCAGGTTTAGAGCACATCCATGAAAATTGAGGATTAGGTGGAAAAGTTTGTATATGATTCATTAGTTATCTAAGAAAGACACTATAATACTAAGATATTTTCAAGTAAATATTCTCCCTATAAGAATAAATGGTGTTAGGCTAAAACCATACCACCAATGATTTAAATCAAGTAGGCATTACACAAATAAGTGTTGAATAACACAATGTAGAGTAGGATTTTATTTTATTTTCTTTGTATAGGCTGGTAGCAGTTGAAGATATAATAGTGTAACATAATCATAATCATAAGAGATAAAATGATACATCACAATGAAAATTTTGGTAATACTATTAAAAATTTTTATATCAAGTTTGTGAGGGGTTTCCATGTTATCTTTGAAAATCAATCAAATCCAAAAAAGGGGATAAAACATTAAAATAAGAAGTAATCATATATTAAAATAAATGATCTTAGGGATAAAATTAATGAAAAGGTGAAAATAACATCATAGGGATCTCAAAATGGGTAGATTTTATGAGCAAGCAGTCAATGTTAGAAAGAAGAAAGTATTTAAAAATGGAACAAGGATGTGGCACATGTTTTAAGTCAAAATAAAGCTATGAAAATGACCATGTGTTGACTCATAAATGACTAAAATATTTAAGAGACACATGTGGGATGAGTGAGGTAGATCAATGGGTTGGCACAAGTAAAGGGTGAGATTTTTGGTATAAAAATAAGTGATACCCATGTATCTCACACTTCATATATTTGATAAATTTGAGATTTTATCCATGTACCCAATAATGAATCTATGAATAAACAATGGAGATAGCTTATATTTTCTCAATACCATACACCATGAAGAAACATATATACTGGCTATCACAGTGAAGACAAAATGGTTTTACACAATATCCTTGTCCCATTGATTGAGGGTCAAAAAGAGGAGATGAGAATTAGTTTGGGATTATGACAAGCTAGCTAGAGTGACATTAAACCCACATCAAGCACATAGTGGTTTCATCAACCATAAAGAGTGGCACATACATAAGGAGTAATTTTAATTCCCAATACATTGTAAGGATAAAATTTTAAATTATTTTTGTGATTTTATATTTTTTGAAAACATGATGAGTTGATGATGATCATGTTAAGTAGATAAAATGAAGGAGCTATTCATCTATTGTTAGAGGTAATGATTTAAATCAATTTGGATATTAATCCATAGTCAACAAGACTATTGGATAGAGGAAAACCATTTCATGCCTATGAGACAAGGAATTATCCCATCCATTCATAAAGTAGGGACCAATATAACATAACAACCAAAGGAGTCCCCAACACATAAGTCACTGATGTACTGGTTAGGGTCCTTGTAGAATGCATTATGCACTTATACTGGTAGACCATAAAAGGTGCTAAGTAGGTAACAAAGGGCATAATTGATATTTTTCATTGAATTATAATGTTAGGGGATAAATTCAACTATTTTGACTTTCTCACATATGAGCTAAAAATGAATGTAGAAAATTTATTGGTCAACACAACCCAATAATTTTTAGTACCAATTTTTGGTACTCTTGGTCTACTTTACATAATGTATTTCCCTTGAGGGAAAAATAACCCTTAATGTAGATTAATAACCAAATAATGCATTCCTTAATCTGATATGGCTATTAGATGGACAACATTACCTAAAAGTGGGAAAGTTTATAGGATGGTGGCTTTCGATTGAGGGCATGATACTTGTTAATCCATGAGTGCCTATAAATGTATTAAAATACCTTAGGTCTATTGTAACTATTACCAAGCTCCATAATAGAGTATAAATCAGAATTCATAAGTTATAGAAGCCACTAATGGTACCCCTTTATTTATTTATTGACATTCATATGGTGCAAGTATAAATTATTTTGAAAAATCACTTGGTTGCATGAAGTGTTAAACCATTTAGATCCATACCACTTGGAGCCAAGTAACCAAAAGCTTAACCATAGGCCTAATTATAAGCTCAATTTTAGGCACCACCATAATGATCAAAATCAACAATAGAGGACATGTCAACCAAGTGGAAGGCACCATTTCATAGTCAACTCCACTGTTAGCTAAGAGGAACCATACAACATCACCTTGGATGATTAACCCATAGATTCCCACTATCATAAATAAGTATGATCTGGAGCCTTTTAAATTCACTCCATAATAAGTATATAAAATGTTGATCAATAATGTCAATAATGACATGTATGACAAAGATGAGAATTTTTTATTTTTATTTTGGAAGGTAATTTGAACATGTCAACTTAGAAACAAAGTCCCCTCTATTTTGATGGTTCAAATTCCCCCACCTCTAGCACCCATCGATGTTGATACAGTTGCATAAGAGGAACATGTGAAGCATAGATTATAAGCTCTATTTAATTAAGAGACATTAGGGTCTAGGTCATAAGCACAAGTGATCATCACTACACAAGATTCAAGTATGGCATATGAAATAACACAAGTGGCTAATCAGAAATTGAAATACTTAATGACACCTATCTTTCTTGAAAGCAATAGAGAATAAGTTAAAGATGAATCCAATTCCTTCAAGCCACTAGTAATAAAATATTGCACACCAATAGTTTTAAGACTACATGAATGGACACATTTATAGTTCCATAAATTACAGTTGAGTGAGCCCAACATGAAGTTCAAACACTAGTGACTCGATCAAGGGCTTGCTATAAGAAAATTCTAGTCCCATCAACTATAGACCTAATGACCCTATCTCTAAGCACCAAGCTAATACATCTTAACACTTTAGTCCTCATATCATACCTTCATCCTCTTTGAAAATCATCCCCCCATCTTTCCCACCTCTTTCAACCTATTCCCCTACCCATGCATAAATCTATCATTATCCTGATCAATTGCATTTTTATGGTGAAGTAGAGGAGTATTTTAATTCAAACACTATTAAATATAGGATTAAATAAGATAAATTGGTCAAGTATAAGGCCTAAAAATATAAGGATGAATTACTCAAACAACAAAAGAAGGTTGTCAAACAAGGTGTAAAGGATAAAGTGCAATAGGAGGAAGAAGTAAAAAATAAGGTTGAGACTGATCAAGTAGCCAAAGGAGTTGAGTATAAAGGAATTAAGTTCATTTAAACATAATAATAATTCAATAATAAGGCTAAAAAGGAACAATTATTAAAATACATAAATGGAAAAGTAGTAAAGGAAAAATAAGAACAAGACAAGTGGAAAAAGGAAGAATGGGACTAGAAAGATAATTAATAAGTAGCAAGGAAGAATAAAGAGTGGGATAAAAGATAAACATAGATGATGATATTAACCTTAGGCTAAGTATAGGTAATATTAAGTCAAGGTATAATAGTGCATGATCGACAACATTAATGAACACAAATAATATAACCATTAGGAACCTCCACATGACCTAGTTTAACACAAAGGGGGTCATAAGATGAAGGATCAAAAAGCCAATAAGACACTAATAAGTCTTGGTGGATTGATATACAAACTAAAAAATCCCAATTCACAACTTACACCATGCCTTTGACATACATATGAAAACCAACAAAAACATCTTCACCTTCCTCAACTCAAATTGCATTAACTGCCATAAGTTAGAAAGTCACCTTGGATGTTGTGAAAATTTCATTATAAAATAAAATAAAAGGTGCACTACCTTTCATAATTATATCATGTCAAATTTAGTTGAGATATAGTAGGATAATTATAGTCATGGAAGGAAAATGCTGAGCTACATGATCACTTTGAAAAGTCTAGAAATATAATTAAGGATACCTGCCCAGTCTTGATGTAAGTCCTAGGTGAGTAGGTAATGTCTAAGTCAAATAAGTTTACCATTATAATTAATAAAATCAAACACAACTTGGAAACAACACAATTATTACACTAAATAAAGGCCCAAGTATGAAAGTTTCATAGTGAAGTTGAGGAAATAGTCAAGTTGTTGGAATATATGAAATTTATGGATATAGTTATGCACCAAGCCACATAAATTTCATGGTAATTACTTAGATGGAAATATTAGCTCTAGGATTTATGGAAAGATGTCACCCTTGATTTGACATAAGTGGATCAATTAAAGGAAATCATGGAAATTCAAGTGTCAACTGTTGAAATAGATAATGCTCTACAAGAATAACTATTGTTGAGAGATAATGTTATAAACAAAATGTAAACATGGGAGTTAGACATATTGTGTAGTAAATTAAAATGGTTATAGATGCATAATTATTCAGAGTGAATGGAATAAATTATATAATACATAGTAAAAAGTTGTGATGTACTAACCACTCATTGTAGTTGTGAGCAATGATGATATTCAAGTAATCATGCAAATTCAAGAACATATTCATATACTTTTCACCATGGTTAGGATTGAACTAGAATATTATAAAAATTATAAACATGATTTTGGTAACCTTATAAATTTAATCTAGGACATTCAAGATGAACGTAAATACATCCTACTTGTAGAGCTCATAAAGCTACTACATGAAAATAAGGTAAATCAAAGATTGAAGTCATACCATATTCCTCCAAGAAAACATTATCAATATAAGGATATTGACATATTTGAAATATAATTAATAGATGCATAATATTCTCAATATGTTCCTTTTGGAGCCACATAACCAGTGCCACCTCCACTGTAAGAAGGTACTAATTTTTTCATAGTTTTTATTAATTTTGTCTCAATAACAATTTTTTGGGAAGAAATATTTTCAATTAGGGATAGGAAGGTTGAAAAAACATAAAGGGTGGCCTCTTGGTTATGCTACCCTATTGAAAACCTATAAAATGTGGTAGGTTTATATGCTACCTATTTAAAAATTTAAAAGGGTGGCTAAGTAGTACGTGAGAAGTGAAAATTGGTAAATGACATTGTATACAATCAAACAACTTTTGATTTAGGATGAGACAATGATTTAAGTCCATGAATATATTGGTATAAGAGTGTGATGTGTACTTCACACATATTTTGTATAAATGTGAACATGTATCAAATGCACAAGTTTATCTATTTTGTATTATAATATGGAATGTCTACCTTGAATTGAGAAGAAGAGGAAATGAAATTTCAAATAAACAAAGAGTCGTGCTCCATTAAAATTTTATATATCCCCAACAAGGGTAGTATCATATCATAATTAGTTTTGATTTAATATAAATATTGGATAAATAATAAAACTTATTGTGTGTTCTATTTCATAATTCTCTATGAACTAGTATATATTCCTGTTTTTTATTGTATAAGTTGTGCCCATCCACTTAGAAAGATGAATCTAGTATGTGAATGAACACAATGGAAATATGTTGTATAGATAATTTTCCATTTATATCTAACCTTATGTCAGTTCATATAGATTTGTGCACTTTATATAAGTATGTTCTAATTTTAATTCTTAACATCTAGTGAGTTCCATTGCAACCTATTGACTACAATAATTAACATGTCATGATGAGGAAAACTAGGGATTGTTGCTTACATCCACCACCTTTTTATTTTCAGATGGTGAATGCTCTTTAGAAGGCTTTGAGCACATCGTAAGGGATAATCATGAATCTGATGGTTAGGTGATTGGAATATAAAGCAAGTGTTTGGGATATTGAATTAGGTGAATTTATGTGAGAACTAATTCATCCCTATTCGAATGTCAGTTAAATCTTTCAAGTCATTTTTCAAATCAATCTCAACACAAACATGCTTACTTGGGCATGCATATTAAAAATTATTTACCTCATGATAAATAACCCACCCTATGGGTTGACTAATCTCATCAATATATTCCCGTTGAGGAAGCAAAAGGCCTAGAAGCTTGACCTAGACATGCACATTAAGTTATGTCTATTTAGGAAATTTGAAATTATGAGTCCAAGGGGACATAATCACAAAGGTATTCCTCAAGAACCAATAGCTTGACCTGGAAAGGAGGGACTAGATTTGAGAAGTCTCCTTGAAGGAAAAATTAAAAAACCCCTTAGTGAGGTTACAAATACTAGTGAACTAGAAACCCAAGGGTTCCTAGTGATGAAAAATCTAGGCATTAAGAGATTCATCAGATGGGATACAAATGACATAATAAGCAAAAAGGAAATTATTTTCATACTACGTAAAAAAATTATCAACAATATCTACTTTTAAACAAACATCAAATTGAGGAAGATTATCGTAATCTAAACCTCATCATAAACCTTTGGGATAATATTTTGGGCTCATTTTGGCATATCCTTCCCACTATTTACAGTAATAGTTGTGATAGATTGACTAAGGGCCGTTAAAAGAGAAATATTCTACCCAAATGGTGGAGATTAATGCATAATAAATATGTGATTAGTGTTAATAGTCCCACATAATTAATATGGAAACAAGGCATAACAAGAAAACAAAGTAAGATAAACAAACATGCAAACCCTAGTAGAGTAAGTTTCTCAAGTTTTGAACTACAACTCAAAGGTTAACATTTACGAAAAAATATGTATCTACATTATTCTTGTATTAAACTTATTTCACTTATAATATTTTAGCAAAGATATAACATTTTATTTTATATATATTAAATATGTAAGATTAATAAAATATAGTTAAAAATTATAATATATTTATTTTTCATTTAGTTATATTATTATAATTTTAATTACTTGGAAGAATAAAGATTATTATTTTTAAGTTTAATTTTTTCAAAAATGACAATTTATAATAATGCTAAAAATGCAAGTTAAAATGTAGATAACTTATTAAATTGTCATCAAATTTTCCTCTAACAAGTAGGTGTGATCATCAAATTCCAAGTCTGATTGTTATTCACTTTACTCTTAGGAATAACCTCATTAAAAATCCCTTATAATTGTTCATATTTTTGATGTTTAGATTGTTTGAAAATTTTGAAGCATCAACCCCACACACACACACCCACCCCAACCCACCAACCCACCCACTCACCCACCTAAGCTTATATAATTATTAACATATTTATTGACTTCTTGCTTAATCTTAGTTAGCTTAATAAATATGACCTTCATGCCAATATTGATTAGAAAATGAGTCGAGAAATTATCCAAGAGTGGTTGAATAACACATTAATCTACATAGTAGGTCATAGAACTAATCAATAAGAGAGTCCTTTAAATTTATATGAAATACATTAGTTTAAAAACCTATTATCATGGACAAAATCTAAGTAAGAAGTATAAAAGATATAATATGATATGATATATCTCCTTTTCCATTATTTTTTTTCAAAATTTGGAACAATTAAACTATTTAGAAGAGGATAAGAAATAATTTCATAGGCCAAAGGATTTAGAAGAATATAATTGGAAACTCGTTGGTATTTTTATTCAACCTTAAAGAAATATTTTTTATTTGATTTGTCATGTTAAAAAGGGTATACATCAAGGATAGCCATTTTTAGATGTTGTTGAAATAGGATTAATGTGAAGTATAAACAATATATGGATGAATAATATAGGTGGTTATAGATGTTGATGTAAATGATTAGTTTGATATTGGGGAATGGAATGGTTTTGAAAAATTAAAGGATTTTGAGGAAATATAGAGGAATATGAAATATTTTACAACATTTGATTAAAAAATTAAATATTTTAGAGGAATTTGGAAAGGAAATAGAGGATATTCAAAAACTTTAAGAGCAATCAAATAATTCTGAGAAGAAATTGGAGGTTTTTAGAATAAATTTAAGGGTTTTGATAAGAAATAGGATAAGAGGAATTTTGAGAAATGATAGGATTAGAATAATATTGATAACTTAGGAAACAATAATGTTAAAATAAAATTGAAAAATAACTACATTAGAAGACAAACATTGACATGCCACTTCTTTTAAACATTCATCAATCCTTGAGTCTCTTGAGGGCAAGAGGGTTATATATCAGGAACTTATTAAATTGGGCACTAATAGGTCCTTTTGAATCACCTTCAGATGAAAATGGTTGACTAATCTCAATATTATGATTGTATTCAACACTTAAATATTACCTTTCTACTTCAAAGGACATATCACTAACAATGTAGACACCTAAAACTGGCATGTAGGCATTGATTAGTCATTAAATTACATGTTTATAATATTTTTGTGTAATTTTTAGTTATTATTTTAAATTGGTCATGATTGACACATTTAATAACTTTTAGTACACCATGCACCTTCTCTTGACACCTTGAAGCTATCACTTTTCTTCCCCTATGTTTGTCTACATTTTTCCCTTCCTGTATAGAGCACTATATCAAACTTGAGATATATTTGGAGAATACCTATATGGCCCTAGTAAGGAGCCTTAAAGCCCTTTTTATTTTTATCTTGTCTTAATCTTATCCCATATTTTACACTTTTTAGCCATTTAATGTCAATTTACACACTAATAGGGTCCTATAGATACCCATATTTGGTTCAAGCCTTGTTTCACAATGCTTTTAGGCAACTTTGCATGTATAGATCTCAAAATTTGAAATAATTAATTAGTGGTGCATCTATTTTGGTATTTATGTTGTATTACTAATTCTATTTGGCTGTGTGACACCTTTGTCTTGTCATATTCAACTTAATTTGCCATATTATAAAGATTTGGACCTTTCTTTCATCCTAGATTTATTCTAGGCCTCAAGTTGGTTCCACCATTTATGATTAATATTGACTACTGATAGTGACTGAAGATGACATAATTTAAAATGACTTATTTTAAATTTATTCTAGGCACTTTTCACTTTGACCATTTTTTGGGCATGTTTAAGCTTCTTTTGGTTAGATATGCATGCCACTTGGTCCTTAATTCAAAGTTGGAGGCTCCTATTATACAAAGTCACTATAAGGTATTTTGGGATATGCATTTTACAATATAAAGATCTAGATAAGATTACATATTGCACATATAAATTTATTAGAGATAATTTTAAATCTTACAAAGGTAAATTTACATTTACATACTCGTACCAAGGGAAAGATAGGAGAAAGAGCATCTAGGTTTGCATTCACGATTACACACATGGATGGTAGTGGGAAAAATATAATTTAGTTTGATCCCTCTATGAATTATTATAAATGTAGTGTAGTGTTTTCTAAGTCAATGAGGATTAACCAAGGTTTGTCTAACTCAACCTTTTCACCTAACATCCCCATTTGATATTAGATTGTTTGTGTAGAATTATAGTTTGAACATATAAGTGCATATATGTGATTCTAAAGATAATTAAAGGATAAAAGAAACATTGGAGACACAATTACATTATCCCAAAATATAACAATATATTTTTGTGTGTAGGGATGGTAATGAGCATTACAGGTTAGTACTGACTATCAATATTGACCCAAGCTGATAGAAGTGATTGAGGGACAATAAAAAGAATGAGATATACATATAAAATTTACAAAATATAAGAGAAGTAACATTCAAAAATTCAACTCATAAAAATGTGAAAAAAATCTAAGATCATTCTTACTTCTTGTCATACATTTTATTTTTATATTTAGCTTGTGTGTTTATTCATAGTTTCAACTAGTTTTTTAAGTATTTATGCACATTACATAAATATGAATTAATCATTATTATACTAGTTTATATCCTATTAAGGTATATTAAAAAAATTATGGTAAAACATAATGGTGCACTTGTACATTACTTGAATCATGCCAAACCCTATGTTTCTTTAGGGCCCCTTCCTTTATCACTAGGGTCTCAAATTTGCTTGCAAACATGATTTTTTATTTTTCCACCATATGTTACTTTTAACCCTAGGGTTCCATTTCCAAAACCCTAGTACCTCCATACTTGTTTAATTATTTGGATTAGGCCTTGCCTTTATCTCAATATCTTTCATAAGGTTCAATTAATATAAAATGGATAACCAATTAGAAACCCCTAGTAACTCTCATCTTGTGGATTTCTTATTATCTAGAAACTCCATCCCTTATGTTTATGATAATGAATAGACTAATAGCCAAATATTATTTGATTAATGGTGTTATTTATGTAGATGAGGAATATGCTTGTCATGTAAATAATTATGGGTATTTTACTAATTATGAAAATCAAGAGGATTGATATAATAGTGAAGAATAAAATGAATGCACTAATTCTGAAGTAAAATACCCTACTTCCCTTATTTGGATTTTATTATACATCATAAACTAGAACAAGAGAAACATAATAATAATGAATATATTCATGTGAATAACATGTCACATGGGATAAAATGTGAGGAATATTTCTTTAATACACCTTGTTTATCTCTAGACTTTGCCACTACACTTCATCTCATTAACCAATATAAAATACAAAGGCATAAGACCTACATAGAAATGGCATAAGAATGTGAAATTCCTTATTTATCTCTAAAAATGTCAAAATACTGTGAAATTCATTCTCTCTATAGAAATGGTGAAATAATTTGAAATTTGTTCTCTCTATAGAAATGGGAAAATCACGTGAAGTTCCTTTTCTCTCTCTCAAAATGTTAAATGATACAAACACATGTGATGGTTCATTCTCATCTCTTGGAATATAATTTTAAAATATTTATTTGCATGAGTATTATATTAAAAAAATGTGAATAAAATCCATGTAGTGATAATTTGATTGTACTCAATGATACATTTTTAGAAGGTGAATCTACAAAAGGTAATGTTAGTAATGATTGTGATGACTCTTCTCAACCTATGTTTAGTATAAAAAATATTATGCCTATACATTCTTCACCCATTCATAATAGTGTAAATATGTAAACTTATAATAATAAGATTCAACCATTGAATGAACCTATTAAAAATACTAACATGTCTTCACAATAAGTCATCTCCTTAATTCATTTTATGGTGGCCTTGTAACAAAAAATTCACCTTCTAAACTTAGAGAGAAAATCATATCATGCTTAGGTTTACTCTAAGTTTATATATGGAAACCCATTTGTGAATAATATTCTAAATTTGAAATTATATTTCAACTTCATCATGCCTACATTTAATATGTTTCATGAAATTAGTGATCCTTATCTGCATCTTAGAGATTTTAGAGTTGATATGGATCAATATGATGGTATTCAAATTTTACTAAAAGCGTTTGCACAAATTTTAATTATAAGTTCTTTGTATCGGTTTCAATCTCTTCCCAAAGGTATTTTAAATTCATTTATTGAGTTAGAAGAGATATTTTAACATGATACATTGATAATAAGGGACCAAGGTTATATATGAGCATTCACCTTCTCTTCATCAAGGAAATCAGAGTTAGTTTATGATATATTTTAGTATTTATGACTTGTATACACCAATTGATATATAATACAACACATTTGGTGACTTAATATATATTTTTTAGGGGCCTCATTTATCCTCTCAAAGTAAATTTATTTTATTGCACTTGTGATTCATTCAAACTCTTTTATATGACACTCTTACATTATAAGAGTAGTTGGTACTCATAAAAAATCCACAAATGTCACATGAAGACATTAATTTACAATAAGAATTATGACACAAAGAATTCAAAGCAACTATTCAACTTCCTAAGGCAAAGGTTCCAATCAATGAAAACCATGTTAAGTTCCTACATAAATGGAAAGAATTAGTTTACAAAACAACACCTAAAGTGAATAAACTTAATTTTAATAAATGACAACCACTCAAATTTGATAGTTTCTAAGATTGATCACATAATATTATACATACACTATTGGATAATAAGCTAATATCTATACCTCCTAACTAATATCACACTCATCATCTTGAGAAAGTAATAGGAAAACCATTTTATATTTATCATGGTATTATTGAACATTGAGCCAATGATTATTATGAATTGTGACAAAAGATTACACAAATTTTAGATAAAGGGGTTATTAAATTTGGAAAAATTGACTCAGTCAACAAGGTCCCCTTCTCCATCTTATTATACGACTAATTTAATGAAGACCAAGACATCCCAAGGCATTCCTACAAAGGATCCAATGGGCTATTAGACTTCTAAGGATGATGTTGCTAGGAGAAGATCATCTTTTAATTCACATTATTCCTTGATTGATCTATTCTAGGATGTTCCCATTGTCGAACCAATCGTATTTTTAGCTCTTATTAGAGGATAACTATAGAAGGAATATTTATGAAAGATAAAGAAAAACATAATGTAGGCACAATTACATCTCCTCCCAAACAACTATGGATGCTAAAAGTGAACCAAATATCTACAAATCAAGGAAAAGTATAGCTTAATAGTATTTAAAAAAAACAAGAAAAATAACTCTTTCAAATTGTTGCACAAAAGTTTCAACAACCATATTCACATGATTATAGTAAATTCCTATTCCCATGGATGGGGAAACTAGTTTTGAGAATCAAGGATAGGAAATAGTACCATGAATTTTTCTCATAAATACATGCATGTTACTTATAAAATACAAGATTATTCTACACATGTCATATATACAAACATATAAAGTGCAATAAGCAAACCAAATTTAATAAAAGATAGTAAATGACCATAAATTCACATCTAACACATAATGTGATATCAATTAAGCATCAAATTTATATGACATGCAACATTGAATAAAAAATCAAATGCAAAACTTAAAATATGAAAATTAAACCACATGAGATAATACAAATATACAAATCTATTTAAAAAACTCATTAAACATAGTTCAAATTACTCATAATATATAATCAAACCAAAACCTACAATATAATAATTTCAATCAATAATTAGGGATACATCCCTTGGTACATTTGACTCATCAATATCACTACCTCTGTGTTCACTAGCCCTAAAAGAGGATGTTCCACTATCCACTCTAGGTCCTCAATACCAAGACCTATACTCTCTAACACACTATTGAATAAATCCTAATATAACCATTATTTAAGCGTGCTCTACCTATAGATCACTATAATGGTTAAGAAGATCTCTTGATATATTAATACTAACCCTAAGAGCAAGCATTTGTAATCTATCTAGCCTAGCCTGTAGATCATCTCACTCACCATTAAATACATTGAATGATACTAAAATAATAATAACATGTTCAAAAATTGGTGCATGTACACCCACAATGTTTTCTACTCTTTTGATCAATCCACTATAAACTATGTCATATGATTATTTTACATTAGTGTCCAAACATAAACATCAAACATTAATGAATAATATACATCAACTATAACATAAACATAACATATGCAAGACATTAACAACTTATAATAAAAATGCATAATCAAATAAAAATTCATAAATCTATACATATATTTACACTCAATAACAAAGGCTATCACATTAGCCAGCTGTGGTGGGGAATGCTTTAGAAGTTATAGTGTAGGTTGTGGTTTTACTCCTCTTGCACTTACATCACCTCCTCCTTATCCCCCACCATGTACTATGGGAAAATCATTAGGGTTAATTGAAATAATTGGAAAAATAGGCTATATTGATGCCATCCACCACTATGTATATGTTTAAGTATAACCCACATCATATCTAATTACCATGGAAATAATAGATCCCCTTCTCTTGCAAGTCATAGAGATATATCAACATCACTAGGTCCTGATGTTTCCCCAGGGTGATGAGTAAACCTCATAGTATAAGTTCATGGATAAGGCTCTATGGGAACATCCTACATAATTTTAAATTTTCTAATAACCTTATGATATTTAAAATTATTCGTGACTCTAGGGAATCTATACTTTAACCATACATTCACTTGGATATGACAAAGATCCTTACCATCCTAGGGCCATCCTAAAAAGCCCTTGTATGGTATCCAAGTGATCATATCAATTGTCAACCTATCTAAAATCACTCCATAGTCCATGGTAGTCTATGTATTGTGCATGAGAACCACCCAACACTATGAAAAAATTATGGGTAGGTCTAGTCTCCACATGGTCACTTGATTAGATGAACCATAGCTATGTACTTGTATGTCTAAAAATGTAACAAGGTAGTTTTCCTAAGTCCACCTGCATCGATCTCTAATACAAACTTGTGTGTGTGTGTGTGTGTGTGTGTGTGTGTGTGTGTGTGTGTGTGTGCGTGCGTGCAAGCATACTACACCCCCATGAATATCTTATGCTTCTTCCCTCGATATCTTGAAGAAAATCATACCTTAAAATAATGCCTATCACTAGGGTGACAATCAAATTTCATAGTTTGAGTCCAAGAATAAGGCTCTAAGGGCACATATTGCATAATACCAAACTATCTAGTAACCCAATCATCCTAAAATATCTCTATGACTCTATGGAATATATCCTACAACCATATGCCTACATAAATATGATGAAGCTCCCTACCATCCTTAACCATCCTACAAAGTCAATGTATGACCTCTAAGTGATCATATCAACCATAAACCTATCCAAAATCACCCTATACTCCATGGTAGTCTATGTATTATGCTTAGGTACCACCCAATGCTCTAAAAAATTTGATGGGTGGGTCAAGTCTCTATGTGGTCCCCCAACTAGATGAACCACAACTATGTGCTCATACACCTAAATAGGTGGCAAGATATTTACTCTGAGTCCATTTTCATGACTCTATAATGCAAATCTATATATATATGATTAATAATGCTATGTTCCCATGAATATATTATTCTTATCTCCTCGATAGCCCAAATAAAGTCATCTATGTGATATGATATGATAACAATCCCATCATCCACAATAACAAATGATGCAAACAAGTAACATAACAAATTATACAAATAAAAAAATTCAAAGTGATAATCTCTTCATGTAGGACTAAATAATCTTTCCCTCTATATTGGTCACCCTAATCCTAAATAGTCATGTACTTGTGAGCACAATGTATAGACCCCTTCCTATTGTAGTTCACACTATGACTCTCTATCCAAAAAAAGATAATCTAATAATGCACCACACATCCTATAAGGTCATAGTAATACCCATATAAGAAGTCAAAATGTACACAAATTGACATTCCACCACTTAGTTAATGTTGTCATCAAATGCATGTCATATTGTATCTATCCCAAATGTCCCACATAGGTAAGGCCTACCTAATCCAATATCTACCAATCGACATCATCCAAACCAAGGTCACTCATGGTTCCATATAATGACCATATTTGAACTCCCTAGCATGTAAACTCTTTGTAAAAAAAAAAAAGAAAAATGACATAAAATACAATTTAATACAATGCAAATAAGTATGATAAAACATTAAGAAATTATGTCAAATATTAAGGACACATTTGTCTAACATAGAAATTATCATCAAACACTACCATCTAATAATTTTAGTTGCATGGGTTAATATCATTAGCCTTCCTAACGGTAGTGAGCTTGAATTTTAGTACCATCAACCCTCTAAATAGGCTAAAACCTAACTTAAAATGCTTAATCTGTGATTTTTTTTTCAAATTCTCATAAATTAAAAAAATGAGACAAAAACATAAAAAAATTATACACACTAGGTCCTCAAGTGACTGGACTTATAGGGTAGTCATTAGGTGCTTGAATTGGGTGGGTAAATAAACTTGGTAGATCATCATCCTAATAACTCATAGATCAAAATATCAAAGTAAAAATATTTAAATGAATTATAAAATTATATTCAATTAACCTATTTATATGGGTTGGCCTTTAAATTATACACTATTCAAAATACAACTTATGAATTTATGTCAGTGAAACTTCCACCTACAATATCTTGAGTGACCTCTATCAAAATTACTACCTATAAATTATGTTGGGACACATGTAACACATTATCCCACATGTAAATGTTTTCATGGCTACTAGTGATAATTAAAAAAATTCCAAATTTATAAAATATTTTTCTTATATAAATTTTTTTCTCTATTTTTAATTGGGGGTACCTTTCAATTCTATCTACACACTATTGACTTTGACAATTGTTATACACTATTCAAAAAGTAAATTTATTAAATTATACTATCTTTCTCTATCTTCTTGAGGTTACTTACCATGAAATTAAAAAAAAAATAGTGATAAAATTTAAATAACACACATTTCAAACAACTAATTCAAGAGTTATTCAATTTAAAAACATTTACAAATGATTAAAATTATCTCATTTTACATATATTTCAACCTGATCGATTCAATAATCACATCCATCACATCAAAATGTGGGCATACATCAGTCTTATCATAGAAAATAAGCATGTATGCATATGATATTTGTTAGATTTTAGTTCACTTGATGTGACATAGTGACTTCAAATATTTAGATTATCAAAGTTTGACACATTATACATGATTCAAATTATTAGAGTTTGCCACATTATACATGATTCAATTTATCAGATTTTGACACATTATACATTGTTTGAAATGATTTAGGATATTAATATGATACAATATGGGGTAAACTTTCTACAAATTTTGTGACAAGGGTTTAGAGATTTGAAATAGGCTATAAACATTGGTATGGATTATAGGGGCATATGCCATGCAAATGCACTCCATTATTTATGGACATGAATTACATATTTAAAAATATTTTAGCTTGAGAAATATTCATAGGTATATGTCATGTATATGTACCTAACTTAAAGGAAAAACAATACAACTTACAGGTTGAATGACAAGTGTTTGTCATTTCACTTCACTTATTGATGATATTCTACATCAGAGTGAGGGCATGAACATAGTCCATGTCTTCACCATTTTATTTTTGGAAATGATGGTATAGATTATTTGGAGTTAAATGAAAAATCAATGTCATTTCACTTCACACTTTTTGGCACTGAGGTCATGATGGGGCATGAACATTATTCATTCTCTTCTGATCATGCATTTATTCTATATTGAACAAACTTAAGTGAAACTATATAATTGAATATGAGGTCATGATGGGGGTATAAACATTGTTTATTCTCATTTTGATCATGCATTTATGTTATGTTAAGTAAAATTGTACAAATTTAATATAAAAACCATATGTAGTGGTTGATTCATTTTGAGTAATGTGTTAAGGTTCAATGATGCTTAACACTTTTTTCCTTGAACCTAGTTTGGGGTGCCCACTAATCATATTGAAATTAGTATTTAAATAAACATTTGGAACCTTGTCCATTTCCCTAGACAAGAAGTGAACAATAATATAAGTTCCCTATTCTTTTCCATAGTGATTGGGTCAACTATTGACCCTTGACATCTCTACTCTTCAAAACAAGAGTGAACTTCATGTGTGACCCCATATGGAATACATACATGTGTAGTTGTTATTTGAATGTATTTTTTATTTTTAATTATAATTATACTTATTTGTTTGAGAAAAAATATATATAATCACATAAATCATCTGTTTCATAAACACGTACATCATGGAACATTGGAACAAATAATAAGTCTAAATTCATAATTGCCAACATAGATTTGCATTCTCTTTTTCCATTTTATCTAGTATTTATAGTTCCATTAAAATGATATATTAAAGGGGGTGGAAAATGTAGATACCCAGATTTGGTACAAGCCTTGTTTCATAATTATTTTAAGAAAATTTGCATGAATATATCTCAAATTATGAATTAAGTAATTTCTTACAATGCAACCATCAATATAACTATCTCATTGTGGTTTTCCATTATATGTTTCCTAAAATTTGCCTATCTTTTTCATCTAAGTTATTTCTTAGTCATGATCTAATTCACATGAATTATCAATTTTAGAACTATTCATAAAAAAATTCATTAAAATACACATCATTATCATTTTCAACATAAAGAAAAATTTTGGAGCAACATTAGTTACATTTATATATTCCATTTTTTTAACTAAGGTCTATAATTAACTAAAGGAATTTCAATAAAATCAATAAATTCATGATTAATCCTAACACTCTTCTTAATTGGATCCTTATATCTAATCATTTTTTGTGAAATAATAGAAGATAAAACATTGAACACACACTCTATGCAAGCATCCTATGTTTGAAGTTTAAGATGAAACTTAATGTAGTTAGGGTATTAGATATGAAAGGATGCAATAGGACAAGCCCTAGTAAAATATAATAAATTCATATTTACACCAAGAAAAAAAACCTTATAATGGGTGTAAGATAATGTTATTTTTCCAAAATGTATTGTAAATAAATGAATTTACAATCAAATATAACACAAATACCTATAAACATTTAACTAGGCCTAAAATATATATGTAAAATAATAAATCTTGCCTAATTAATTTCAAAAACAAGAGAAATAAGGATAAAATGTAACGTTTAGAAATGTATCTTGACTATTTGGAGATTAGTGAAAGCCATTATAAATTGATAATGGGAAAGTGTTCAACAATTATCAAAAGATGACCTAGATAACTTGAGACAATAATAGAATGATGTCCAAACTATCAAGCTACAAACCAAGCAATGTTTGAACCATTATGTTTCATTTTTTGGAAATTTCACATAGTAAAAATATGTTTTTATGACTATGTTTTTCTAATTCAGAGCTTTAAAACCCTCACTTGGGTTTTTTTGCCTTCGTTCAAATCAATAAGAAAATGTGTTACTTCTTCTTGCCCTAATTAAGCGATTAGATTTGAAAATTGTAATGAAAACAACATACATTTTTGGGTTTATATTATAGTGAGTAATACTTGAGATATCTTGATATTTTTCAAGCCCCTCAATAATGTACAATATCAAAAACAACACTCCAATAATTGTAGTAATTCATTAACAAGTCCAACCAATGCAATGCAATGTGTCATTAACATGAACTTCAATACTATGATGAATTATTTAATGATTATTTGATTATTATAAATTATTTTAAATGCCCAATGAATTATTTTCACATAATTTCCAAATGACTTTTGGATATTTTATAGATGCCTAAATGCACTAGGGTATTTGTGTATTTATAGATTTCTTGAATTAAAATTATGACATATTTTACCCTACTTTGAATTTATAAATCCTAATAGGATATAAAATATTAGAATAATGATTAATTAATATTTGTGTAATATGCACAAATACTCATGAAACTAAGTGAAATTGTGATTAAACACACAAGCTAAATATAACAATAAAATGTATGATGAGAAGTAAGAAGGCTCTCAGATTTTTTTTGCATTGTTATAAGTTTTAAATTTTTTAATACAACATATATGCATAATTTAAATTATTTTTGTATGGATCATTCCAACTATTTTTCTTCCTATGACTTCCATCAGGTTGGATTAGTATTGACAATCAGGACTAACCCATAGTGGTCATAACTATCCCTACATATAAAAAGATATTATTTTATTTTGAGATGATGTGCCTATGTCTATAATGCCTATTTATGCCTTTAATTGTCTTCAAAATTGTGTCTATGAACCTATATTATAAAACCCTAATTATGCAAAATTAATATTATATCAAATGTGGATGTCAAGTAAAAGGGTTGAGTTAGATTGACCTTGGTCAATGTCTATTGATTGACCAAGCATTGCACTACATTACTAATACTCCATAGAGGGCTCAAATTCAAATGTATTTCTCCCACTAATGTGTTTGTGTGTGTGTAATTTTTTATGTAAACCAAGATGTTCTTTATCCTATCTTTCCCTCGGTACAAGAATGTAAATGTAAATTGACCTTTGTAAGCTTGAAATTTACCTCTACCAATTATGTATATGCAATATGTTATCTTGTCTATCTCTTGATAATATAAATTATATGTCCAAAAATACCTCACAATGCCTTTGTATATATAGGAGCCTCTAAATTGAATTAAAGACATAGTTTTTCACAACCAACCAACAGAACCTCAAATGTGCCCAAACAATAGTCAAAAGTGAAACATGCAAAAAATAAATTGAAAATATGCATGTGTCACTTACATCATCTTTAGTCACTATTGATAGTCATTAATGACCATAAATTATGAAACTCATATAAGACTTAAAATGAATCCAAGATGAAAGAAAGGGTGAGATATCTCTATAATATGGAAGATGAAATTGAAGGTGAATGTAAAATGGTGTCACACAGCCAAATATAATCAATAAGATAATTGAAAGACCAAAAGAGATGTGTCACTATTACACACCAAATCATAGATCAAGGGGTGAAACATAGAGTTATGATGCAAAAATTACCCTATAAGGTTGATAATATATAATGTGATAATAAGATTAATTATTCTAAAGTTTGAATTATTCAATGAAAATGGGGATCTTTGTCATTACATAAGGGATTTTATGCCTCTTATTTAAAATTTTCTCATGATGATCAATTATTAACTAAGTTATTTCCAATAATAATAAATAATTATACACTTGATTAGTTTTATGTGAAATGAATTAAAATAATGGTAGAATAAATATACATGATAAAACAATAAACTATAGTGATTATATATGAACAATGCCAAAAAATAACAACTAAAAGTATGTCAAAGTAATGAATAAGTAATGCAAATGAAAAAGAATCAAAGAGAGCTAGAAAAAAACACACCTAGGAAAAATTATGGAATTGTGTAATTGGAAACAAGTTGTGGAAGCCAACTACACTACACCCTAAAAATAGGGAATTATACTATGACAAGGGATGAAATTAGTAGGTCATGAATTATGTACTTTGTTTGCTGTTTACTGTGGATGTAGACACTGATTGTGTACCTTGATCCTTTTATAAATATAAAATTTATGGGCAAGTGCATATCATGAATTTGAATAAGTATGTAGCTTTAATTAGTTGAATTAGTGGCTAAATTTTTAGCTTTATCTTCTCTTTTTATCTTGACCTAATGTGCCACAAAGTTTGTAAGAAGAATAAATAAGTGTAAGGTTAGTTGGGTCTGTAAACCTCTCATGGATTTCAAATACATATTCCACATGACTGAAATTAAATCCAATGTAGTTTCATGTGAGGATAATCTCAACTAAAATAAGAGATAAAACTTCCACTTCTCTCTTTAGAAATCAAGTGCAACTACATGAACATTCACTTATCCTTATTTTGGTCTAAGTATGTAGCTAATTAACCTTGTAAATTATTAAAGAGAAAAAAAATACAAATTTTAGTGTGCCTAAGACTTTATCCCTCTTGATTACTCATTATTGAAATGCCTCTAGAAGTATTTTTCTATAGACTTTTTAAATTTGAATTAGGAACCTCATGAAGCACAAGTCGACTAAGAAAATGAGAAAGAACTAGAAATCATGGATCCAAACATCAAAAGAGGTGAAGAAAGACAAAATGGCCCACAAAATAAAGGGACACAATCTATAGGCCATGGATTATATTTAAGACATAATTTACAAACTGCCAATTTCTTCCCATAGAGATAAAATATAAGAGACAAAGGGAGATAATAATTAGGAAGCTTGGAAGAACAAAGAAAATAAAGAGAAAAGATAAAACAAAACAACACAGGATCACACATAGAAGAATGGGGAGGAAGAAAACACATCAATAAGTTTCAATAAGACCCTATTTTGAACCAATGATCATATGCATAAAATAACACTAAAAATATTTCAATAATAAGCCTTTCACCAAAATTAGGCGTCTACATAATTATAGACTTTTATTTGAGTGTGTGATGTAGGCCTACAACATAATAATTAAAGAACATGTTGATGGGTCAGTTGGCACACCAAATCTAGTTGGGATTGTAGATAATCTAGCCTCTTCTATAAGGAGATCTGGAGATCTCCCTAAGGTCTATACCTGCTGGGTCATGGTGTACTCGGTAACGCATTTGGTTAATGTGAAACTATTCCAATTCAAGGGGCCTACTAATTTAGAAATTTATACTCAATTTTAAACATTAAAATGGAGAGTGGAATAAAAGTTTTGTTTAATTCCTTCATGTGGGTTTTAATCACATTTCAAAAAATAACCACATGATTGCATTTTCAAATTTGCCCAAAATAAATAAACATTTTGGGGTTTAAAGTAAGAAAGACAACTAATTTTTAACACATTTATTGCATATATACAACAATTCAAAAATAAAAATAAAATAAATTTGTAATAAATATATAACAAGAGAAGTAGATTGTATTTATATTCTACTCTAAACCCTATCTAACAAATTTATAAAATAGTACAACAAAAAATGGAAAAAGAGAAAAACCATGTTGAAATAAATCCAAATCTATTCTACCTTATCAAATGCACCCATGAAATCAATCTCTTTACTAGCCAGTGTATGCAAAACCACCAATAAATACGATGAAATATTTTAGGGATAGATATCTAGGAAGAAATATAATACATCCACCATTTTCATGCATAGGAAAATGAAAATAAACTTCCACAAATTCAATTAATAATGATGTTCACTTAAATTACAAAATGTTGGATTGATTAAAATTAGTTAGTTATAAATTTTAGCTACCTAAAAGTAGTTCCAAGTAAAATAAAGGGATAAATTACACTTAAAATTCATTAAAAAATGTTTGGTTCAATATCTCTCCTTGTAGCAACAAAGAACTAGCCCTTTGAATGGCCATGGGCTGGCTATTTTTAGGAAAATTTGTCAATGGAAGGAAATGACTTTCCCTCCAAAAATATTTGCACTTTTCCCTCCAAGTCTAAGCTCCATTTTAACTTTTCATTATGTGGGTAGCTATAAAACAAAATAAATAGTTACCTTTTGTGCACATTTTAAAAGAAAAGCTTTTAAATCATTAGTATGCAATCTACATTAAAAACATAGAACTTGGTTATGATAATGCAAACAACTTTTTAGTCATGAAAAATTACCAAAAAATGATTTACCATGGCATCTAGGATGGAACTAGCTTTGTGGTGTCTTAGATAGATTATAAATAAATTTACAATTCAAAAATTATGCTAAAAAAACCAAAATGTTGTAAAAAATGTGCTCATAGAACTAATCATAATTTTGAGGAGAACACGCATGAAAATTTTAAAATTTTAGCGTTAATTAGGCTTGTAAAGCCCAATTAGTAAAGGATGATGCTTTTGGAAGATTCTAGACCTAATTAGGTGATGAAATCTTGATTCAGTTTGTGCTATGCTAAGGCAAGCTCATCTAGAACCCTGATTATAACTATGACATAGGCTCGATGTGTTCATGTTATAGTCAGGAAAAAATGAATGCATAACACTATTGCATGTTTTTATAAGGGCTCATAGACCTAGTCGAGGTCTCTAGCTTGACTAGAACTGATTAGAGGCTCTAAATCTAAATAAAGACTAAGTCAAGGTTATAATATTGACTATGAAGTATGGGGCCCCATTTGGGACTTGATAGACTTGGTTTGGCTATAAATCCCAACCACCACCATAAAAATACCACCAAAAACTCCTAGAACTTTGGGGTTAAAATCCAATTACCAATTCAAGGACTCAAGTGATGGAAATGAGGCCTAATCAAACTAAAATTTATGATTAAAATTAAGAAAAGATGTAAACCAATGCATAAACATAATTGGAGTTTCAACTCCAATTAGTAAAGCAATGAACCAAAATGATATGATAAGACCTAATCATACTTAATAGTTTGATTATTAAAGGCTATACCCAAAATGAACTCTAAAGACCTAATCGAGGTTTGAAAGCTCAATTAGGTAAGGAACTCTCAAGATTTAACAAATGTAGAACTAATCAGGATTAATAAACAAGATTAGAAATAGACTCTTTCAATCATCTACAACAAAGATATTCAAGAATCCAAGTAAGAATTTTCAAGTGAAAACTAAAACATCAAAACTTTGATTTTATGCTAAGTGTTTTATATGAAAATTTATTGCATGAATTTGGTCTTCAAAACAAAGAATTTTTTTATACCTAATTCGACACAAATAAAGAGATGACTCCTTGGAACAACTTGAGAAATCTAAGACCGACCAACTAATGACCAAAAAATAGAGAAAAGTAATAATTAAAAATAGGGGTATAATGATTCCAAAGGAATTAGATCAAGTTATGCAAAAAAAAATAAATGGTGACTCTATTGGAAAACACACTTGATTATTTTAGAATGAAAGAAACATGTGCAAAAACCTAGAATATATAGTTGAGATAATACATGCAACATGAACAGATCTGAGAGATGAAAATAATCAAATGGATAAAATACCAAATATGATATTCTTATTGACTTGGTGTGTGTAAACAAGTTCATTACCACTTTGTGGAACTTTTGGGGACTAGATACTATGACCTCGATCATCAGGCTAGTGAATTGTACCTTGGAATTCTTGCCTAGACATTACTCCACTACCAACCAATTATCCATAGCCCTGATGGAGATGTATTTGATCCCATTGAGAGCCTTATTCTAATACTAGTTGAGTGTCCATAGCCCAAGTAAAGTTTATAGAATCACTCATAATTTTAGTTTTTCCTTAGGTTGATTTTCTTTTATTTTCTCTCTTTTTTTTTGAATGTCTTAATTTTGGGTTGGGGACCACCATGGAAAATAAATGCATAATTATAGAATTTTCACCCTAGATATTAATATTAGTAATTTCATCTAAAAAGACATAGAAACCATTAAAATGTGATTTTTGTGTGTGATTTCAAGATAATATCTTCAAAGGTCAAATAGTTTACCCAAACACGAACAAATTTAGAACACACATGACAACCTAGGATTTCAAAACCAAAATTTTAAATATAATATTAAGCCACAAACAAATAAAATTACTTAAACACCATAACATCATTATATCTACCTACTTACATGCCAATCTTCATTCTTTATTTGAGTAATGAGGTACCCACATGACAAAGATAATTTGGGTCAGACCAAAAAGGGATAAATGATGAGGTTGTACCAATAAAAAAAGTGAGAAAAAAACCTAAATTAACAATAAAAGTAGAAATAAAGAGAAGAATCAATTATGTACAAGAACTTAAAAAACCAATTCAAGCCTGGAAGTAACTCTTGAGGAATTTCCCATTGATAGGAAATGGGATGTCCTCACCAGTAGACACCTGAGATGAAATGCATTATCACCCAGGATTCAAGGAATTTGGTAGGGACTCAACCACATGGAAATAAACTTGTATTTATGATGGTGTTTCCCTTTTTTTCATGCACAATATCCCTAAGACTCTTGTTCATGATGTTTTCCCTTAATTAAAGCAAATAGCCATTATCAAATATAGCAATAGACTTACCCTTACTTCATGAATATAAATTAAGATAGGGCTTGGGAAATATCTTTATCCACACAATGAATTATGAAGAGGGATAAATGTGGGTATCATCACATACCAAAATGATTAGAACACCAACTTGGCAAAGATATACTCTTTGAGGCAATCAATCCCCAAATCAATTGTCCGTTGTTCTTTTGACATGAATGATGTAACAACATCATTCTCATTTTTAATAACATCCAAGAGGTATATGATATGTTCCTCACATTATAATGACCTTATGGTTTTCTCTTTGGTGGTTGAAGTACAATGATAGTTGTTCTAAATAGAGGTATCTTAAGTTCCAAATTTTGTTGGATTTGCTTCTTTGTTTGGGCCACTATGATTATGACTACCCACTTCCATTTTAATTGGTTCCATAATTGAAAGGAGTAATGTAATACTAAAATCAAATCCCATAGGCTACTAAAAAATATTTAAAATTTTAAATGTGGGAGAAAAAACATGATCTTCATCTTCCTTCCTATACATAGGTTTATTCTTTAATGGCGAGTGATGTTGTGCTTCTATAATTCAAGTCTACACCAACTAGATACAAAATAAGGCTATCTTAGATTGAGATATCTTCAAGTTTGAGCTCTGTTTGTTCTTCTTATTCACATAAACAACCAAGTTTAATCTTGTCTTATTCTATTTCATCTATCTCCAATGATGAGAAGAGAGTTAAACTATTCCAACTTGACTATTGATATTCTTGTATTATGTCTCTAAACATAGTAACATCAACATAAGATGGACCCACTTCAAATGTGTAGAATGCATCCTCATCATCCAACTATTCCATTTATTGTGCTTCATCCTTAAGATGATGACAAGAATTTTTAGACTTATCTTCTTGTATGGATAGCTCATTATTACTCATAATTTCATCCATGAAATTTACTAAAATAACCTTTATAATTTCATTATTAGAATCATCATTGTCACTGCTCTCTTGGACTGGTTATTGTCTACTAAATAGAACATTCTCAACAAATATTAACACATCAACACTTGTTCCATTTACACTCTCATAAACCCCAAATTATGATCCTTACAATGGAGTCTCAAAAACTCACCCTTGCATTATTTTTTGTTAATCTCCTGCCACAAATGATGCTTGATTAGAAACAACACCAAAAGATACTTGATCATTAAAATAAGGTAAAAAACTTGTTGAAATTATGTAAATTAACATAATTGCACACATTTAGTGTAACAACATGGTTCTCATTTGGTGCAAGGAGGATTGGGTGATAATAATTTTAAGGCAATACATGATTAGAGGCACAAATTGACTCATAGGCTGATTTTTAGGCATGAAAATTGAATGAATTAGGTTGTATACACCCAGTTGTCCTAATGAGTACCATGGGTCAACACCATATCCATGTGGAATTGATTATTGTTTACTAGTGAAGGCTTCTTGATATGTCAACACCAAATATGTGAATGCTGATGGAGTTATATGGATAAGCATAGAAGTCAAAGGGTCATATGTTTTTGGATATATCTTCATGGTAATTGATTCTATTTTTAAGAATGGGTATTTTAACCTCATGTATAAATGATGAAAATGAATGTTGAACATGTTTATGGGTTCATTGGGCTCTCTACGGCCTGTAGCAAACTTATGGTATAAGGTAGAAGGATTAGTGGGTATGCTAAAATGGTTAACAAATGAATTTTTAAAGGCTACCCATGAGGTAATATATCCATATGATAAATCTATGTACTGACCATAAATAACTCATCCAAGGAGTATAGAAACAAACAACATGAAACATCTTCATGTTGGAATTGAGTTCAAATAATGGCATATTTGAATGCCAGAATGTGTTTTTTAGTTGTTCTAATCCCACCATGTATGTATTTTGAGATTTTTTTTTTTGGATTCTT
Organism: Torreya grandis; assembly: GCA_037957365.1. NCBI lineage: Eukaryota > Viridiplantae > Streptophyta > Pinopsida > Cupressales > Taxaceae > Torreya > Torreya grandis. Next base: position 2,276,910 of record JARHVA010000296.1, on the reverse strand, counting down.
AGGCATGTCATAAACAAGCCCTGGAACATTCACAGGGCAAGTACCTCTACCAAGCTAAGCAAAGGCCATTGGTAGGTTAAAATTTTATTTTTCCAATTTCAATACCTGGAATGTTTCATTTTGGGCAACTCTTATAATTTTTAAAAGTTCAATGTTTAAAAAATTATATTAGTTCAGGCCCTTCTTCTAGTGCCAGTTTTGTTGATGTGTATTTTTGACACATAAGGTGGGGGAAACATAAAAGATGTTCACAAGATCAAAAGGAATGATAAATCTAAATTATTTGAATTCAAGCCCTCATTATAGTGTCAATTATGTTGATGGGTCATTTGACACACAAAATCTAGGTGGGATGGTGGACAAGCTAGCCTCTCCTGAAAGAAGATCCAAAGATCTCCCTAAGGTCTATAACTACCAGGTCATGACATACTAGGTAACCGAGTTGGTCAATGTGAAACTATTCCAATTTAAGGGGCCTACTAGTTTGAAAATTTAGACTTGATTTTAAACATTAACAAAGAGAGGGGAATGTAATTTTTGTCCATTTTATTCATATGGATTTTAAATGCATTTCATAAAAGCAATCACAATCTTGGATTATCAATTTACCCAAAATAAATTAGCTTTTTAGGTTTTAAAGTAAGAAATAAAGATGATTTTAACACATTTATTGCATTCATATAAAAATGCAAAAAGAATAATAAATGACATTTGCACTCAAGATATAACAAGAGAAGTGTATTACATTCAGATTCTACTCTAAACCTTAGTTGACAAATTTATAAAAAAGTGCAACAAAAATTGGGAAAAAGATAGAAAAATCCTATTAAAATGAAATTCATTTCACCTGATCAAATGCACTCACAAAATATAACTCTCACTTGGTTAGTGTATGCACAATCACCAATGAAAATGATGCAAGATTATCAGGATAGAGAGCAAGTAAGAAATATAACACATCCATCATTTGCATGTGTAGGAAAATGTAAAAAAAATCTATAGTGTCAAATAATAATGATGTTTACTTGAATAACACAGTGTTGGATTGAGTAAAATTAGTTGGTTATAAATTTTGGTAGAATAACAAAAAATCCAAGCAAGAGAGGGAGAAATTACACTAAAAATGCATTAAAAAAATGTCTGGTTCAATAACTCCCCTTGGAGCAATAAAGATCCAACCTTTTGAATGTCCATGGGTTGGCTAATTATAGGAAAATAGGTCAATTGAAGGAAAGATCATTCTTCAAAAATTATGTGCACTTTTCCATACAATTCCAAGCCCACTTTTCACTTTCCATTTCATTGATGACTACAAACAAAAGAAACCAATTACATTTTATGCACATTTTAAAATGAAATTTTATAAATCATTAATATGCACTTTACATTAAAAATGGGGAACTTGGTTATGAGAATGTGAATAAATTTTGATTCATGTATAATTTTCAATGAATTTATAATACCATATGTCTGGGCTAGAACCAACTTCCCAGTGCTATAGATAGATCACAAAATGGAACTATGATTCAAAAATTACACTTTTGAGGAGAAATGTGTGCACTTTTTTAAATTTAAAAATTTAGTGTAATTGGCTTGCAATCCTAATTAGCAGAGGATGGTGATTTTGGAAGATTATAAACCTAACTAGGCAATGAAATCTTGATTAGGTATGCATTATGCTAAGTTGAGTCAGGGGGATTCATAGACCCAATTAGGTTCTATAACCCTGATTAAAATAATGGCATAGGCTCAGTGTGTTCATGTTATAGTTAGGGCCAAATGCTCACATAACATTGTTTCATGTTTTGGGAGGGCTTATAGACCCAGTTAGGGTCTTGAGCATGAATAAAATTGAGTGGAGGAATTAAATATAAGCACATACTAATTTAGGGTTTCAATCTTGACTATGAAGAATGGGGCCTCAATTAGGGCTTGACAGACCTATTCAGGCTATAAATCTCGACCACCACCATAAAACTACCACTATCAACTCCTAGAACTACATGGGAATAAAATCTTGATTGCCAAGTCAAGGAATTAAGTGATGGAAAGAAGACCCTATTAGACTAATATACATGATTATAATTAAGATAAGACATAAAAATGCATAGTTATTATCAAAGTTTCAACTGTAATTAGAAAAGTAATGAATGAAATTGACATGCCATGACCTAATTAGACTTAGTGGTCTGATTAGCAAAGGATATGCCTAAAATTAATTCTATAGACCTAATAAGGGGTTAAATGATTGATTATTAATGAACACATAAGATTTAAAAACTACAGACCTAATCAAGCTTAAAAATACTGATTAAAACTATACTCTTTAAAAGATCTACAACATACCTATTTAGGACTGCAAGCAAGAATTTTCAAGTGTAAACTAAGGCATCAATACTTCAATTTTTTGCTATGTGTTTTATATGAAATTTTTTTCTATGGATCTAGTATTCATAGTATAGGATTTTTTGGGACCCAATTTGGCATGCAAACTAAGATGAACCCTTGGAGCAACTTGAGAGAGTTGAGACCAACCAACCCATGAGTGAAAATGAGAGTGGAACAAAAGTCAAAAATAAGGGTACCATGAATCTAGATGAATTAGGGAATGTTGTACAAGTAAAAAAAACACATATCTACACTCACCTTATATAAATAAATATGGAATGCTTAAATTATAAATTGGAGGTGTGCCCACTCTTCAATGTCTACAACTATGGTGCACCTATAAGTAAATGTCAATAGTAAAAATACTTAATGCCCTAGTAAATCACCATGAATATAATTAAATGATATAAAACCAAAATATGAGTATAAGAATGAAAACATCTAATGTTATGTGAATCATGTTGCTAATTATTTATAACTAAAACTAAAAATAAAACTTACTCAGGTATTAGAACTTTTAGAAAAATTTTAAACAACTCAAGTCTACTTTTGATTAGGGAAGAAGATATTTTGATCCATCTCTACTCTAACTTTTTATCTATCTTTGTAAATGTATTTCATCTAAAAAAATATAAATTTATAATATTTGGATATATGACCCCTTTAAGGTGAGGGATTGGTTCATGTTCCTACAAATCACTTGTCTCAAAATAAAGAGTCACATGCATCACATGTTATCATGTAATATAGCTAAAGTTGTAAGAATATTTGAAAACACAATGTAAACACATATACATAACTATAGTAAAATATGATCATGAAATGCTTAATAGTTTGATATGACTCAAGGGAGGATGAATTGACTAGTAATGAGGGAAAGTAATATGCACCACTATAGGCAGTAGGATAGATAGATAATATGCCCACTCAAAAACATAAAAAATAAATATTATCATGTAAAACATGGTAGGTAGCTCATGTGAGGATGATATAGTTTTTGGAGTATCTTATTACTCATGCTTGGTAGGTTTTAGGCTATTGGTATTTACCTAGTTTTGTCCTATGTGGGGATTTATCCCACATTGCCTAGTTTAGCTTGTATATTGTTTTGCCTTGCCTATATAAGCAAGTACTCTTCATTGTAATATACATGCTTTTGTAATCTTTTTAGATCTCATTTGTGTATAACAATTGTTTTTTTTACAATTGGTTTTCTCTTTTTGAGTGTATGCTGAAGCATCAATGGTTATAGTAATGATCTATTAGAGAGATCTTGGTTGAAGAGTTTTGATAACTCTTTCATGGTATCAGAGCCATCTCTAAGCTTCCATTTCTCATTATTTCACCTCTCATTATATTTTATCTTGTGTTGCATCTTGTGACTTGATTATTGTGGCTTCTTTGTTGTGACTCAGTCTTATCTTAGTTTTAAAATCCTAAGTCCTTATCAATTGGCATAGTCATATTTTTGTGCATTTAAGATGTAAATAATAGAGTCTGTCTCACAGATTTGGCTAGAGAGCTTATGGGTTTGTATAATACTATTTGACTTCTTTGACCAGCTTACCTATTTATTGACCCAAGTTTTTTGTACTATTTACTTGGTTCCTATCAGCTTGGCTATGCCTCACTTCTCTCTTTTGGCATATTGCAAATTATTTTTTGTATATAAAATCAATTTTTAGGATAGATCCTATTATTTTGGTTCATCCTGATCTCCAAGACACTTAGTGAGCAAATATCCATGTAGATCTAATAGACTCATCATTCCCCCTACTGAGACCTACTTGAAAGGTGAACCATAGAAAATATTATCTTTCTTTTTCATGAGGTTAATATTAATGTCGGTAAGGGGAAGAGGAATCCTATTCTATTTAATATTACTCAATAATTTATCTCTCTATGTGCAAGAGCCAACAACAACCTTCATTCCATGTGCTAGAGTGTTGTATCAGGATTTCCTATTCACAGACTAAGTCATCAAATCTCCAACCATCCTCAAGAGTGGATAAGAAAGACAAAAGGTAGTTTAAGAGAACAAGATGCATGTTGTCACCATCTTGGTCATTGGATTTTCCATGTGAACAATATACATATGTCAAGATCTACCACTTTGCCAGATTTATCCCATGATGCCATCCAAAACCATTCAAGTTAAATACAACCAAGTAGGGACACAACCAAGGCTAGTGGTGGCATGGGTAACACATGTGTGGCATAGGCCAGGTGGCATGGAAGGTAGCTAGGCTAGGACATAATAGTAGGCTATGGGAAGAAGCTAAGGGGTGCTTGTAGGGAAATCAAGATGCAAGGAGAGTAATAGGGGAAACATTAGAGCTACTAAGTGGATGTAGCTAACATTAATAGATGTAGATTATATTAAATTATAGGAAACATGCATCATGAATGATGAAGTGGAGGTTGGAGGAATGGATTTATGCTATCCATTAGAATTTATATATTCCACCGTCTGACTCTCCACCCTTAGTATATATGGAAATACATCTAGTTTTGATGAGATCTTTACCTAGATCTCATAACTTAGTCCTCTTGCAGTGAGTTCACCATCTTGACAACTGGTTTCATCCATATTGTGGTTTATTAAAAACCACATCTCACTATTTGGTGCCATCCTCACCACCATCATCAAATCTACATTGAAAGTAGTTGTCCTCACACAACCTCCATCTTGGTTACCATCCCTCATCCACATAGCTTAGTTCCTTCTTTTGTTGAACTCTTGGGTCTCCACGTGGATGTCCTTTTTCACTAGGTTCATCATCATTTCTCCTACCATTTTCAACTATCGACAACTCATAGATTTGGAAAACCATTTCTTTGGTCAAAAGGTAAAATGAGTTTTGTTTTTAATGGAGTTGAAAGTTTTGGTAGTGGTTTAAAAATTAAAGCTACTTTATGATAATAATAATTTGTTGTATAAAGTTAAAAAGGCTTACTTTCTACCTTTTGATATTGTTGGGGATCAACCAACAAACTTGATACTATTGTGCAAGCAACTAAACATGGAATTAAACCAAAATAATAAGTAACTAGAATAAAAAACAACAAAGAATAAGAGATACAAGAAACCACCATGAAAACTTGTATTAAACTCTTCCAAAAGGAAATACAATGAAGAAAATCACACTTTCTTCTCACACCTCTCAGATGTACAGATCTCTTTCCCTCAAGAGTTTTCTCTATCAATTACAATCAATTCCAACAACCTGGATTTACTCATTTGCAATAAATGTCTTATATTGTTCTCATAATTGCAAGCTATGAAGATCTATCCCTATTATATAAGATTAGGGATCATGAGCTATGCATTCTCCACCGTTAGATATACCTCTTAATCAAGGGTTCAAATCAGTCCTGCCAAAAATAGAAACATGGACTCAATACCAACAGTTAATCTAATCATGCAAACAATCTGTTCATCCACAAAAATAGACTTTCTGGACGCACAGGTGACCAACATCGGTCCCTGCCTGTCTACACATGACCGATGTTAGCTGATCATAACCGACACTGATAGATCCCAGTCGACCCCTGATCGACATCGGTCGCTCCTAACTGATGCCAGTGACTGTGTAACTCCAGCAATTTACTTTTGTATGCCATTGCTACTCCCACTCAAACATAAACCCCTGTGAGTGACCTGTAATCAACAAACACTAACCAGATCTGAAACACCTGTTAGTCAACTTAAGCTCTGATACCACTTGTTGGTTGATCCCTAATAGATATTAAAGCTTGTGATAAAGCTCTATTATTGAGGAGCCTTTACTTTATTAAAGTGGTTATAGGTGAATATTATGAGTGGGGGGTTTAACTTGTTAAGTGGATGCAATTAATGTGGAGCAACATGTTAATTTTTTATTGTTTTTTATAAAAATAATACTGTGGGCATCTAAATTGTAAAATAAATATTCAATATTGTTTGGTCACTCCATTTTTTCCTTGATTTCATTTGTCGAAGACTGGAGGGTGAAGCCTGATCTGGTAGGAGGCCAGACCCCCTCACAAGAAACCATACTTAATTTTCTCCTTCTTTGATTTAGTACTTATAGGGGTGTATAGGGGAATTTTTTTTGCCTTTAGTTGGATTGAGGAGATTCTTGGTTTCGTGTCAGTTCCAACGAGTGGTTGGAAAGCTAGGTCTACCTTAACTGTAATACATTTTTTAAAAGTTTTGTGCAAATTTTATTAAATAGGCCTCATTTACAAAAAAATGATTGTTTAATAACTTTTGATTAGTAGCTAGATTTTTTTTTAAAATTTATATTTTTCATTTCCCACGCATTAGTATTATTTACATTACAAAATGCATTAAAATATAAAGTGATGCATTCTAAGAGGTTTCTTCGCATTGGTTGTGCTATCTTTTACTATGATTTGTGGTGACATTTTAGTGGTGATGCATTTGCTATGTTGTGAGAATTTATTGAGGGAATATTTCTTGTTTTGCACATACCTTATCTCTTTAGTTTGTTAGAGATTAGAGGGTGAGGCCCAATCTAGTAGAAGGTCAAACCCCCTCACAGGCAATACAAACTTCCTTCTTGTTTCTTCTGTTGCATTATCATCATTTGTTGCACTCATGGATGCATCTTAGGCTGAGTTTGATGTCCTATTCTCAAGTATCCACTATCAATATTAGGGGTTTTCATGTGCTATGGGCCCTATATTATACTTCATGCATGCACTATCTCGGATGCATTTTTAGCTGAGACCAACATCCTTTTTCATATGATTTGTAGGTTGTTATTTTTTACTACTGATCTTTTTTGAGTGTGTTTACATACATTATGGATCTTTTCTCTATTTTACACACTCTTCCATAAGTGCACAACATACATTAATAATTTGACACACTACTAGTTGTGTCATGTCTCCTCAAGGCCCATTTATTAGCACCTTACCTTTTTATATGGAGACACCTCTTCACTCCCTTATTTTTGAAGCATCTCTCTCGATGGCTTGATTAACAGGTTGACAGTCTCCTCATTTTAGATGTATTCTAGTGAATCCCAGTGTCTTCTTTATTTCCATCTAGTGTTTTTTATGTATAGGTTATATTATACTCATAATGATTTATAAAATGCAATGGGGAGTTTATTGATTTAGCCTTGTCTACCTTCATGCATTTGTGTGATTTATTCTAGGCACCTTTTCACTTTGTCTGTTTCTTGTCTCTTCTATCACCACCATGGGCCATCATTTTTGAGAGACTTTTTTGTATTTTTGATACCATTTTTATGATAGTTGACAATCTCCCATAGTTTGAATGTAGCTATTCTGGTGAATCCCAATGTCATATTATCTTTTTTTGATAGTTTGACATTCTCTTTTAGTGTGTCATGAAACTATTTTAGTTTATATAGTGTCATCTTGTTTAGTGTTTGAGTAGTGGACTTAGACCACTCATGCAGAATTTTTTTCTCCACTCCACTAATTAACAGTATGGGGGAGTGTAGTGTGTATTATGCTTCTTGGTGTTGAACGTTCCTTGCACATGCAATACTCTTTTATAATTTCATCACCATTGATAGTCTTCTTGATTGAAGCTACTTTGGTGAAGCCTAGTGTCAGTTATTTTTGTGATTGATTAGTGGATTCAAACCACTCATGTAGACTGAGTTCTTTTGTGACATGCGAGTACTTAGAGTGTAGACATCTTCAACATCATATTTGGGGGGATTTATAGCTCTCTCTACCTCTTTTCTCTCTTTTAGGGGGGGGGAGTTTTTCCTATGGGTTTTTTCTTTTTTCTCCACTTTATGAGATATATATGTATTTTGCACTTTTGAGTATTTTCTAGATTTATCCTTTATACATGGGTATCTTATTCAGGTACTTTATTTTTCAAAACTCATATGAGGATTTGTTACTTATCTCCATGGCCTTCTTGGTGATTCTTATAGTGAAACCAGTGTGGTAGCCACACTAGTCTTTGTGCTCACTTCTCACCATCTTGATGGAGGGTGTTCAAGCAATGCTTTCGCAGGTTCATCATTATATCGAGTAATTTAAAGTGAAGTGTTTGTGTTCAGTGATCCTCATATTTAGCACCATTCTTAATTTGACTTGGTGGTTACAACAAATTGACATCCATGTACTCTGGCATGATGGATTGACATCCATAGGGGCACATAAGTTCATACTGCATTATCTATTATTAGCCCCTAGCTTAATTTGAGGGGGGGTGTTAGAGTATCTTATTACTCATTCTTATTAGGTTTTAGATTATTGGTATTTACCTAGTTTTGTCCCATGTGAGGATTTATCCCATATTGTCTAGTTTAATTTGTATATTATTTTGCCTTCCCTATATAAGCAAGTGATCTTCATTGTAATATACATGCTTTTGTAATATTTTCATATTTATTTATGTATAACAATTATTTTGTTTACAATTGGTTTTATCCTTTTGAGTGTATGCTGAAGCATCAATGCTGTAGTAATGAACCATTAGAGATATCTTGGCTGAAGAGTTTTGATAACTCTTTCAATAGTAAGAGATCAAAAATATGATTTGATATATCTAATGAATGGGGCATAAATTAATTCCCCAATGTGATAATCCCATGTGACTAGATGCAAGTAGGAATATGCAGTATCTTGATATATAAGTAGTATGAGATCAATAAACACATGGGTGTGATAAACTTTGTATATACACACTATGTATAATAAGCTCAAGGAGATAGGAAATTATATGATGCCCCTAAATGACATAAATTATAAATATTATTAATTAATCTCTTGTGATTATTAAGGGTATAATTGCTCCTATAGAATGATGGGGTATAGGATGATGTTTGTATGATGCCCCTTGATATATGAGCATCTGGGTCTATAAAAAATCTGACACCAATGAAAAACATATGTGTAATGAGAAGTATTATTTTCCTTGGTTTCATGTGCATGTTCACACCAGGTTACATTTGAAAGGATGTTTAAGAAGTTATATACAAAAAATGAAGCCTTTATAAGGTTTTGCACAAGTATTTAGGTCTCATAAATAGTTCTATGCAACTTTTATGTGTTTGCCTTAAAATTATTCTCAAGCCTTTCTAGGGTTGACAAGTTTCAAAACCCTTGTGAATATTTGTGAATTTTTGCAATTTCTTATATCTCCACTCACCTGATTTATGAAACACTATTTTTCACATCATTATCTCTATGTGAATCTATTAGTTTAAAATGAAGAGCACATGTTGTGAAATTCTAGGTAAGAAATATTTTTCCACAGTCAATTACACATGAATACTCTTGTGTTTCATGGTTGTATTACCACCTAGTTGGATATGGTCAGAATATCATGTACAATCACCATGATTACATAGTTGCTCCATATAGTGAATCATTAAGCACTTACACACACCTCAAAAAACTATGCATCACTACAATAAAAATGGATTCACATGCATGATTATAAGATACCCATGTATCATTTGGTTGAGTGTAACATATATAATGCCTATAACTTGTAGTGTCACTTGAGGAAGATGAAATGCCACCCATGGAGGAAATGAAATGGTTCAAATTTTATAATGGTTTATTAGAATGTACCTTTATAAGGAAACAATTTTTGAGGAGATTAGAGTGCATAGGAGAGAAAAATATCAAAGTGTGTCCATTAAAAAGAGATGAAAATATGAATATACCAAGAGCACACAAATTTGAGGAGAGGGAATTACAGGGTTGAATCATGTCCTATGCTAAATTAGGGGTATCATAAAATTTAGTGTTTATGAGTTTGATAAAGTTATAAGTGATTGTAACGTGTGAGTGTACATCATAATATTTCATCTAAGAATCAATAAAGAGGCTGGTTGTTATTTTTATTGCATAAGAACTATGAAAATTTCCATTTTTTTGTAGGTTGCATAGTCTAATGATGCCCTTCATTAGACCCCCATAACCTTGATTACATCACCCCCAAATGAAATTTGTGTGTATAATTAGTTAAACTCATGGATAGGTGTAGGTAAAATGACCCAAATAAAAATACATAGGTCATGGGATTTATAAAGATAGGAAAAAATGATATGTAATGCTATGGATAAGTTTTAGAAATATAAGTATCAAGTATAGTAACCATAATTTAGAAAGATGTAAGAAAGACTTGGGCATGTGGGCCCATCCTGATATAGTCAATATAAGATTAAAATAAACATAAGTGAACTCCATATAAGTAAGATAGTATCAATAAATCTAATGAAGAATGCATGTGTAATATGCCCCCAGAGGAAATGAGTAGGATCTATAGTAAATATAATGTAGTAACAATAAGATGTCTTTGTCAACACAATATATGTAAAATTGAATGACTCATGACAAACATGTAGATATGATTCACATGATGTAAATATCTAAAATTAGGTGTATAATCAATGCATGATGTTCATTGAATTCTTCAAATAGTTGTCTTATAATGTAGCTAGGATATAGGCCCCTATACCAATTTTATCTATAATAACAAAGGGACCTAGCAAATTGGGGTTTGAATTTTACCTTATGCTCTTTTTATTCATTTTTATTCTTTTGATTTTATTTTATTACTAAGTTTCCAATATGCAAATTTTTATATTTGATCTATTTATTGTAAGCTCTCTTTAGGTGACTTTGATAAAATCTCAATTGCTCAATAGTGTGCATGTGTGCTTCATTTAGCATTTCCAATTCATGTAATTATTTTTATCTATATGTATTATTAAAAATAATACATTTAAGGGCACTCATTTATAAGTAATTAAAAGCTTTAGAGGAACAAATACCTACACACAATAGATAAGATGATGGGGGTTTCTCCAATAACTATCCTAACACTCCTATGATTAGCCCATAAGGCATATACAATCTAATTATGCCAATATTCACTATTTATAGAAACAATTTTACTTGAGATGTTCATAATTGTTTTATTTGTAGCTTTAGTTTGACCATTTCCTATGGGGTAATAAGGAGTTAAAAACTTATGTAGAATCTTATAATTTGCACAAAACTTCTTAACTATCTTATTCTTAAAATATGTACTATTATGGGTAATAATCGAAGATAGAAGTCCAAACCATGATATGATATGTGTCTATAAATATATATATGTCATCTCTTATGGTAGACTCTAAAGGTATTGCTTCAACCTAGTTGGTAAAATATTCAGTAATTGTAGTGATAAATTTGTGACCTTCTGATGATGGTGGATAACATTTGTTGATGAGAAATAATAGGTTATAATTCTTGAGATCATGTATGTGTTAGATTACTATATCAATGACATTTTTCACAACCCTTTTCATATTATTAAAAATAATGTTATATGGATGACACATTTGTGATAATTTATATGGCATGGAATTTATACTCATAATTACCACCACAATCTCTATCATGAATATCTTTTAAGGCAATTTTATCTTCTTCGCACCCTAAACATATAAGAAACTAATCGCCAAAGGATATATTGAAAAGAGTGTCACCATTAATAACATTTCAAATGGCATTTATTATCAATTTACTTTTTTCATTTTTTGAAAATAATTCAAAATTAGCCTCATTAGATAAAAAGTTGTAAATATCGGTATACCACTCTTAACTAATTGTATCAACATTAATAGAAAAAAAATTAATTTGTCTAAATATGGTATTGAAATTGTTGGTTGTTATAGTTTCATAATAGTAAGTATATCATGATCATCTATGATAGTGATAGGAACAAATGAATCAACACTAGCCATAGTGTTATCATGATGGTTATTTCTTCTAGGAATGTTGTTGATCTTAAATTCATTGAAGTAGGCAATCAAATTTTGTACAAGATTGTAGAGACCCCAAAAATGGGACTCCAATTTTTTTCCTTCTTTTCCAGACAAATCAAGCCATTATTTATTGATACACAAGTTAATCTATCTATAGTTAAGATACTATTAATTAAGTTTATGTTTCCAAAGTAATAACTTAGTTTAATGAAATCACATTCATATAATTTGTGATAAATGTCATATTTATGGTGACTAATTCTGATATTTTCATTAGACTGCAATGACTAGTCCTTTCATCTATTCTATTACCTCAATTTGAAAATGTACTCTCATTGTGATCAATTCATATTTTTAGTTGGTTGTGACCATGATTTGGTTATTTTTTTAATATTGAGGTCTCCATAAACTAACCTTATCGCATGAATATAAATAAAGCTTTTAGCTTATCAGGGAATGAGTGAATGACATAACTAAGACCCACATGAATTATGTCAGGTCATACATTATTTACCTGATATTATTATATGCTTATCATAAGGCATTTCATTATTTTATTGGAACTCCAAGACTTGGGCAATTTTTTTAATATAACATCCTTGATACTCTCATCTTAGTTCAGTAAGGCAAAGATACGATAATATCAAGTATGCATTATTAATGTTTTATTTGGATATTATATTTTCATCATTAAGTTAGTTTTCACAACTTTGGTTCCCATAGTCAAAGGGTACGATACCCCTTACTTCCTCTTTGCTTTCTTCTTTTCACAATCTCAAGTGATGATTAAGTTAAGATCATACAAGTCTTTTTTTTTCGCACTATAAATTTAGTAAGTAGACAAGAAAGGAAAATCCCTTCATTAAGATCCTCTATAATCATTAATATAAATCTCACCCTTTTTATTTACTTTTCTTTGTTCCTTAATTATTTTCTTGAAGCATATTATCTTCTTATTGATTCAATGTATGTTTAGTCAAATAGAATTAACATTGATTTAATGTTGGTTTTATATCATATGCAAATAGAAAGGTTTTTAACTTATCTTAATGACATAATTTATAAAGGGGAAAACCCCCCACAATTTATTTAAGTATTATAGTGTCTATCTTGGTCTACTCAATATTTCATATTGAGTTGAATCATATCAAAATTTATTAAATAAAACAATAGGGATACGTTGAAATCACTTATTCATCTTTTCCATTTCAAAAGCAAGCCCATACATTTTTATTAATCTTATGCTTACAATTCAATATATAATTTAAACATGAAGGAACCAATTATGTAATTATATAAAGGTAATTCATTTAATTATTATATCCATGATAGACTCAATCAATCATTTACAATTTCTACTTTCCTAGTAATAAGCAACTTATTGGTAGGATTATTCAACATAATATAAACTTATAAATAATCACTGTAGATATTGATTTCACCACAATAGTAGAACATATCTCCATGCTGATAGGATGGAGGCTTATACCAAATTGGGTAATGTTGTAAGGTTTGGTAATATATGGCAACAAAATACATTCTGTATAAAGAAGGCACGTCCTACAAAGATATGACCATTGGATTGTAAAGGTATCTAGTCAATACTTATACTACAATATTGTAATAAGATAGGATAAGATAATACTATAGAAGTGATAGATGATATATGTGATAGTGTAGAAGATAAAAGATAAAACAAAATAATAGTAGAGAGTGAAGAGGTATAACTTAAAGAGAAATGTGAAGTGTAATGACTATTTTTGATTATATATATATAAATAGAGTTAGACTAAATAAAATATGTATAATATGTAATGTGTATATGAATGAATGAATTAATTCATTTTTTAAAATGCACATACTAATTGAATAAAAACACATAATACTAACCTCTGTGCTATATTATAGCTCTAACTAGAGTCAACTTGAATTGTATAAATATTTGTAATCAAGTTACATATTTTATGTCAACATTTGGTGGTGTTGCACAAAATTTAGTTATATAATATCCAAATGAAAGTATCCATTAGATTTTTGGAAGCTATCACTAACAAAAATTGAAGATTGGTGGGATCAATTACTTAATTTTTTTGCACTCCGAGTGTATACACCCTAATTTGGTCAAGCAACCAAAGTACCATGTCTTTTGTTGCTCTTTCACATGAAGGTATTAGTGATGAATGTAGTTCTTGTTATCATGATAATTTTGGGTCTTTTGGTATTTCTTATGTCTTATTTTCCCTATGTGTTGCACCCCCAGTGGTTTCAATCCATCCCCTCCCAATCATAGGGGCCCCTAGCATGTTCTACCTAGTCTTAACTATGATTTTAACCTCAAGACACTAACACCCTTATCTAGATAATAGTTCCACATGGTTCTAGTGTCCACCTTTTGGTAGTAGTGTCCAATGGTCATTTTCTTCTGTGTTTTGGGTCCTAACCCTCCCTTGAGCCTTCTCTCATGTTTTTAAATTCCTATTTTGCATCTTGTGAGCTAAAAAATAAGGTATTACATTCAAATAAAATTTAATTATATATAAAGAGCCTCACAAGGAATTTTACATATAAAAATTACTATCTTGGCACATAATCACATAAAATAAGTCAATAGTAAAACTCAACACACTACATATTACTTAGCTATCACATCTAGACTTGCATGCTTGATCAAAGAAGAGCCTAAGTGAAAGTCATTCTAGCATACCATGTGAGTTAATTATGCATGTTAACTAAGAGATAAATACATGTGATTTTAGACCCCTAGCATTGGGGTTAATATAGGTAGTGACCAAGACAACATGGGTTCTATCCTATGCAATTGTATTATCCCACAACCTAATTTTTCCCCTTTTTTTTGCATTTGATTTAGTTATTGTTTCATGTGTGAATGTGTTAATTAGGGGTTTAATATATATTTAAGAAAATAAGTGACACAAATAAGTTTATATAAGTCAAAAAATCATTTACAAGTCCCTCAAACTCTCCCACAACTTTCTTGAAAGTTTTAGATAACTCTTCTAAGAAGGACACTAACACTGTAATTAGAAACTAACACCACATGGTGATACTTTTATCATAAGGGTAATACTATCCAAAGTATAATTTAAACTATAGTCAAATAATGAAAGATGTCTGGATGATTTCTATGCTTGTTCCAACCTCTTGAGTCATAGAAACACCTATTTTACTCCACATAAGTACACTTTTTTTACATCTTTACTATTTTGGGAAGAGCATGTCAAGTCAATTATTTCCTATATTAATTTAATTTTATTTATATACTCAACCCTTTAACAACCTAGGATTTATGTATACTAAGTCCTAAATAATTAAAACATTTGGTGAATCTGACTTACTTCAAATATTACTTAAAACCTAGTTTAGCCTAGGGTTTACCTTCTTCCTTTTTTATGCACTAAATTAGGGTTACCAAATTCTATTTTTTCATAATTTTTGGCACAACCTAACTCCTATAAATTTTTATTATATTAAGGTTTCAATAATTTAATATAATTATTTTTTTTCCAAACAACCCTCATCAAAACCTAGATCCACATATTAGGTCCCTATACATCCAAATACTAGCCTTTGGGTTTCAAGTAAAATCCTAATTTTTTCCCCATATATTGGGTTGAATATTTCCCATAGTTGAACACATATCTATTTTAGATTACATTTTACCTAATGTGTGATTGTTATTAATTATTTACATTATCTTCTTTGGAAAGTTTAAAATGACATCCAAGAAGCCTCTTATCCCTCAACCAATTGATGGATTTTTGAATTTTTCTCATAATTATAATAATGAATGGACAAATTTTCAAGATTTCACATTAGCACATGATAATTATTTCATTTATAATGACGATTATGATGATGATTTTTGTAATGATTGATATGAGGATTACTTTGAACATGATAATGAAAGTGTTGATGAGGATATACTAGATGCATCTTCTTCTCTTTCCTCTCCCTCTTCTCTTACACCTCAAAATAAAATTAACAATATAATTTCAAAAAATTATTTTTGTAATGATGGATATGAGTATTACTATGAACATGATAATGAAATTGTTGATGAGGATATACTAGATGCATCTTCTTCTCTTTTCTTTCCCTCTTCTCTTACACCTTAAAATAAAATTAACAATATAATGCCAAAAGAACCTCTTATTGGTAGTGATTTATTCCAATGTGATCCTAGCTTTTCAACCACTTTTTATACCTCCTTATTCAAATTAAGATATTATAAATGCAATAAACTAAATCTACTTTCACATGATTCAAGAAACATAGAAAATAGCAATGCATTTCTTTACCCTTCTCAGTTAAATTTGAAAAAGCATGTACAAGTAATATTACACATTTTACCAATGCACACACTAAAGTAGACAATTATTTATCACCTTATTTTACATTTTAAGCTCAATAAAATGATGATTTTAAAAATATTGATAATGCAAATGTCTCTAACTCTTATCCTACATGTCATAGTATTCCAAATGAAAACATGATTGCTACCTCTTCTACCATTGACTCCAAGATTGAAATTAATAATCATATATGCACTCCACACATTGATAGTGAAGACATGAATTTCATTACACCCATACATGATGATATATTACACAATATTAAAAATTTAAAATATTATCCTACTCTCTCTTAGTGAGCATGCGAATGATACTTCTTATACTTTTAAAACTATAAGTAAATTAAACTCTAATTTTGATAAACCTTGGAATAATGATGATTATTATGATTTTGGTGAAGAAGAAATTGAGTCTAAACCTTCTTGTTCTCTCCCTACTTCACCTATTTCTCATGTTCAATTTAATGTTAGTTCAAATACTAAAACACACACACACACACACACACACACACACACATTCTTATGTTCATAGTTTACATAACTTATATTCACATGATAATAATATATCTTCTAGTCTAATAGCATGTGACACTTATTTGAAAAATAAATAAATAAGAGTTACTAATGAATCTCCCTCAACACTCATTATTATAGTATAACCCATTTCTCAGCCTAACCTCCAAGAGGGTGATACCCCATTTCCCTCTCACCACGTCCAAGCTATCGCCCCTCAAAAGGTTACATAGAGTAAACCAATCCTCCCTAAAATAGGTCATCAAGGCAGTATACTAATGGCTAAGATAAATAAAAAAATTCAATAGTTATACAAACCCCTTTATGATGATAATATACCTTCAAAAGTGTAACATATACTTGATGCATTGCATGGGTGATTTACAACAACAATAAATCATACCACTCTTGGGATGATTCTAATGCCATCCATAACAATCCTATTCCACGTATAATCTTCACTACAAGTTGCCACCCAACTTTTAGATACTAGTGTTACCACAATTTGATGGGCATGGAGACCCATACTTATACCTTTAGGCTTATGGAAAAGCCATGACACATGTCACTAATAATTTGACTCTACTACAATTATTTCCAAAGTCTCTATAAAGTGAGGCATAAAATTAGTTTCATCATGCACTCCCTAGTGGTTTAATACATACATATGATGAGTTAGAAGTAGTATTTCTCAGGCACTACATACAAAATAAGGGACCTTGAGTCACATATGAGAGGTTTCCTTCACTACACTAGGGTGAGACATAACCAATAATTGAGTACATTCTAAGATTCAAGTCATGTATGCATCAATTAATTTACCATCCTATAGATTTAGAGGTACAATACATCTTTGATAAAGGCCTCATTCTTCATCTTAAAGAGAAATTAATATATCAAACATCCAAATCATTCTGACATCTATGTAACAAAACTATGGCATTAGAGACAAAGTTGGGATTAGTTGATACACATTTAGAGGAAAATTTAGATGTATGTATCTTAGAGCCAAAATCATCTAACATGGTACAAGAACCTACTCCACTTATGATTGAGAAACAAGTGGAATAGTAACAACCAATCAATATACTTAGTAAATCAAAGATACACTTCAAAAATCACCTCCTAAAGTGAGTAAAGCACATGACATCAATAAAGGGTCTATACAATTTTTAGATAGAGATAGGCCTCATGATATCTTATATTATTATATAAGGAGTTGATCATACTTCCTTATACACATCACCATCTAACACACTGTGTGCACAAGATAATGAATAAACTATATTAAAACTTTCATAAGATAAATAGACATTCAAATAATAACTATTATACACTCTGAGATCATATTAACCAGTATGTCAAGAGAGACATTATAGAATTCAAATAAGGGGCATCAAGATATCAGTATCCATAATCTCCTAGATCAAACTCCATTATGATCAAGTTATCCCAGGACATTCCCTTTAAGGATCCACTGGTTACTCATTGTATGAGCCATGTGGTTTCTAATACACCTACTTATTAGAGATCTCATGCACCACATATTCAGTAGAGATGGCAACCAATTTATAAAGACCAGAGCACAGTCTCAGTTCACCCATTGACTAAGATATTTGGCAATAATCATAGAGATCATATCATAGTTTCAATTCAACCACCAATCGCAAGAGATCACATAAATCATAACATAGTTAAAAAAATGAATCAATATATTTTCCAAAGATTATAGATCTCAAATCATAGTTTCAGTATGATAGTTGATTAAGATTTTTTCTATAGAGTCTACACGCCTAGCTATTAATAGTGTACCACACATAATATCAGTTCTAGAATTGACTTCTACACTGACATAGCATGAACAATATGGTCACTTGTTCACCATGCCATCTGAGTTCAAATAGTGCATAATGCAGTTACATGATCTACACTCAGATATCCTATGATGCTCCTATAACACCCATATTAACAAATAACATTCCTAATCCACTATACATGTTTGCTTAAACATTTCAAAATAGATAAAAAATTCATTACCATTACTTGACACATAACATATTTACATATCACCATTTAACACAATGGATATAATCAAACATGTGTAAAAATAATGATGCCACAAATCAAGATACCAATATACACAATGTCCATATAACAAAAAACACCCATATATATTTATAAATAATAGCATAATTTTAATACAATACTATAAATCACTCAATAATTTGGACTTGGTCACTAGGACCAGCCCCTCACTCTCACTTTGATACATCTATACTAGAACTAGAGGCCCCACTATCCCTTTAAGACCTTGATTAAGGCCTGCATCTATTCTCTCTCTCCCATAACACCCCCAACTCAACTAACACATCTACATGATCTCGCTATAGACTTATCTAGTCATCCATTATCTAACTACCTATCAAACCTAGAGCATAAAGTGTAAGCATATCTCATGTCTTTAACTTTGCACATGTCTCATCCTTATCAACAATTACTTGCCTATATGCCACATTAGCTATGGCTGATCGATCAAACAAATGAGCATGGATACTAGAAACATCTATTTCCCTATCCACTAATCCATCATCCACATCATCATCAAGGATATGCTATGTCAATAATTGGAGCAAAAAATCAATGGTAGTCTCCCAAAACTCATCATCACCTAAACCTACACATATAAACATAATACATCAAATACCTAACCAAGTAAATAAGTAACCAAGTAAATAGAATATACAAATATATAATGGCAAATAACCCTCAACAAACCTAAGGGGATTGACATCCAACACATCTTCTATGATGATACCACCTTTTGGGAATAGTGGTTCTCATTTATGCTCCTTCCACCATGCTACATAGGCATCCATCACTCCTACATCATCCACATCTGGTATATCAATCATCAAATTTCACTCTATTAATAGAATCAAAGCTAAATTTCTAGCTAATGGTTTGGGCCTAATCCTTGGCCTCACTAGAGCTTGAGAACTCCTCAACCACACCAATGGTGCCATTAGCACATCTTGAGTAACCAAAAAATTACCATGTCACTTACTTGTATTGAAACCTATTGAATACATTGACCCAATGGTCATGTAACAAGAAGATCACTCACACCCATCTCAGTTGAACACCATCTTCAAGCCATCCCTCATAGCCCATGTAGGGCCTCCAAATAATATCTCTAGATGGAAACCTATTAAGCACTTATCGACACTGCATTATGCTCCTCCTAGGTATGTGGGTCATACTAGTCCACCTCTCTACAAATGTCTAAATGTGATACCAATCATATTTTCAAGGTAACATTGCTCTACTCACTGTTATACTATCATAAGCCCAATAATGCAATGGTTTAGAAGACTTAGTACCACCAAATATATCCTGAGTGAAGTAGTAAAAATCCCAATACAATTTTGCTAGCTTAGTACGACCCCATGAGTACATAATGTCATGCTCATCTATATCCTATAATATCCCATGCATTCTATATGAGATAGGTATCCCACTCCCATCCACAACAAAAATTAAATCTAATATAATCGTTAGGAAATTTTATAATTGTGAAACATTCACTATGACAATCAATGATAACAATACATCATTATTGTTCCTTATCTGATAAGCCCCTATAGACATCACAAAAAAATACATTGTAGCCTACTCTATAGCTCAATCACTAGTAACATCCTATAGAATTTCTCTTTTAATAGTAATCGATAACCTTCAAATCCTATAGATGTCCTCTAAGGTGATAATCATCTCCCTAATAGGTAACCAAAATATACTAGTATTTGTATCCCACCTCTCATGCAATGCTATCATCATATACTCATCTTAGGGCATCAAATCTAATGATGCCATGTGACCCAAGCTAGTTATATCTACCACAACCATATCCTCATCTATCAAGGGTAATCCTCGTAACATCTCCATTATCTAGCCACTCCAAAACTCTCTCATGCACACATCAACCTATAAAATACAACTAAATCCAACATTAGCATAAAAAAATATTAGATATATAAATAATAATATCCATAAAACACCATTTAGTAATAATAAGCACCAAAAACTATGTTTAGTGGGCATTAATGTTTGATATGGGATAATAGCACTGGATAGTAGTGCCATAACCAAGACAATAATGCCATGTACTGGACAAGATCACCATTATCAAGACAATAGCGCCACATTTATAAAAATGACCTTACACCACTATATTTTCAGTCAAAAAATAGAAATGTACTAAATGTGTCAAAAATAGTGAACAAGAACATACTCTTTACCAGGGTAACCTCTTACACAGCCTGGATAAGTGCCTCCACCTCCTCATACTAGGTCACACTAACTCCTTGTCTCCTTATCATACTCTCTAGCTCAGAAAAAATAATCACTATTAGGTTAAATGGCTCAAATGAGTTGTCAAATAGATAAACCAACCTATTTAAGTCACATTATAATAATTCCACCTTACTAAGGTTGACCTTGCATGCAAATTTTACAAACTTATACCAACTTCTTCCAAACATGATATCTAGAGAATTGTAACTCTAATTTGTGATTTGTTTCTTCTGCATGGGACTTGGTAGGATGTATTCCACCCTATATTAGTTACACTAATATACTGATCACATTCAACTCTACAAAATGACAAAATTATACTCCCTTAACAAATTTAATATTGACCAAAGGTCTATCCCACTACTGATTTAAATGATCAACTCTATTACATTCAAAAAAATATTCAAACCTAAAAACTACATTACCCTAGCTATCTATCACCATCATACTAGTCGACATCACTTTTGGTTAGACACCCTTATAAAAGTTTCAATTGTCTCACCAAAAGGGGGGCATACACACACTATTTATATAGATTCACACAAACATAAAAATTAGTTCAAACACACAAGTTTACTTGGATATACATATTCAAACACATAGGGTTACTCAGATATATAATTTGACTCATATATACAAATATTCAAACACACATGTTTACTCAGGTACATAGGTTTACTCACATATACAAATATGTAGATATATAAGTTTACTTAGATATATAGTTTGACTTAGATATATAGATATTCAGATACATAATTTCATTACTCAGATATCAAGTTTGGGTACATGATGTATGACACACATCATTGATCCCATAAGGATTCACTAGATCATATAGATGGGATGGAAAGTTATACCATTCTCTATGTTCAAATTTCTAAGTTACATTCAGATCATCACCAAGATGTCACTAGGACTTCACTAGTTTGGGTCACATGACCATCTATAGCGACTAATCTATAACCTTTCACCAAACCTAAATTATGTAGGTTGAGTGACAATTTTGACCTCCAATTTCAATTTACATACTCATATTCAGTCTAGATATCAGAGTGGGGGTAAGTAGGCATTGTTTCTCAACATTTTCAAATTACATACTCATATTCAATCCATATAATAGAGTGGGTGAAAGAAGGCCTTGTTTCTCCACATTTTCAATTTACATACCCAAATTTAGTCCAAATATTAGAGTGGGGGAAAGTAGACCTTATTTATCCACATTTATCAGTTTATATACTCATATTTAATCCAAATATAAGAGTTGGGGCAATCAGGCCTTGTTTATTCACATTTTTAGTTTACATTCTCATACTCTATCCAAATATTAGGGTGTGGGTGTAATAGGGTTTTGTTCCTCATGATTCACTTCACTATTTAGATTTAGTATAAGGGGCACCCACATTATGGATTTCCTCTTCACATACTTCACTCCAATTACTATCCACCTTTTTGGCCAAGAAGTGGGCTAGGTCCAAAGCACATATACATAGGTAAGTACAAGTATGCGTTCCTCTTTTTCTTTTACTCTAGTACTTTCATTTCATTGCACTACTATAATAAAAGGGGGGAAAATATATACACCCTAATTTGGTCCAGTAACCACAAGTATTATGTATTTTATTGCTATTTCACATGAAGATCTTGTCAATGAATGTAACTCTTGTTCACATGGTCATTTTGGTATTTATTATGTCTTATTTTCCCTATTTGTTACAACCCTAATGGTCATGAGTCATCCCCTCCTAGTCACACGGATCCCTAGCCTATTCTACCTAGTCTTACTTTATTTTTAGACCTTAGGACACTATCACCCTTATCTAAACAATATCACCACATGGCGCTAGTGTCTACCTTTTAGTGTTAGTGTCCAATAGTCATTTTCTTTCGTGTTTTGGGTCCTAACCCTCTTTTGAGCCATATCTCATATTTTTTATCGTTATTTTGCATCTTGTCAGCAAGTGAATAAGGTCTTACATTAAAAAAAAATTCCTTAGATATAAATATATTCACAAGGAATTTTACATCTAGTACTTACTATCTTGGCACATAATTACATAAAATTAGACAATAGTATAACTTGACACATTGCATATTAATCAGCTATCACATATATACTTACATGATTGATCAAATAAGGGCCTAAGCAAAAGTCATTATATCATACTTGTGTGAGTTGATTATGCACATTCCCTAAGGGATAAATAAATGTGATCTGGGACCCCTAGCATTGGGTTTAATGTAATTAGTGATCAGGACAACAGGGGTTATATCTTACATGATCATAATATCCCACAACCCAGTTTTTTCCCTTTCTTTTACATTTGATCCAGTTGTTTTTTCATGTGTGCAGGTGTTTATTAGGGTTTTTAAATATATTAAAATAAAAAAGTGATATAGACAAGCTTTCAAAATTCACATCATCTATAGGTCCCTCAAACTCTCTTGTAGTGTTCCTTAAAGTTTCAGATAACTCTTCTAAGGATACTAGTGCCATAATTGGACACTAGTACCACATGGTGATATTATACTCATAATGGCAATACTTTTTGAAGTCTAAGTTAAACTATAATCATATAATGAAATATTTTTGGCTGATCTCCAAGTTTGTTCCATCCTCCTGAGTCATAAAAACACTTGTTTTGTTTTAGATAAGTACACTTTCTTTATGTCTTTACTATTTTGGGAAGAACTTGTCAAGCCAATTTTTCCTGTATTCATTTCAATTTATTTATATAATTAGCACTTTAATAACCTAGGAATTATATCTAATAAGTCCTAAACCGTTAAAACACTGAGACAACAAGAAATGGTAGCTCATGACCTGAGATAAAAGCATGTTTTCTAGACTACAAGATGAAGAATTTTGGTTAACATTTGTGGAAATATTGTGCTTTGTATCTTAAGGAAAATAAAAAACATAGAGGGATATAGACTTAATTTTAAGAAACTAATTAAGTGGACATCAAATAAGATAGATGTCCTTGAGAACATTGAGACACCTTGGACTCGAGCAATTAATTGTTGGTTTGAGACCATAATTGATACCTTTTTGATTGTTTGGGCCATCTAATGTTGGACAATATTTGACACTAATAAATCTGAAATATGAATTTATGGAAGGGACACATTGAATATTTTTTGAAAGAGTACCAATCCTAATCTACATGCTCTTTGTAGATAAGGGTTTGGCCAAAAAAAGGAAAATAATTACTTTTGAAACTAGGAACCTAAGAATGGTGTGAAAAAATAAGGGGGGTCCTCAAAATATGTGACTTCCTATAATATTTGGTTTAAATGTTTGGGGTAGGTTAAATAAGATGTAGGGGTCAAAAATTATAAGTATCAGATTAAAAAGAGACTAGTTAAGAGAGAGAATAATAAGTAAATAGAAATAAGAAGTTATAAAGAAAGAAAATGACAAACAAGGACACGAGGAAAAAAATAGAGGGATATAAACTTTGATTAGAAGCTAGGAAAGAGAGATAAAGGAAAGAGAGAGAAAACAGAATATTATGAAGAACTAGGACCATAAAATAAACTAACACATTCTCTACTAGTGGAGATACTTATGTTAAAAATCAAGATGACATTCCTCTAACCAAAACAAATAAGTTGGAATTAGTACAAATGGAAGGCATATATAAATTAACCGAGATAATTTGGATAACAAAAATATTGATATTTACACTACAAAAATTAATGAATGATATGCATAAGGGAATTTTATATTTAGTTTCACTTATGGGAACCTTGAATTTTTTTAAAACCCTGGGATTAAGACCATATGGTGGAGATAAGTACCACCCAAAGTGGATGAGGCATAAAAAATAATGAGAGGTAGATGGAGGACATAAGATAAAAGATAAATAGGAAGCACAGATAGGAGAAGATGTCAATGAGATGGATCAGTTAGAGAAGTTTTTAGTGATTGAAAAATGAAATGTCAAGGAATCTATAAAAATTATATAATATATAGATATGTAGTAGAAGAACAAACCAACATATAAAGAGATGCTAACTTAAGGAAAGATAGTGGAATAGAGAACAACATCGATAGTAATTTAGAAGAGATGTAAGAGAGATATCATTAAGTAATTAGTTTAGAAGAAGAAGGATTAGTTAGTGACAATGTCCTGGAAGAATATAATATAGAGGTAAAATATCAATTAAAATAAATAAGAAGTGACATATTGTTTCAAAACCCAAATGAAAGAGATCTCAAGAGGAAATTAATCCTTTGGACCAAATTTCATCCCTCATGATGCTTCACATTTAATGAGAACATTTGTTTAAAAGGAAAGAGAAAGTATTTATAGGAGAAGAAGTTGACAATACTTGTCATAGTTTTAGTAAATAAATAGATCACAAAAGAGAGTTTCTAGTTAATTTTAGGCAATAAAATTTAATCATTAAGTGTTTGACAATGTTTAATTTCACATCTTTACCTTAATTAACCTACTCCCCATTTTATTAACTAGAAATCTCTATGAGATCCTTCACTAATCCACTTACTCTCTTGAAAAACACTAGAAACATCATTCAAACATCTCTATTTTGCTTATAGAATCTGCCCAACAAATTTCAACAATCGCTGATATTCTGGGAAAAGATCACACTAGGTAAACAAGACCATAATATGGACCTATCCACTAATACACCCTTATCTAAAGTGTTCTGACAATCACTTTTCCAATTTTAAATGCCTTATGTTATCCCTCCCACACTTTTAGATAAATTGATTGATGTAAATTTTATAAATTGGACACTCTATAAACACATCAAAGTCACTCAATACACCACCTAAAAATGCCCCTACAAAATCATTGCACATTGAGTAAAAAAGCACTATTATTTCCAATTCCAATTTTGCATCATTCTAACAGTCATAGGCCAAGTCTAAAATAATTTTATTATAGGTTAAGGGAAATCATGGTCAAGCATTCAAATAAATATATGTAGTTGTATCCATATATAAAATATTAAGATTCGTAAACTCACTTTAAGAGGGAGAACATCAGCCTGAGGCCCTTTAGGGCTATGTACATAATGTTTAGATTACCTAGGTTTTCTAAGGGCAGCTCAAATATTCCCATACCATATTACCCAAATTTATAATTTGATCTCTATTATGTTCATTGTGTAGGAGATAGGTTTGTATCTTGGAGGTTTTCCATGCATTAGGTCAACACACACAGTCAGACAATAAATCCTCATAGATAAACACACACACCCAAACTAAAAAATCAGCCACATAGTCAACCATGATGTATTTGTAGTCAAGAAACAATTCCACAATGTGACCCTGTATTCATAGATTGGCCTTGTCCCAAAATAGTTTGAATTATTATTTTTTGGATGCAACATGTTCATAGGTCTTTTCAACCAATTTTCACTCATAGTCAATCTACATAGTCAACAATAAATCAATTTGAGCTAGTTTGCATATCTATTAATCAATTTATTATTCTTAGCTCATTTCAAATTTTGTAAATTTTATATTTTACATATATATTTGTATATTCATTGTATTTCAATTTAAATAGTTTAGATCTATTTATTTGAGTCATTTTAATTCAAAATAGATTAAACATTATGATGAACTTGTAATTTTATTTTAAGAACACAACTTGCTTAGTTTTTGTGTGGTCTAGGGTTTTAACCAAATTTTTGATTTCAAAAAATCATAAGTTCCTCATTCTATAAATAAAAATATTTCAATTTTCTTTCACTTTGTATTCTCTTGCTTGCTACTTATTTTTAAAATTGTATTTTGGTAGTTGTAAAACTACTTAGTAACTATCGTAATGGGATATACAATGATCCTATTTTACCCAAACCATGGTATGAGTGGTACTTCCTTGATAGTCATAAATAGTGTACAACACTAAACATATAGTTTAGTTTCCACATATCAAATTATATAAAAAATTCCTAATATATCTTGCTTATATAATAGGAAACTTATTTTATACATTTGATTTGTGGTGCACTTGAGAGGAGCATATCACCTAGGGAAGTTACTCTCACCATACAATTAGAAATGGGGTTAGTGGGATACATACATGATTTTTCCTATGTAGTTAATGATCGAAAACATTGAATCGACACTAATCAATGAATGAACAAGTATATTTGAGAGCCCACATAATCATTCAAACCCTTTCCTACATCATCATTTATACTTTAATTTTTTCTTATATTGTATTGTTATCATCATCATTTTATATTTTGTACATGCAATATTTATTGATAGTAATAAGTGTTTTATTTTTTACATTTAATGTATTCAAATTTATTGTATATAACAAGGATATTTAAAGTACCTATGCTAATGATGTTTACCCTATAGATAAAATGTTCTCTACTAATGCTATGCCTTTCAATTATGATAATGAATGGAAAGAACACAATAATAAAAAACTTATGGAATAAGTATATATAGATGATTATGATGGTTTTTATTTTGATGATGTAAAACTAAATAAACCATATGATTTTGATGCATCTTGGGAATGAGAATATATACAACCAACTAGTCAATTTCACCCTAGAAGTAAAATAATTATAGAGCCTTATTTGGATCCCCCTCTTGATTAATCCTTGAATCCCTCTTTAATTGATCTTTATATCCTTATTTGGATATTTCTCTTGATTCATAATTAAATCCCTCTTTGGATTCATCCTTAATTCCTTTTTTGGATCTCCCTATTGATTCATCCTTAAATATCTCTTGGATTCATACTTAAAACTTTATTTGGATACCACTCTTGAGTCATATTTGGTCTTATATTTAGATCCCTCTTTGGCTACACCTCTAAATTATTCCCTGTATTCATCTTTAATCTCCAGTAGATATATACATTTGGATTCCACTAAGAATTATCCCTTACCTTCTTCCTTAAATAATAATCTAGAGTAAAAAGAACATTCTAAAAAAGAGTATCTACAATCTCTTCAATTTCCACCTACCATCCCAAATGAGGAACCTCATCCTTGAAAACCTAAATTAAATTTTCACCTTACTAATGCAATTTATCACATTCACTCTTATAAAATAAATACACATAAAATATTCCAAATAAAAATGAGATTTATGAGCCAAATTCTGTTTATCCTTCCATTGAAGTGTAAACAAGTACTCATAGTCATGATATCATCCATTTTTATGCTTCCCAATTAGTATATATTGATCCTATATGCAATAGCTCTTCCCCTTTGTCAACCAATGAGGATGAACTTCCTCCATATTCCCCTATCACATCATAAGATATAATTTAAAGCAATGATATTCATTTCAACACATATTATGATGTTGATCCCACTCAAACCTAATGCTTGTATCCACATGATGTTACTCTTATGCCACAATGTCATAATCTTATCATAAAGTTATCACATGATGATAATGCATCTATTGATACTAATAATTATTTTCATGTTAGCAATCAACAAGAACTAAATGATTAATTCATACAATGAATCTCTTAAACCAAAGGAAGAGCCTATTCCTCCTCCTCAACCTATTAGAACTAGTGTTCCAATGACTAAAATAAATAATATAATTTCAACCCTTACCTCTTGAGAAAATCAACATGCCTTCACAAGAAGTCATATCCTTAATGCATGCTATAGGTTATTTTCAAGCTAAATTACATCAATTATCCTTAGAAATTAAAGCATATCATGTTTGGGTTAAATCTAATATAGTCCATGGTAATCCTATTATGTGAAACATTTTGTATGCACCTTTACCTCCTAATTTTCAATTTCCTCAATTTTCCACATTTTATGGAAGTTTGGACCACCACCTACATCTTAATGCTTTTTAATAAAACAAGAAAGGTTATAATGATAGTCTCATGTTTTTACAATTATTTACTAAGATTCTAGAGGGGTGTGCACTTTCTTGGTTTTGTTTTGTCCCTAGTGGATCCTTAAATAATTATTTAGAACTAGAGGAATGATTCTTAGTACAATAAATAAGGGACCTAGGGACACTTATAAATGATTACCTTCTTTACATCAAAGAAAATATGAACAAGTTTGCGACTACATTCTAAGATTTAATACTATTATACATCAATTAATTTACCAATCAACCGATTTAGAAGTAAAATGTATTATTTATAGAGGTATATTTCATCTAAGAGTAATTGGTTCTTGTTTAAGTATCAAACAATATGGATGGGGACATTAAGTTACATAACCAAGATCCATAAAATCAATTCTAATTATCTAATGTTGACACACATATTCCCAATAACATAAACAAGTTAAATCATAAATTATCTTCTAATAATAAATATACTAAGGAAATCCATACTAAACACATTGATGCTCATAATTTAATAAATACAGTTAATTTTACTTTTGAAAATTTCAAAGTCTTACATAAAGGAAAATAATTTATTCTTAAACATACTAATATTAATAATTTATTTTCATCAAGGAAGGTGAAACTTATAGATTTTGATTTCAATGATCGCCCACATGATATTTAAAAAAAATTATTGGATAAAAAGTTAATCAAATTATACCCTAATTATTATCACCCTCTTCAACATTTGGAAAAAATTAAGTTTCAACCATTTTTACTTATAATGTAATTAATGGAAATTGTGATAATGATTGTTATGTGTTAAATACAAACTAAAATAAATTAAAATTAAAGGAATCATATAATTTTAAAAAATTAATAATAATATAAACAAATATTCATCTTTTAAATCTCCACATGTTAAAAATGACATTTCTCAAAAATCTCTTATAGAAGTTGCAATGGTTTAAAAAAAATTATTAATAGTAAACGTCAAGTTAACGATACCATTAATAGTTCTCAAATTAAAAATTTTAACAATGAAATAACATTCACAATAAGTTTATAATGAACAAAATTTAAAAATTCAAAATTTCAAGAAAGTTATCTACACAGGTATGGACTCCTAAGTCAAAACAATTACGAATTGAGCATAACAAAATACATGGACATAATGCACTAATTATTACATGTGCAAGCAATAAAATAACAAATGATTATTCTGAATTCATTTTACATTAATTTGGAAATTATCTTAATTCTTAAATTCTAAAATTCTAAAGCAAAGATGTAATGAACTAATTTTAAATCAAACAATATAGCATAACTCATACATGTGCATCAATAAAATTATAGCATATATATTAAAATACCAAAATAGATCCGTTATTATAGGTATTGGATTCAATTTCACTTTGGGAACTTGCCCTCTTGATTTTAAAACCAATTCAAATAATTCAAAATAATATTCTTCAAAACCAAAATCTATCCATTCTTATCATTTCCATTTTCTTTCACCCACTCCCTTTCTTGCCCACCATTTTTTGAATCTTCTATCATTCTTCCACTTAGATATGGTTCCACTTTGGGTGTTTTTATATTTTCTTCTCTATTCCACAACATTTTTGGGTTGTTATTTTGAGTTTATCAGATATATTTCTGACTTTTTCTTGGTCATATGTGGCCTTAGAGATCTTCCCATTCTAACCTTGGAACTTGTCTCATTCTGCTTGGTTCTTGGAAAAATCTCCCATGGGACTCTTTTAAGAGGAAACCTAGTCTTTTGGTATGTTATGGATTATTCTTCTTCTATCTCAGCCATTAGCTTTCCCTCCCTATCACTCTCCTCATTTTTAAGGAATATTTATTTTTATGCCCCATGGTGATTCACATTGACCCATTCCATCAGCCAAATCATACGGTTTTAGGCGAGTCAAAAATAAAATTAGATATGTTTTCTTGCACTATGGAGATTTAAGGTTGGAGCAACCCATATTCCACATTTATTTACCTAAGGGGAGTTGATCCTCAACTTATTTAGTGGTTATTTAAGAGAAAGGTTATGTCTTAGACAAAAATCTTACACCAGCATAAAGGTCTTGTAGTTTGGTAAGACATATTTCTACTTGAGCAGACTTGGGTTATTTGAAACTTGCTTTATGCTTTCCAGTTTCATGTTGGATAAAATTGTGATGCAACCACTCTTCCTATGATTTATCCTGATACAAACATTTATGTTGTCAAGGGAAGCTTCTTTCACAAAACCCCTTGGCTTCACAAATCTAAGCTCGATAAAGTACAGCCCCAAGTTTGGTTTAACAAGCATAAAAAATTATAAAGGCATGCTAAAGGATCTATGAAGCTAGATAGGTTCTCTATTAGGGGGACCCATTTCAAGTTTTGAATCTCATGGGGTGAAACATGTTGAGCTAAAGGCTTTTGCCCTGTCATAAGTTATTTTCAAATTACTGAGTAATTGACTATTAAATGTTGAGTTTCTTATGGATTGTATTTCCTATTTAGCTAGTGTCAATCCCATGGTTAGCGACCTAATTAAAACCCTTGTTATAACCACTGATAGTTTGAAGTTGGAAAATAATCAAAGTTTGGATTGCTTTTTCCAAGGCTATACTAAAGGTTTCATGAAGTTGATGAGTCCTTGATTTGGGCGACTTGATTCAAGTTGGGCATACCATGGAGATTATGCATGAGCTCAGGTGACATTGTAAGTTATAGTCCATGGATGGGTGGACTGATATCAAGTTTTTATCAACTTGAATCCTTTGATAATTATTTAGGTCTACTATTATTTTCTTATTACTAAGGCTCTCCTAACTCTTTCTTGAAGGGAAACTAAGGTGAAACCTAGTTTGGTTATTTTATTGCTATACTTTTGATTATTTAAAATTATTTCACTTTTAATTCATGTATTAGATAACCTTTAGGGTCAATGTGTGGTGTTGGATGGGTAATCTTTCCTAATTCCATTTGGGTGCACTACTTTATTTTGTTGTATTAGTTGTGGGACATGATCTTAAAAATACCCTCTTAGTTATGATGTAAAGGGTGTGGGACCTCTACAAAACCCTCACCTTTTACCCATATCTAATAAAAAATAATAATCTTACAATACTTTTAATGTGAAATACACTTGCTTACTATTGCCTATCTATCATACTATGAATTTCATTGCACTTACATGAACACATATTTCTACTCCTACATTATCTATGTGCACTTGACCATTGAGGGGGCATGCACATTCTTATCTACATACCAATCCTTTGTTATGCATACATTAGGAGAAAACTATTTACCTTATTTTATCCACATTACACTTTCACTCCCAATTGAGGTTTGTTTTAATCCCTCCTATTTATGTTATTTTCGAAGCCTTTCTTCTTAGTACTTTTCATATTTTGATTTTTTGAAAAAAAAAAATTCAAGAAAAATCAAATATTACCAAAAATAAAAATATTTTCAAAAATTTAAAATTAGGACATATAAGCATTTTAAAATATTTCTAGCTTATGTCTTTTCATATGCTATTTATTTCATGTTACGTAGCTATCATATTCCATTTAAACATAATGCTTTTCATGAGGCATTTGAATGTGATATAAGACATACTATTACATGGTTTTTCAATGTCAAGCTTCCCTTATTACCCAAAAAACTTGCTAAATTGGGGGCATCTCTTAATTCTTTGTGAACAATTCAAAAGTTTTTATCTATCCACAACCTTTCTACCATGTTGAGCTATATATCATATAAATGTTCAACTAATCACTCATATTTTACATTGTGTCACATGGATATGCTATGTAATAATAATGACATTTGATATATATGGTTTATGCAATCTAGCCTCATTTATTTTATGCTTCTTTCTACATGCTTATTTTCTTACTTGACAAGTTAATACTTGATTGCTTATTATGTGTGGCCCTTAGCCTTATGTGTGCAACATGTGCATGTTATTCCTTGTATAACATCATCATGCCATTTGAGTTTGGCCATTGACCTTATTTGTTTGTGCAACATTAATATGTCCCTTGTATGTGGCCTTTTGGGCCTTCTATGTGACATTTTATACAAATTCAATATCTCTCTAACATTTGTTTCATAAATAGTTAAATGTTCATGTTCACATGATAATTATGTGCTTCAATGTTATATCTATCTAACATATGTTTCATATGCAGTTTGATGTTTTATTCAACACTACATACCAATACATTTTAAATGTTCAATATACTAATTCATGATTAAATTTCACATATACTTTATTTTGAGATAAGCAGCTTGTAGGATACATATCTCATCTTCAAATGGGGGAATAATGATTGGCTTGCCTTAAGAATTCAAGCCTCACGAGCAACAAATTTAAGATTTATGACAGTATGTAGTTTTTAGATTTTAATATGATTTTGAATTTTTAAATTATGAGGGAATGTCACATGCATGTACACTAATTTATATGGTTAGTTTAATACATATTCACATATGCTTGATGTATATGCATGAGCATGTGAAAAAAATACAATTTATAGGATTCAAACCATTATAAGTTTCAAAAGTTACAAATTCAATTGGAATTCAATATCAATTTAGTATAGATACAAGGGGCATGATATTTGTTCATGTTCATGCTTCTACATGGCAATTTAAAATTTTAAAAGTTTAAAAATTCAAAAGTTCAAAAGTTTCATAGTTCAAAAGTTTTAATGTTATTTTTTTTTAAATTTTAAAAGTTTTGAATTGAGTCTAGATCCATCTATAGCGGTGTGATTCATAAAGTGAAAAGTGGGCCATGTTAGAGTATAGTGACACTCAGTGTCTATGGCTATAATTTTGTGAATCCAATCCATATATTTAATTTTATTTCTTGTTAAAGTCTAGTGACACTCAATGGTTAGGACTTTACCCTTCCTTAGAGTGATATTCATAAGTGAAATCATATCCATGACTAATTCAAAAGATTAACTAATTGAGACTTTATCACTCTCAAATTTTCCACCCAATATCCTACCACTCATCCTATTACCACTTTTAAAATTGCTTGTTATCCCTAGCCAAGAAGAAAACATGGTTAAAATATCCCTCTCTCGACTCCAAATGCTCCAACAAGGGAGCACACACTTCTCCGCTTTCAAGTTATAGGGTAATTATATTATTGTATATGATTAAATATGGATTTACATGTTAAATTACTCTTATACTTTGAAAAATATATCTCAAGGATCTAACTTTCAATTTGACCTTCCTTGCAGCCAAAAGGCTCACACTTGGCACCTCTTTAGGTATAATTAATTACTTCTTAGTACACCCTTGATTATTATGATAATATATATCATATGTAACCACATAATGTCTAAAATTTGATATATATCCTTCACTATAAGTTATATAACCTCAACAACTTTCTTCCATCTTAGACAATTGCATTTACGGTAGGACAGTAGCATCAAGACTATTGTCTTTGATCCAACATAGGTGTCTTTACCATAAAATCACTTAAAATTTAAAATATTTCACTATGTACAGGTTAGCTTAAGAATGTCATTAACCCTTCCATGAGGATCATTTAAAAATAACTAGTATAAATAAAAGTTAAAGCCAATTCATTTATAAATCTAGAAATTACCAAGCAAGCACCTATTCAAGCTCAATCAATAAACTACATAACTAATCTACTCTACCCTATTCAATATTATTATCATATTAATCATAGCAGTAGTCATAATATAAATTTGAAGCAATCAAAATACAATAGTTGATCCATATTTGTCAAGTTACATGCTAGACCACTACATGCATAATCATATAGTATATTACACCCTTGTGCACACATATTCCCACACATAGGGAAAAAATACATAATTAAAAGGCCCTCCTTGTAGTATTGGATATGTAGGAATCACTCATTAACAAAGGGGTCTTTGAAGTTATCTCAACACCATGAGCCCACTAATTTACTTTTTGGCAAGATAACTTAATCTAATAGGGAGAGATAAGGTTGGGATACAAATAGTGATACAGAGCCTGCACATGACATCCAAATACATCAGATTAAAGGTGAAAAAAATATAATAATACCTAATAAATAATATATTGATATAGCAAACATTCTATATAAGACAGTTACATTGAGATTCATATAGTAGTGGCAATACATGTGTCCACAAGGTAATGCAAGTGTTTAGGTAGCCAAGAAGAATATTTATAAAATTTGAATATTATTTATTGAACATTAGACAACCTGTTTCCACACATGTAAATATCATATTTGACTACACATCATTTCATAAGTTAAGTATTATTTATTATTCATGATTGTGCAATCAAAATATTTTTTGGCATTATACTTTTTATATTTAATATTTTGATAATACAACACTAAAATTGAATATCACAAACTAAATTATTTATTTGGTTTAAAATAAGGAATAGGTTATCTCAGTCTTGAATAGCCTATTCCTCCCAACCCTTAATTACAAAAAGGCTTAAACATTTGGTGAACCTAACGTGAATTGAACATAAAATCTTCTAAAATAAAAATAATAAGCTAACAAAGAATTCATTTACAACTAGTGATTCAAAAAGTGAATAAAAGGATAATAAGAGTCCAAGTGAAATCCTAAGAGAAACACTTTGAAACAATGTGATTCAAATACCTCCTCTACATCCTCTAAGGATATTAAAAATACTATTGTGCGTATCATAAAATGCATGGGCATCATACATATCATTTTTTTGCATTGAAGAATAAAATACAAAATATAAATGATAGTGGCGATCATATCATTGATACATAAATATAGAAACCTAGTCACATTTTGAGTATTTCTCCTAAAACACAAGTGCTAAAAACAAGTATGGCTACCAAAGATAATTTAGAATAAAAACACTTTCAAATGCAATGATTAGAGAAATAAAAGACTCAAAAGGCAATATTAAAAAAAGAGAAAGAATAAAAGTTAAAAAAATCAAACTCAAGATAAGAAAATAAGCATTCTAAAAAGAGGGTTTCTAACCAAGGAATTTTAAAATCAAGACATGCCTAAAAAATCAAATGATACAAATATTGTTGCTAAGTATCTAAAAATCATATTTATTGCATGCATAAAAGAATAAAAAGTTAAGGGCAATACTATAAAGTATATGATTTCCTCCTCACGTAAATAAGTCAAGGCACAAATTGCATCTTTTCCTATTGTTCAAGTAGAGACACATGATGTTTCTCTAGCCCATAATGAGATGCAACATTTTGATAATAATGAACATATTCATGAAAAAAAAAACAAGAAGGAAATTCCAATCTATGGTGTAATGATTTTTTCATACACATATGCTCAAAATGGTATATTAAAATTTCAAGAATAACCTAACAAGTTACATATTTCATATACTAATGATTACATTGATGATTATGATCCTAATAATAATAAAATTGGTATGATCCTGATGATATTGATTATGTAGCATATGAATATGACCTTCATGATATAAGACCTTCACAAAGGCATCCCATTGATGAGCTCCTTGTCTTCTAGTATCACCTTTTTTTATACATATCTTCTTTGTTTATCCTTATAAACATTCTAAAAATTTCAAAAAAAAATCCAAAAAAATCAAATATTCAAGAAAATACAAAAACATTCAAATAATTCAAAAATACTAAAAATATTTAGCATTTCACATGTTTTCTAGCTTTTGAATATGTTGTTTACTTTTAATTAGTATATATAATATCATTTTTATACACATATGTTTCATGGGTACTTGAATTTTAATACATGCATACATTAGACCTTTGATATCTCAAGCATGCAGATGTTAAACCTTTCTTCTACTAGCAGGATGCACTATGTTCTGGGCATATTGCTTTTATATGATCATTATTGACACTTATGTTTTTTTAAGATAATTTTCCATTATCTTATTGAGCTTAGATATCTTACACATGCCTATATTGATGTTGATATCTTATACAATGTAGTTGATATGATATTCTACATGACATTTTGATAACATATGTATGTAGGGACTAGTATGACATGCTTGTGTTAGTTGTTTATGTCTCATTACTTCATCTATTCATATTAGATTAATTGAGTATACTTCTTATTTGATTCTTTATCTCTCTCATGTAACATTTGCACATTTTCCTTTACTTGTTGGTCATAATGCCCTGAATGTTATTTGTGTTGTGTCTGGACATTTGCACATGTATTCCAATTGAGTGTGCAACATTTGAACATGCCCCTTGTTTTCAGTCTCTTTGGACCCCTCTTTGTGTGACATTTGAGTACTCTTATATGTGTGTTTGATTATTTTCTGAGCTTTTTTTTATTTTAGACATTGCCATGATTCATGACATGCTGTAATCATCTAAAAATGACACTTGAGTGCTAAGAGTGTTATTTGAGATCACCCATTCTTGGCTTATCCCTAGACCTATCTTAGGTCCTATTATACACTTATCCAGATTTTATGTGAGCCAAATAGATCCATAGACATATCAAAATTAGTCTCAGACCCTTCTTTAGGCATCTAGGCCCCTAGTGCCTTAATTTATTCCATTGGACACTAGCACCATAAGTGGACAATAACACCATAATGCTATTGTCCTATTTGGGTGCTATTGTCCTTTTCCCTCTTTTGAGCTCCAATGAATATGTTTTCAATTCTTAAATCACCTAGGGTCAGCCTAGACCTATTTCAAACCAAAAAAAAGTACCAGATCAATATATATACATGAATTTTATCTCTTTATCCACTAAATAGAATTAGATAAAAATACACATAAACAGGCTCATAATAAGTTGTGCACAATCAAGGTTATCAATCCCTATTTTTTCCTACTTCTACATACAATCACCTAATACCTTCCTAACCCTAGAATACTCAAATTTACATTCTCAAGCATAACTCAAAGCACACAAAATGGCATTCATACAAGCTTCACTTACACTTGCACCATCACTTAAGTGGGAAGAACTACATCGAGTTTGATCCCTCCTTAGAGTATTGGTATGTAGGCAACTCTAATCATAATGGGGTGTTGAGGATGTCCAACTTACCTAACAACACCACACATTTACTACTTATGCCAATTCAAATTCTTTAATCATATGGAGGTCTAGGGTTTACATACAAAATCAATCATAGTAGGTCATATATAGTGAATCAAGGTTTATCCACATAGGAATAGGTTTGGCAGACTCAGACACAAGTACTCTTAGAAGCTCAAAATAGTTATTATATAGAGGAGACTATCACCATAAGTGGATAATAACACCATAATGCTACTATCTAAGGTATAAAACTATTGTTTAAGAGGGGTTTTCACACCTAGATTCTATTTATGACACTCAGACCAGCTCTTGTACCATTTTTTAGCTTTCGAATCCTTTATCTTAGTTAGTTTCCAACTAAGTATTCATTTGTATCCTTCATTATTATTATTATAAATATCAGTTTAGATTAGTTATTTCATAATTTAGTGGTTGTATTTATTTTATATTTTATACCCTAATTTAGTAGTACTCAGACCCTTTAACAACCTAGGGCTTACACTCCATAAACTCTAAAAAGTTAATTCATTTGGCAAACCCAACTTACTTTAAATACTACCTAAACCCTTGCCTTAGATGTTATTAGAGTTTTTACCTTTATTTTTCCTATTTACCTTAGTTGTGTTAGGATTTTTATATTTTATTTTAGCAACACTATTTCATTTTATTTTTTATATGCCATCTCAAAAATTTATATAGCTTCTTTTAAGAAGTGCTAGGTTGGAAATCCTATTGAGCACACTTAGATTCCTTCCATTCAAGATTATACCATGGAAAAAATACCAGTTACAACTCCCAAAATTAATCCTTCACACCTTGATTATGTGGAATTCAATGATAATGCATCCAAAGTTGAGCAATATAATCAAGATCAAAATGATACATAAGATGAGAATTGGGACACTCTCCCCCCACTAAAAAATGAGAATCTTATAGTCAATAAGGATGAGATTTTATAGAGTTTTATAGATAGACTTTGGGAATATCCCCATGATCATGCACAACTTATACAAGACATAATGGAAATAAAGAACAAATCAAACAATGGTCAATCTTCCACTCCCCCAAATAATAATATTATCACACCTACTTTGGGGGAAACTTAGCTTGCACAAAAACCTATTTTAACTTGTAAATATTCAATAATGGAAACACCTCCTATGACTAGTTCATCCTTTCTAGATATACAATCCCTTGTGCATGAGATCCATGATCTACAGGATAAGGTGTTACATATTCAACAGGGTGATTCTAGGCCATCACATTCCTTGTATTCTCATATTTTTTTACATTCACCTTTGGCACAACACACATCAACAACTCCTTTGCCATACAAAATTTTTGGAACATAAGATTACTTTGTATGATATTAAGGGTGAACCATAACACCACCTATAAGTTTTCCATGGAACATGTTTAGACTATATGTCCAATGATTGGCTCATTACTAAGTTGTTCTCTTGTAGTATAAAGGAATATGCCTTAAAATAGTTTTATGATCTTCCAAATCAATCCATCACTACCTTCAATCCATTGGTAGATATGTTTTTGGCACACTTTTCAATTGACATCAGTGATACGGTTTCATAAGCTCAAGTGGTACAACTTAAGCAAAAATTAAATGAGCCTATAACAAAATATGTCTTATGATATAAAAATATATTGGAAAAGATGACTAGATCAATGGAAGATAGAAAGATTCATGACATATTTAAATAAAGTCTACTACCAACATTACATGAGTCTAAATTATTCAAGAAGTTTCTAACATTCACAGATTTATGCCACATAGTGAAAGAAAGGGAAGTCAAGCTTCTCTCTATGGGAATATTAAAGTATAAAAATGAATTAGATTCAAATAATAAGATTTTTAATAAGCCTCCATACAAGGTTAAACCTAGTGAAAACAAGAATGATCAAAAAGTCATAGTTAATTCAGCTTAAGAGCCACTTCCTCGCTTGGTTTTATCAGCTCCTCCATGGAGAGTTTTCACAAATATTATAGAATCATTGGAAAGTGTTTTAAAGTAGATCTTAGAATGCAATGTCATATCTCTCCCTCCCATAATATAGGTTGATATTACTAGGCCTCAATCAAAGAGATATGATTCTAATGCATTTTATGACTATTATAGGGTACCATTTCATATTATAAACAGATGCATGAGTTTGAGACATAAGATACAAGACTTGATAGAGGCCAATATCATTGATGTGGGAACACCTATAGAGGCATCTAAAGTTCATTCAATGGAAGCTAAGGCATTAAAAATATTTTTAGACCCATTTGTAAAACACATAGCTAATGAGCTAGGAGGCACTTCAGGTGTCCACTACACATATCAAGCTCATCCACCATTGACATCCTATCATAATAATATAGAGGATACACACTCCATACATAATATAATTGGGGTATATAATACTATAGTGCTAGCTAGATCTCTCATCAATTTTCTCAGAACATAAGATTGTTGATGATGATTTAGATTTATATGCATTCTTTGTATGAGTGTATATTGATCATCATCCTATTCAGAGTGTCAAGGTTGATAATAGATCAAGTGTTAGCATGTGTACCATTACACTTCTACAAAATTTAGGTTATTCATAGTAGGACATTTATGCAACCATTATAGTTATTTGTGGTTTTAGTGGCCACATTCAGACCTCCATTAGGGAGATTGTACTCTGATTATAGGTTAGACTAGAACGTATGACCTCTAGATTCTTAGTTATACTTAGTGTAGGCACTTTTGACATGTTATTAGGTAGGAAATGGATATAGTATCTTTGATCCATCCATAATAGATAAATGCCTCAAGTATATACATGCTAATTAGGTGGCTATAGTTAAGGGCCTTACATATGAGTATCCTTT
Organism: Torreya grandis; assembly: GCA_037957365.1. Taxonomy (NCBI): domain Eukaryota; kingdom Viridiplantae; phylum Streptophyta; class Pinopsida; order Cupressales; family Taxaceae; genus Torreya; species Torreya grandis. The sequence goes on along the minus strand of JARHVA010000296.1, from coordinate 2,235,737 downwards.
ACCTATCCCATAGGAAGTTACACAAAAGCTAAAATTTATAGTTTTAAGTATTATTTCTATTAGTAAACCAAATATTTTAGTTAAACCACCATTGTAGTTGAGCTATACTTCTACAATATTACCACATGCACATACTCTCCTATGGAGACCTTTATTAGAGAGACCCTACATCAAAGACATGTTATAGATTGTAGAGATCCTCTCTCTACCCCTTTCATTACAAGATAAATTTTATTGAGTTCTTAGGGTTATCAAAATTGAGAATCCATTTCAGATACATCATCTTCTACTAGATTGGTCCCTAAGAACCATGCAATTCATAGGCCAGTTTAGCTAGCTTCACAGGTTCATAAGACAATTCATAGGCCAATTTAGTTATCTACTTAGATTATTATTGCTACTCCATAGGCAATGTCAGTTAAAAAACACTCTACATAGTTAGTTCCTAGACCACATATACCTTTTCACATAACATGCAATATTATCCTTCCTTTGTTTGATACAAGACACATTGATAGTGAGTCTCTTACAAGACTCATCGATTAGTATCTTCCTCCCTATTTGTAAATAGTTTCATTTTCATGTCTCTTGTACATAAATTATCTATAGAAATTAAAAAAATAATTTAATATGTCAAAAACACAAAAACATTCAAATATTTACTCAGAAAATACAAATTATAGATTGTATGCATTTCTATGTTTACACTTCTTATACTTGATAGGTACTACATATGTAATATATGTTACTATAGTCAGTTTTATCATGAATACATTCTTAAATTTTTATTTTCAAGTGTTCATAGATGCTTATAGGTCTAAGGTCCACCACATAGATCCAAATTTGCTACTATCTACCCACTGGGAGCATATACACAGAATCTTCATTTGATACATTCACCCATTTGGGGGCATGCTATATATAATTTTAATTACCATTTTGCATCTTTATATACTCTATATCATAGATTTAACATTGTTATATCTTGATATTGATCATCTTACACTACTTAAATTTGTTACTAACTACTACTACTTTAGACTTAGTTTATGTACATCCTTGCTCTTATACAGATTTGTGCCACATTTTCATGCATACTTTCATTTATAGCATTAATTATTTATACTTGATTGTGTCTCTATGATTCTAAATATATTTGAGGTCATTTGAATGTGCCATTATTATAGGCTCCAAGCCACTTATTTTTATTGTATGTATGCTTTAGATATGTGCCCATGTCCTTGTGTGTACCTTCCTGATCATGTAAGCAGACATTTGAACATGTCCTTCCATGTGGCTCTAATATAACTTTATTTCTCTTTGCATATATGGACATTTAGATATGTCCTTGTATGTATTGATTTCTTAGATGTAGTGACATGTGCCCATGTCCCTTATATTATGACCCGTTGGGCTACTTTGTGTACCTCATGTGTGTTGTATGTATGCTTTCATGTATGAATCATGGCCCTGAAACTTGCCACTTTCTTATTACACACTCCAATTTTAGATGCCATGATAGACCTCATGCATCCTCCCTAGGTGTCATGATGGACATCATGCCCCATCCTCCTAAGTAGTTACTTAGTTTATTACTTATATTTGTTACTCATACACATGCTTGCATTGTTGTATCTATCTTGATAGCCTTGTGAATGTTATATCTAACATACATCCTACATTACAAACTTATGATAAGATTATATTACATTTTTATGTCATGTATACACATTATATTTATTTATTTTGAAGATATCATATATGCTTAGGCTAACACATATCATGCAAATATTTTTATTTTAAGGATAGTTCTTACACAGGGTCAACAACTCCCCTTAAAAAAGGGGGAATTTATAGAGGCTTGTCATAGAGATCAAGTCATCTAAATGAACTAAGATTATAGTTTACAACACATAGGTACATATATAGAACTCAATTTTAGGAAAACAAAATGGAAAATAGTTAGACAGATATTGGACTCAATTGGAAAAAAATAACACAGTAGGACACTAGTGTCAAAGGTGGACACTAACACCATAACAATATTGTCCAAGATATGGAACTATTATCTAATAGCCCCAAAATTAGAAAAATTTATATTTTCTAAAAAGGGACAATAATTATAGTCCAAGTTCACACATAAATAGTTATAGATTACTAGTGTTTGCTTAGTTTTACTCAATTTTGTATAAAATCATACTAGTTTGCTCAAATTGTGGGGCATCATGCATAGCATGATCACTCCTACTTAATTTTTAGATACTCAAATATAAATTATTAAAACTTGGTCTAGAGTCTATATGCTTAGATATTGGATTTAAGGGCATGTGCACGACACATTATTTCTATAAGCTCATTTATGTCAGTTGATCAGATGGAATGATAAAATCCATGTCATTCTCTATGTTATTAATCTAGACACCATTTGTACCAGTTTACACTATATTTTATACCATACTTCATTTCTAGTGATTGAAATTACTATGTAGTCCTTAGGCTACATACCCGAGTGCCAGAGGAGGCCCCTAGGCCAATTTTCATTCCATAGATCTTGAGTGGCCATAGAGACTTTATATCTAGTTTTAATTACAATCATATAAATTTAGTTACATTACATAATTTAGTTATATATTCATCTACTAAACATGGGTAGGCAATGATGGAATCATATTATAATTGAGTTCTTAAGCCACCCACATAAAAGGGTTGGACAAGCCATTAGTCTAATCCAAGATATTCACAGGACATGATCCTCCAAGAAAGTGTAGGAAGTGATGGAGTCAAAACTAAATTGAGTTTTTGATCCACCCACACATGGGAATTAAGCAAGCCATCAAATCAATCCAAGATTTTTCATTGATTGATCACTATCTACACACACACACAAGATGTCACTAGGTTTATGTATTGGTTTGAGTACTCAGTGAGGTGTATTCATTAATTTCCTCTGTCTTATCTCTTTACTTATTTTTGTCTTTGTTTTTGATATCTCTTAAGGACTAATCTATGCATATTTCATTTTCAAGACACATAATGGACCATGCTTCATATACTCAGATCCAAATTCATAGACTTGGCCTCAAAGGTAAGTCTAGGTACATTTATTTTTCCTTTATCCTAGTCATTTCACTTTGTTGAATTTTTAGAATAAAGGGTCGGGGGGAATGTAATCAAATAAAAATGACACTTGAGTGATAAGAGTGTTATTTGAGACCACTCATTTTAGGCTTAGACCTATACCTATCTTAGGGCCTATTCAGACACTTATCCAGCTTTTGTATAGGCCACATAGATACTTAGACATGTAAAAATTAGTCCTAAACCCTTCCTTAGGCATCCAATCCCCTAGTGCCTTAAGTTATACCACTAAACACTAGCACTATAAGTGGACAATAGTGCCACAATGCTATTGTACTATTTAGGCACTATTGTCCTTTTCTTTATTTTCAACTCTAATGAATATCTTTTTAATTCCTAAATCACTTAGGGTTGGCCTATACCTATTTAAAACCATGTATATGCACCAGATATATATATATATATATACACACACACACATGACTTTTATCCCTTTATCCACTATATGGAAATTATATACAAATAAACATAAATGAGCTCAAAATAAGTTGTGCATAATTAAGGTTGTTAATCTATAGTTTGCCATAATTCTACATACATTTATCTACAACCTTCCTAAGCCCATAATAATGAGATTTTTGGTCTCAATCATCACTCAAAGCACTTAAATAAAAATTAATAGTCGCTTCACTTGAACTTACACCAACACTTAGGTGGGGAGAAATACATCGGGCTTGATCCCTCCTCAAAGTATTGGTACGTAGGCAACTCTCATCATAATGAGGTGTTGAGGATGTCCAACTTACCCAACTAACACCACATGTTTACTAATTTTTTCAAGTTAAATTATCTAATTACATGGAAGTTTAAGGTTTTCATACAAAATCAATCATAACAGGTCATAAAATGTGAATCAAGGTTTCTCTACATAGGAATAGGCTTGGCAAACTCAGACATAGGTGCTCATAGAAGCTCATAATAGTTATTGCATAGAAGACACTAGCACCATAAGTAGAAATTAGCACCATAATGCTACTATCTAGGGTAGCTTTCTATTATTTAGGAGGGGTTTTAGCACTTAGATCCTATTTGAAATACTCAGAATAGTTCATATACCAGTTTATAGCCTCTAAATCCTTCATATTAGTCAATTTATAGCTAAGTACTCATTTTTATCCTTCATTTCTATTATTATAAATATCAATTTAACTTAGTTCTTTCCCAAGTCAATGGTTGTATTTATTGTATATTTTATACCTTAATTCACTATACTTAAACCCTTTAATAACCTAGGGCTTACACTCCATAAACCCTAAAAATTTAATTCACATGCATCTTAAGGATTGTTGTTATTTATAAATACCATGAGCTTAATTGACATATCTACTTTGACATGACACTATTATTTACTTATTTTACTACATGATTCACATAGATACATCATAATTGTTATCCTTTTAAAATAAGGTGATTATCACCTTGGAAATCCCCTCACCTCAAAAGGGGGGCATATTAGTGGGGAATGTCATAGAAGACATGAATAAAATACATACAAATGACATAATAAGAAGTGTTTGATTCAATTTACATAGTTTACAAGATTGGTATATACATTTTGGATAAAATTTTATGCATTGGACATAGATTTGGGACATATATTTTTAGATTTGTGAATTATATACATGTTATAGAGTATAGGTTACATTTTGACATATACTATAGATTGAGACATATTCAAAGTGTCCATGCACCAAACTACATATACACTTTCAAAATATACATACATTTATGTACCAATCTTGTGAAGATGCACTATTTGAGATTTTATCTATTGCATAAATTGGCTCTTTTTTATTAATGTGATCAATATTATACACCCTCAATGGAATTTTAACTATGATTATATTATTATGGTTTGATTTGGTTACTATTGTCTCCAAATATTGCACCCTAGAAGAGGTTGTTCAATCCTCTTCAAGATTTGGCCAATAGGGGAATACTTCCAGGTGTGTGGGGCACCTATAGTGGAAGTAAACCTATAGATTTCGAAAGGGATATATCCCTATATATGAATTTATGTGATTATGCTACTAAAACTACCTATTATGGGTGTAAAGGGAGAGAAAGATACATAAAGTAAACCTAAACTAGGAGGTGATACACCAAGAGTTGCTTCCATTCATACACTTGGGATTTGAATAATGAAACAAGATAACTAAAATAGCCTCAAAACCATTAATGGAGCTCCCTAGAATTATTTTTTATCATGAAGGTAAATAACAACTCAAAAAATGAAGGAAAGTGAAGGGAAGGTCAAATATAACACTACCAAACTCATACACACTTCAAGAGTCTATTGCAGTAGCATACACTTCATGAAACATGTTAGGAGAGAAGCCATTTGCAGCAACACATTCAAGGATTGTATGAAAATAAGATGAACTCAATTATAATTGAAATTCAAGATGGATCACTTCAACACATAGTGTAAATGGACTTAGAGTATAACCAGCTTACTTCTCATTAGCTTAAGTGAAAATCAAGGTACAATTTTGGCAGGGTTTCACCATACCAAGAGTTGGAATCCCCATAAAATGGCCAAAAGGGCCCATACTTATAGAAATTAAAAAGAGAGAGAGGTAAAATAAGTCCAAGAGACATAAGGACATGTGTCCAAAGGTGGAAACCAATTACAATGAATGTAGGTGAAGTGTAAGAGGAGTTAGAAACTGATTTGCATATGTGTCCCTTCCAAATAATCATCCTCTTCAAAAATTGGCATAAAATATATTCAAGAACCTTTCATGAAACTAACTTCATCATTGGCCTTCATTGGGCGTTCCAAATATGACTAGGGGCAAGTGTCTCTTTTGTACTGATAAGAGAAAGTTACAAGGAATCCTCTACCTACATTGGAAGTTTTCCAAATCATTTGTATTCCTTTACACAAAAAAAATAATCATCTATCACTATGATCACTCCTTTTTAGACCTTTATTGACACTTGGAATTAGCATTTCCTTATTATCCCTAACTAATATGTACTCTATAGATGGACTAATGGAGTCTATAGTTTTATTGTAGGACTTTGAAGTTGGACTGATGGAGTGCATAGTTTTGTTATAGGCTTCAACATCTCTCCACTATGCCTAGTGGATTTGGATCCTATTGAATTTTTTTATAGATTGGAATGGATGTAAAACATCTCATGAAACTTTTTGAAAAGGTCTCCACACTTCTTGGTTCATATTTTAGTTCATTCCTTAAGACTTGCAGAGTTCTGTGCACTTAAAACTGCCTTGCCTCTAAGACAAAATAGAGGCATCTTGTCCTCTTATATTAGAAAATCCACATGTTTGGGGAGGTTATATATATCCAAATTATTCTATACAAAAAAAATTATATTTTTAATGCATCATTTGACCCTCCAAATCATCAAATTCCTAAGAAATATTTATAGGAAAGCATTGCCTGTAGGGGGTGATATGATGACTATGTTTTGTTTGCTTGGGGACCTTTACTTTATCATATGTTTGTTGTAAAAGGCATATTAATATTTTATGATCATGTTTTTAATGGATTAAATATAATTATATATTTTTATCTCACAAACATCACATATGCCCTTTAGAAACCAGGATTGAGCTTACTCTATCATGACTATGACTGTGTCTACCCTGTCTGTAGGTGACTTTAGGTGGTCATAGACATGATATTGGTATTTACTAATGATTTATAAGATTATTTAGGTCATCCAAGCCATTATTACTTTGAATTTACACCTCCTCAACCTAAATTGATTTAGAACTTCTTTAAAGTTCATAATCTCACTCCATTGCCTGTCTCAGTCCTTTGGCTTGGTTGTAGGTCATTTTATAAGTTTTGGCATTTGTTTGTGATTCTTTGATTCTTCTTTAAGTTTAAAATTAAATAAATCAATGAAATTTCATTTATTTATTTTGAATTTAAGGTAAAAACATAACTTTTACCTCACTATCTACTAGTCTTGCTGTAGATACCACTTCCCAGGCCTATGTACGGATATAGGGGAGTGTGTGGGGAGTCATCACACTAAGCTCTAGCTTATCTTAAGAAATATTATCTTACAAGAATCACATATATCAATTTTAATGTTTCACCTTGATGTATTAATCTAGGATTGAGTTCATGACTTGCAAGTTCACCTTTTCATCACTCTTCTTGTAGGTTTCACTGTCAAAATTTAGTGATTTTGAGGGCACTTTTGGGTGTTGAAAAGACCACCCTTCATTATTCATTCTTCCTTAAAATTTTGTAGGGCCATTATCCTATGATATGACTACAAGATAATTCAAAGTAAACACCTTATGGTATCATATAAACATGTCTTATTATATCTCAAAAAATCTCCTAGGCCTCTATTTGCAACTATTGAGAAACCAAAATAGTATTCATCCTCATTGAGTAGATTTCATAGCCTCTTCACCATTCCTTACCTTAAACAAGCCTATAATTATTCTCATACATAATAAAGGGTTCCAAATAGGTCTCATCACACCTCCACATATGCCACCATGATGTCAACAGGGGTTTGTAGATGAAGGTTTGACTGTGATATGCAGGCAAAAACATGAAAGAGAGATTATACAAAGATGAGACTCTTTAATAACCTCTAATGAATTTTATATCCCTTAATTAAACAAATCTAATTGATGACACCTAGAAACATCTTCACAACACCTTCAATGGCACCTGTATGTGCACATTCCTAAGTATAGAGCAGTGGTAATGAAATTAGATGCAAATAAGCTTAGGAAAAAGCCTCTTGAACTATTGAGACCTTTAAAAGAAATATATTATTGTAAAAATAATGGATAATCCCTAATAAACATATGGAACAACTTACCCTATCTGATCAAATCAAAATCTTTTGAAACAATTGCAAATAGTGACCCCTTCTTAGATGCACAAGCATAAAAAGCTACCTAAAGTCAAACTAATTTTTCATAAAGGAGGAGTTACCAAATTTTAACTTATTGATATTAAAGTGAATTGAACTTAGAGTATTATCCATCCCCAGAAGCACTCTTTCCAATTCCACTTGTATGGCCCATGCCAAGTGATTGAATTTGGCCTTTCTTTGTTTGCCAAGTGAAAATGGAGGAAAACAAGTTGTATATGAAATTTATTTCATTATAATTGTGATATAAACATGTAAATTAATTTTGGGGAGATGAAGAGTCACTCCACCACGTTTTTAACTGATGGTAGACTTGAAAAGTCTGTACAAGTGTCCAAAAACTCCTATTTTTGAGGAAAAACTACCATTTCTTGATCATAACAGACTTACATGATTTTACCTTATCCACATTTATATCCATCTTGATGACATATTTTGTAACTCCCACCATCCGTACAAGTCAACTAATTAGCTAGAAAAGTGGCCAAATGACCCTTTTACCACATAAAACCTAGAAAATGGCCAATTTGTGACTTGAAGACACCTTAAAACAATTAAAAAAACATTTTATGAAATTTTAAATATTATTTCACATTTTTATTAAGTTTGACTAGGTTTGACCAATGTTGACTTTGGTTGACTAAGCAAGTACAAGGAGGATGGGTTCCAACAAGGACTAGGGAAAGGGCAAGTGAGACATGTAGGATAGTAGATAACCCCATAGGAAATATGAAACTTTATATAAAAGTTCAAAATATTAGGGTTTGACCCAAATTTGACTTAGGGTCAAATTTGGTCAACATTCTTAGTGATTCTTAGGGGTGGCATGCCTGTTATGCCTAAGACTAGTTGCCTAATCCTTCCATTGGGCATGGAGTCATGCATATGAGCACTCTAATTTACTTGAAAAGACCTTTAGTTCAATGGAAACAATCTAGTTGAACCACACACACAAAAACAAAGACACACACGAAATAAAGGAAAGGAAACACACTTGTGTAATGAAGCACTTAAGAAACATAAAATAAACTGAAACAATCACATTCTAAAGTGTACAAACTAGATATATTAAATTGATCCTCCTTGATCAAAAGGAAATATTTTCATACCATCTCCTTGAAATGGACTAGAAATATGTGCAAGCTTCCACATAGGATTTTTCCTTGTTTGTCTAAGGCCTTGTTCACCTTCCATGGTGCTTGCATTGGTTTCATCTAGTTCCACAACCAAGAACATGTGTTCAATGAAAACATTCTCTTCTTAATTAGTTTGAATGGAAACCATAACCATTGATTAAAGTGGTTTTCCATTAATTATAGACTCATTTTTATCTTCAACCTCAACCTCAGTTGCAAGTGGATTTTCATCATCTAGTTTGTAGTCATTTTCAAAGGTAAGGTCTCCATCAAGATTTGGTGGTTCTACTAGCTAAATGTATGGGAGAGGTTTTTCAAAACTTACTACCTCTCTTGGCACCTTGTACTCTTCATCTACCTTATGCATTTTATCTTCTTGAGATGTGTCATGCTTACCTTTCTCTTCTTTTGGAGGTGTTTCATGATCTTCAATAGGTTCAAGTGCAACATCTCCTTCAAAACTCTTCTCAAGCTCTTCATGAAGTGGAGATGCATCATTCAAGCTCAAGCAAAAATTTTCAAGATCATCCCAAAATTCTAACTCTTCATGATCAATAGAAAATACTTGAAGCTTATCAACATTCTTACCAATCTCTTATGGAATATCATGTTGGCTAATGAGTGCCTCTTCTTGATCTTGTGTTGCAAGTTGATCATTATCATCCTCCATATCATCAACTCCTTCCTCAACCTCAAAGACAGATCCATTAGGGTGAAGAGGTGTACAAATGACAATCTATTCATCATATCTACTTGAGGTATCATCTTTATTAAGTTCAAGGGACTCATCTATGGCATCATCATCTTCCAACTCTTGGAGAGTCTTGGGAACAATCAATTGATCTTCAGTTTGTGAAGGCAATAGAGAAGAGGTACTGAATGGCAATTCTTTAGGTGCTTTTTCAACCTTTCTCACATAGTTTTATTCCCTTTGATAGTTCACGAGAATGATACCTTAGATGCTACTCTCTCTATGAGTATCCCTTTGCATGAGGTTTTGTTCTTTTGATGTGAGGCAAGGAATAACTCTTTCTTATGCTACTAAGGCTTGGCAACCTCCTCCACCATCATACATAAACTAACCTTGAGATTGCCCCCAATGATCCAAATTTTCCTCTCCTTGAACCAATTTGGTATGGACTAGAACAATATCCTTTGTGGATGGAATGGAATTAGGAATATAGCTATTAGGCTACTATTGAAAACTTGATGACCTTGGTGATTATATTAGGGATTGGGTAGAGTACTTACTTGTAATTGAGCTTGTTTGAGCTGAGCTTGTAATGAGCTGATCATTTCATCTTTCTCTATGGCATTATCCATCCTTTTTTGAGTGATTATATACTTGACATTGGCACTGGGAAATTTATCTACACTTGGGGTTTCAAATGAACTATGAGATGACAAAGGCATAACAACTCTTAGGGATAATTTCCCAGCTAGTATCAAAATATTCTCAACTTCAATAGCTATCGCATATGCATTATGTAGATTAAATCTTCCCATTTATTGAAACATTACTTCCACATTAGTGCCAATGGCATTGAGATAAGTGGGGAACACAAATCTTGGAGGGGGTCTCATGATAGGGGCAACCTATGCCATGTTCTTTGAAATCTTTCATGGATTCATTAGGACCTCTCCTTATCACATTCAATCTGATGGATTAGTGAAATGTGATCACTCTTATTCTCAAACCTATTTACCAATAACTATCCAAAGCCATCCCAATTAGTAATGCAACTAGCTCCCAATGTCTTATACCAATGAAGTGTTTTACCCTGTAGAGACATGGCAAGTAGCCTAATAGCTATGTTGACTTGAGTGATATTGTGGAAATTTAAAAAATTTGAGATGTCCCTAATGTGTTTAGATGGGTTAATAGGACCTTCTATATTGAAGTTTGGGAGACCTTTGGTGGCATTGTGAGGGATAGGATCATATGTAAGAAGATTGATTAGATTTTGGGTGTAGAACACTGGGAAAGCATATTGCCTAGCCATATCTTCTTATTCCTCCTAACCATGAAATATAATGTGGAAAACTTGATATATAATCAGATATTCTAACCTTTTAGAGTTACCAAATGTGAGATTAGAAACAATCCTACAATTGTGGGCTTGTCAAGACTAACATTCATCTTGACATGGAAGCAATTAGGACCAGTTGTCCCATCGGGCATGCCAGAACTGTTGTCTCCAAATCTTGCACCCTAGAAGAGGTTGTTTAAGCCTCTTAAATATTTGGCCAACATGGGAATAATTCCAGGTGTGTGGGGCACCTATAGTTGAATTAAACCTATAGATTTTGAAAGGGTTAGTTCCCTAGATATGACTTGATGTGCTTATGCTACTAAAACTACCTATTATGGGTGAAAAGGGATAGAAAGATACATAAATTAAACCTAAACTAAGAGGTGATACACTAAGAGTTGATTCCATTCATACACTTGGAATTTACATAATGAACTAAGATGAATAAACTAGCCTCAACACCATTAATGGAGCTCCCTAGCATTAGTGTTTCTCATGAAGGCAAATAACAACTCAACAAATGAAGGAAAGTGAAGGGAAGATTAGATATGACACTACCAAACTCATACATACTTCAAGAGTCTATTGTAGTATCATACACTTCATGAAACCTATTAGGAGATAAGTCATTTGAAACAACACATTCAAGGATTGCATGAAAATAAGATGAACTCAATCTATACTTAACATTCAAGATGGACCACTTCAACATGTAGTGCAAATGGACTTAGAGTATAACCAGCTTACTTCTCATTAGCTTAAGAGAAAATCAAGGTATAATTTTTGTAGGGATTCACCATACCAAGAGTTGGAATCCCCATAAAATGGACAAAATGTCCCATACTTATATTAATTTGAAAGAGAGAGAGGGAAAAGAAGTCCAAGAGACACAAGGACATGTGTCCAAAGGTGGAAACTAGTTACAATGCATGTAGGTGAAGTGTAAGAGGAGTTAGAAACTGATTTACATATGTGTCTATTCAAAACAATTGTCTTATTACAAAATTGGCATCTCTTCAAGCACTTTCCATGAAAATGTCTTCATCATTGGCCTTCATTGGGCATTCCAAAGCTGACTAGGGGCAAGTGTCTCTTTTGCACTGATAAGATAAAGTTACAAGGAATCCTCTACCTACATTGGAAGTTTTCCAAATCATTTGTATTCTCTTACACAAGAAGAATCATCATTTATCACTGTGATCAGTCCTTTTTAGAACTTTATTGACACTTGGAATTAACATTTCCTTATTTTCCCTAATTTATACATACTCTGTAGCTAGACTAATGGAGTTTGTAGTTTTGTTGTAGGAGTTTGAAACTAGACTGATGGAGTCCATAATTTTGTTATAGGCTTCAACATCTCTCCACTAGGCCTAGTCACTTTGGATCCTCTTTCAATGTTTTATATATTGGAATGGATGTAATACAACTCATGAAACTTTTTGAAAAGGTCTCCACACTTTTTGGTTCATATTTTAGCTCATTCCTTAAGACTTGTAGAGTTTTGTGCACTTAAAACTGCCTTACCTCTAAGACAAAATAGAGTCATCTTGTCTTATTATATTAGAAAATACACATGTTTTGGGAGGTTCTATAGGTCCAAATGATTCTATACACCAATATTTAGCTTTTGAATGCATCATTTTACCCTCCAAATCCTCAAATTCCTAAGATAGACATATAGGAAAGCACTGCCTACAGGGGGTGATATGATGACTATGTTTTGTTTTCTTAGGAACCTTTACTTTGTCATATGATTATTTTAAAAGGCATATTACTCTTTTATGATCATGTTTTTAATGGATTCAATATCATTCTATCTTTTTGATCTCACAAATATCACATATGCCCTTTAGAAACCAGGACTGAGATTACTCTATCATGACTGTGACTATGTCTGCCTTGTTTATAGGTGACTTTAGGTGGTCATAGGCATGATATTGGTCTTGAATAATGATTTATAAAAAAATTTATGTCCTCCAAGCCATTATGCCTTGGAATTTCCACCTCAACCTATAGTGCTTTAGAACTTCTTCAAAGTCGATAATCTCACTCCACACCTATCTCAGTCCTTTGGTTTGGTTGTAGGTCATTTTATAAGTTTTGGCCTTTGTTTGTGATTATTTTATTCTTCTTGAGTTAAAAATTCAAAAAATCAATGTTATTTCCTTTATTAATTTTGAATATAAGGTTAAAACATCACTTTTACCTCACTATCTACTAGTCTTGTTGTAGATACCACTTCCCAGCCTATGTACGGATAAAGGGGAGTGTGTGGGGAGTCATCACACCAAAATCCATCTTATATTAATAAATATTGTCTTAAAATCATAAATTATATCAATTTTAATGTTTCACCTTGATGTCTTAATCTAGGATTGAGTTCATGACTTGCAAGTTCACCTTTTCATCACTCTTAATGTAGCTTTCACTATCAAAATTCAGTGATTTTGAGGGCACTTTTGGGTGTTAAAATGACCACCCTCCATTGTTCATTATTCCTTTACATTTTATAGGGCCATTATCCTATGATATTAATACAAGATCATTCTAGGTAGACACCTTAGGGGCTCATATAAACATTTCCTATTATATCTCAAAAAATCTCTTAGGCCTTTGTTTATAACTATAAAGGACTGAGAAACCAAAACAATATTCATCCTCATTGAGTGGCTTTCATAGCCTCTTGACCTTTCCTTACCTTAAATAAGCCTATCATGATTCTCATCCATAAGCAAGGGTTCCAAATAGGGTCTCATCACACCTCCACATATGCCACCATGATGTCAGCAAGGGTCTGTAGATGAAGGTTTGACTGTGATATGCAGGCAAGAACATGAAAGAGCAATATTATGCAAGGATGAGACTCTCCAAGCACCTCTAATGCATTTTATATCCCTTAATTAAATAAATTTCATTGATGACACCTAGAAACATCTTCAAAACACCTTTAATGGCACATGTAGGTGCACATTCCTGAGTATAGAGTAGTGGTAGTGAAATTGGACCAAAACAAGCTTAAAAAGAAGCCTTTTGAACTATTGAGACCTCTAAAATCAAGATATAAGTGGAAAAACAATGGATAATCCTTGAGAAACACATGGAGTAACTTTCCCTATCAGATCAAATCAAAAGCTTCTAAAATAATTGCAAATAATGACCCCTTCTTAGATGCACAAGCATAAAAAAATGCCTAAAGTCAAACTAATTGTTCATAAAGGAAGAGGCACCAAATTTAAACTTATTTCTATGAAATTAAAGTGCACTCAAATTAATATCCACCCCCAAAATCACTCTTTCCAATTCCACCTGTACGGCCCATGCCAAGTGATTGAATATGGTCTTTCTTTGTTTGCCAAGTGAAAATGGAGGAAAACAAGTTACAAACATGGAAATGACTAGTGGGGAGGTGAAGAGTCATTCCACCATGTTTTCAATTAATGGTGGACTTGAGAAGTCCATACAAGTGTCCAAAAACTCCTATTTTTGAGGAAAAACTACCATTTCTTAATTATAATAGACTTCTAACTATCACCCAAATGATTTTGACATGATTTTACCTTATCCACATTTATATACACATTTTTGACATATTTTTAAACTCCCACCATCTATACAAGTCAATTAATTAGCTAGAAAAGTGGCCAAATGACCCTTTTACCACATGAAACCTAGAAAATGGCTAATTTGTGACTTGAAGACACCTTAAAACAATTAAAATACCATTTTAGGACATTTTAAATATAATTTGGTACTTTGACTAAGTTTGACTAGGTTTGATCAATGCTGACTTTAGTTGACTAAGCATGTACAAAGAGGATGGGTTCCAACAAGGACTAGGGAAAGGGTAAGTGAGACACGTAAGACAATAGATGACCCCATAAGACATATGAAACTTTATATAAAAGTTAAAAATAGTAGGGGTTGAAACAAATTTGACTTGGGGTCAAATTTGGTCAACAGTTACACCATTTGACTCAGGTGAGATTGGTTAAATTAGCTAGATTGGTTGTACTTGAGTTGTGTGATTGAGATTATGTGCTCTCAATGGACTTGGCATAATTCATCCTTATACCAGATTGGGGGCATGATCACCCTCCAATTTCCATTTTCACATCTCCAAGGTTTAATTGTGAGCTTATCTACAATGTTTTAACTATGAAGCATCTCTACCAAGACAAACTACCAAGGGGAAACATGGTTGCATCAACATACATGTGTACTCATTCCTTGATCTCTTTATTTCAAGTAATTCTAAATTATTATATTCACTAATTGCACATGTAACATGCTCTTGTTACGATTCATTCACATAAAAAAATTAAAGTGGTCTCAAGTAAAGACAAGGTGTGTTCTACACACCACAATACACTTTCTTTCCTTTAACCTAATAATTTTATGCTTATGAATTACTATATTAAATTGGGTGAAAATTTATATGCTTAAATATGGGTTTATATGTTAAACTAGTTTTGTACACTTGAAAAAAATGTCTCAAGGCTATACCTTTTAGTTTGACATTCCTTATAACCAAAAGGTTTGTACTTGCCACCTCACTAGGTATAATTACTTAATTCTTAATCTGACCCTTATTATTCTGATTATCTAGATCACCTATAACCTTAGAATGCCTAAAATTTGATATATTTCATTCATTTTTAGTTATATAACCTCTAAAAATTTCCCCCATCTTGGATATTTGTGTTCAAGGAATGACAATAATGTCAATGCTATTGTCCCTGCTCTAACACAAATGTCCTTACCCTAAAAACACTCAAATTTGAAAATCTTTCAATGTGTATGCGTCAACCTAATAATTTCATTAACAATTTTGTGAAGATCATTTCAAAATATATTGTATAAATATGAGTCAAATCCAATTCCTTTGAACATATAATAATTACCAAGCAAACACCTACTCAATCTCAACCAATCAATTGTAAAACTAAGATATTCTATCATATTCATTCCTATTTTCATATCAATAATAGGAATAGCCATACTAAAGGTTTGAATCACTCAAAATACAACCTAGAATCCATATTTATCAAGCTACATGATAGATCACTACATGCATCTTCATATAATATGTTGCACCCTTATGCACACATGCACATTCTCATACATAGGGGAGAACTACATAAGTCTGAGACCCTCCTTGAAGTATTGTCTATGTAGGAGACACTCATTGATAGAGGGGTATTTTAGGTCATTTAGATAATATAACCTAAGGTGGAGAGGTAGGGTTTGAGATAAAAATAATGATACAAAGTCTATATGTGAGATACAAATACATCAGATGAAAATCCAAAAAGATCCAGGTGGTCACATCTTGATACAAAAAACATTCCATATAAGATAGTTGTATTAAGATTCAGATAGTAGCATCGATGTAGGTGTGCACAAGATGACACAATTGTCTAGGTAGCTAAGAAGAATATTTATAGAATCTCATGACTATTTTCTAAACATCAGAGAACATTTTCCCTCACTTGTACATCTTAGATTTGTCTATGCATCATTGCATAAACTAAGTATTATTTCTTCTTCATGATTATGAAATAAAAATACTAGTTGACATTGTAATTTATACATTTATTATTTTATTAATTTAAAACTAAAATTGAATATCATAATATGAATTATTTAACTGGAATATTTTAAGGAATAATTTATCTTTGTCTTGAATAACATATTCCTCCCAACCCTTAACTCCAAAAAATGGTAACCTAATTAACACTCTTTCAATTATATACTTACCTTACTCTTTTTTCAAATTTCAAATTTCAAGTTTCAAATTATTAATCTTTAAATATGGATAATAACTACTTTTAAGGGCATTTATTGCAAGTTTCTCATTAAGGCATCTTGCATAATCAAGTCTTCCATCAAAAGATAGAGTGTTTATACACACATAGGTTTGCATATACTTTAATCTAGTAAAGTCACTTCATTACATCACTAGAAAAAATTATGGGAAAATATAGAAATTAAAATTTAATTATTAATTTATTGACAATGTTTAACTTGACATATTTACCTTACTTGACCTATTCATCATTTCATTAACTATAAATCTCTATGAGAGCCTTTACTACTCCAATTACTCTCTTAAAAAACCATATAAACATCATTCAAACATATCTATTTTATTTATGGACTTTTCCAAACAAATTTCAATAGTCATTGACATTCTAGGACAAGACCGCGCTAGGCAAATAAGATCACAAGCTGACCTTGTCCACTAATGTGCCCTTATCTAAAGTTATCCAATGATCACTTTTTAAATTTAAAATTATCTATGTTTTTCATCCCACACTTTTATTAAAGTTATTTAACAAAAATATTATAATTTTTCCACTATATAAACACATCAAAGTCACTCAACATATCCCCTAAAAAGGCCTTACAAAAATCACTACACAATAAGCAAAAGAACACTATACATTCTAGTTCTAATTCTACTGCATTCTAACAGTCATAGGCTAGGTATGAAATCATTTTATTTTAGGTCAAGAGCACTCATTTTCAAGCATTCAAAGTAATATATCTAGTTACATTCATATATAAACTATCACAATTCACACACTTAATTTAGGATGGAGAGCTACAGAATCCCAAGGCCCCTTTAGGCTATGTAGGCAAAACTTAGATTATATAAGCTTTTTTGAGGGTAGATGACTAATTCCATTTACCCTATTTCACCTTTAGAATTTTATTTCTAGTGTATTTATTGTTCAAGAACAAGGGTTTTTATTTTTTATGTCTTTTATGTATCAAATCGGCAAACACATTTAAATAGTAAACACTCATAGACAGGCACACACACCTAGATTACAAAATTAGTCATATAGTCAACCAATTTTTGGTTATTATAAAACCCTATCCTCCTAGTGTGACCTTGTCCTAACATAGTTTAAATTCTTATTTTTAGATGAAATGTAGTTCACAAGTCTTTATAGTTAGTTTTCACTCATGGTCAGCCCACACAATTAACAATTAATCAATTGAGCTAGGTTTGCTTATCTTTTGGTCAATTTAATATTTTTAGCTAATTTTGGATTCAATACATTCTATATTTTTATATTCATTGTATTTCAATTTTAATATTTTGGATCTATGTATTTGAGTTATTTCAATTCAAAATAGATTAAACATCAACTAAGTAAAGATATTAGGAAAAGTATATTTTCCAGGAGAAGTTAAAAGAGAGAAAGGATAAAGTAGAACATTAGTAAGACAACAAAGAGTTAATCATTAACTAAGTTCAATCATTACTTCAAGGAAAAATACCTCAAGTAGTTGGACCATTAGCAGTTTGAGTACATAGTCTAACACTTTAAAAAAGACACAAATTTAAGATGAAAGTACCTTTGTTTAACAAATATATAAAGGGCACATAACAAATTTTATTTTTATTATATATTATTGGAAAAGCCATAACATTATAGATGAAAAAGTGATGTTATTTTATTTTTTAGAATGTTAAGAGATGACATGTTATAATGGTATATGAAAATGAATGTAGGACATAAGAATTCATGGGTAGACATACACAATACATTCAAAGGATATTTTCATTACCCAAAGTTTCCTATGGAATGTGTCAGTAAATTGTGAGAAGTTATGATAAAAGATAAAGACATGGTAAAATATTAAGATCAATGATTCAAAGTAATAGTGTAGAAATTAAGGGACCCTAAAATTAAAAACAAAGAATATAATGGTTTATCTCAGGATTAGTACCATATTTAAGATTTAATATGGATGATACTATTTTTAATAGAATATTATCTAAGACAAACATGATAAAGATGATACCCAGATGACTAATTTTGATGAAGCAAAAATTAATAACTTAAAATAAATGATAAAACTAGTCAAGAATATAGGATTGTTGGAAAAATTAATTTAATTTAAGTATTAGAACAAATGTGTGTGTGTGTGTGTGTGTGTGTGTGTGAGAGAGAGAGAGAGAGAGAGAGAGAGAGAGAGAGAGAAGAAAAAAATAAACAAAATATAAAAAGAATGTATTCCAAACCAACATGAAGTGGAAAAATATGGTTATCTTATTGGATGTGAAAAATAATGGTTAGGACGTAAATAAGACCTTATTAGGCTTAGGGGTAGACATAGACATATTTCACATTAGTACTTGGGAAGCACTATAAAAACCACAGTTGCATGCAAAAACATATGATATTACTATGGTTGATTGGACACAACGATCAAATCTTTGGAATGTATAGATTAATTTTATGGGTATAAAGTAGAAGGTTGATTTTTAAGTCATTGACATGTATGCCATGAGATACTATTCACTACTAAATTTAGAATGGTTTGTTGTTTTTAATGGAACATTAGACTCTAAGGAGGAAGAGATCACCTTTGAAGGAAATGGATTCGTAATACATTTACCATTAAAAATTGGAATGGAAATCACATGCTCAGAATAGTTATGGTTAGATGAAGAGGAGTGTGATTTCAATGAACTATTCAAAGTTTATGAAATTATGAAAACAAAAAATCTTGATGAAGTTTATGAGCCAAATGACAAAGGAGTAGTGATAGAAAGTGAAGAGGTAGAAATAACATCTAAAGAATATATTGAAGCCTGACTATAATAAGGGCTAGAAATGAGGGTGATAAAAGTTTATCATACAAATAAATTATGACCTAATATAAAGGAACTTATCACATAAAAATATGATACCACAAATATGAAAAGTATATCAAATTGAGAAAGGGGATTCACAGATTAAACAACCAAAATTTAGTATAATAGTAGATGTGAAATAATATCTAGAATAAATGACAAGGGTATTTCCATTAGAACATATAATAATGAAGGCTATAAATGATACATTAATTATCATTTCAATAAGGTGATGGAATACTAACAAAATTAAATCTTGAACTGTAAATCCTTTTGTAAGGTAATTTTATCTTCTTTGCACCCTAAACATCTAAGTGACTAAACATCAAAGGATCTCTTGAAAATAACATCACCAGTAGTCTCATAAAATAAAAAATTCTAAATTTTGGTATACCACTTAAAATTAGTTGTATTAACATTTATAATAAACATAATTAATCTATCTAGAGATGGTAGTGAAATAGTTGGTTGTTTTAGTCTCCTAATATTTTTTATAACATGATATTGTGTGATATTGATAGGAACAAGTGAATCAACACTAGACATAATGTTAACATGATGTTTTTTTCTTCTGAGAATGTTGCCAATCTTGAAGTCATCAAAATAGGTAATAAAATTGTGTACAAAATTATAGACCCAAAAAAATGGGAATCAATTTTTTTTCTTGTTGTTCCCAACAAATTAAGTCAGTATTGCTTGATGTGCAAGTTAATATTACTATGATTAACATGCATATTAGTTACATTTGTGTTTTCAATGTAATAACTTATTTTAATGTAATCAAATGATTAAAAAATGTGACATATGTTATCTTTATGTCAACTAAGTTTGTATTTTTTTTTGGACTAGGATGGATAACCCTTTTATCCCTACTATAACCTCAATTAGCACAAGTTTTATCTTTGTGATTGATTCATATTTTTAGTTGTTCATGACATGACCCTATTCTTTTTTAATACTAACGTATAAGCCCACTAACCTTGTCATGCAAATATTAAGAAATATTTTATCTTATTAGGGTAGGAGTGAATGACATCACTAAGACCCACACACATTTTTTGAGGTCATACATTCTTGGCCTCATATTATTTTAAGATTATGATAAGGCATTTCCTTATTTTATTTAAACTTCAATACTTGGGAAGCTTATTTAAAACAACATCCTTAATATTGTCATATTAGTTTAGTAAGTTGAAGATATGAGAATATCAAGTATGCATTCTTGAATTTCTATTTTGATATTATATTTTCACCATTAAGTTAATGTTCACAACTTTGGTTACCATAGTCAAAGGGTAAGAGATTCCTTACTACCTCTTTGATTTATTCTTATCACAATCTCAAGTGATAATTAAGTTAAGATCACAAGAATATTTTTCCATATTATCAATTTTTTAAGTAGAACCAAAAGGAAAATCCTTTTGTTAAGGTACACTATAATCATTACAACAAAGTTCACCCTTTTTCTTGGCTTGAGTTTGTTCCCTAATTATTCTCTTGAGGCCTATTACTTTCTTATTGATTCAATGTAAGTTTATTCAAATATAAATAACATTTATTTAATATTGGTTTTATATCATATGCAACATAAAACAACATAATTTCTAAAGGAGAAAAACCCCTTCCATTTATTCATGCATTTTGTAGTGTTTATCTTGGTCTAATAAACATTGTATATTAATTTGAATCAGATCAAAATTCATTACATAAAATAATAGGGAGACACATGAAATCACTTAATTATCTTTTATCCATTTCAAGAGCAATCCCATACATTTTCCCTTAATTGTATGCTTACAATGAAATATATAATTCACAACATGAAGGAACCAATTATATAATTATACAAATTAAATGCCATTTATTGTCATATCCCTCTAACCTTACAACTCCTATTAATATGGGTGGTGATCGAGACTGCATGGAACCAACATCATGCAAAGAGGTTTGTGAAAATAAAAAGGTGTGAAAAAATCTTTAAAAAGGTGGGATAACAGAGTATATGGAGCATATCACCGAGCATAATTCTCTAGTGGTAATAAATTTCATAGCTTCCTAGTCGAAAAGAAAGGTTTTCATGAGGGGGATTTCCATTAATTTTTCTGATGACCTTATAGGATAAGTTATGAGCATGGCTTGCACAGGCATAAAAGAATAAAAGGATCAATCAAAGAAACAAGAGTCACTACAAAATTTATTTTGAACCAATGAATTTGTGCAAATGAAGAAAATGGGATTTCCACAAGTCAACTTACCCAAATATTGGCCTAAAGTCTATTTATAGGTCATGAGGTACATGACCTTAGGAGGTAAGTACTCCTTGATATTTTTGAATCATTTCATGTTGCTCAATAATTTCATCAGTTTTAAGATTAGCCTTCCATATTTTCTCCTGAAATCCCTAGAAATCACTGTCCTTCTTCACTAGGTTAATGTTGCTAATTTGATTTTGCACCAAGGCCTTATCTTTCTATTGGTGAAATATGGCCATACCCTACTCCGTAAAAATTTCCCCCTGAAGGATCCTCCTCTAAGGATGAATCCTCAAAATGCCCCCTAGAGGGAGATCCTTTTGCATGCTCCCTCCCCACCACTAAACTTTCTCCTCACAATAGTTTGCCCCATTCCCCTCCAAATGACATTCCCTTGAAAATGATTTTCATCCCTAAACCCAAACCCATCACACTTGACTCTCCTTCCACCCATGATCAGAAAGGTAAGGCCATTGTAATAGAGGAACATGATAAGAATAAATTAATGTTGTAAAATTTCAACATAAAGGTCTAGCAGGTGGGATTCAGTTTGGTGAAACTGATCTAAGATTAGAATGAGATTCACTGGGTGGCAAAGGCCACAACCCATGTGTTGGTGTAGTCTGCCTACCCAATCCCCTTTCCCCATTTCCAAAATACTTTAAGGACCCCAAATCCCCCCTAGGACCCCCCAACGGGGTCCCCCCTAAGCATCCCTTCCCCCAAGTAAAAGGTAAGAAATGCTTGAGGATGATTCTTCTAGGTGAACAAGCTGAGGGTCCTGAGAATCAAACTAGAGCCAAAGCATAAAAAGATAAGACCAATTTCCTACCTAAGGATAATTCTTCTAAGGATGACACCTAGGAGGATCCCCCTAATTAGCATGTTTATTGCGTCCACTTTTGTTTTTGTTATTTAGACTTTCTCTTTTTGCCTGTTCAGCCTTATTAGGCCTGTTTAAAACTCTTTATTTCACATTTGTGGTTCTAGGGCCCCTGTAAAACTTGGGTTTATAATATCTAATAAAAAATTATCATATCCATGATAAAATTATTCAATCATTTACAATTTACACTCTCATATTGATAATAAACTTACTTAAAATGAAAAACATTATTTTAAGATTCCAATATGTTCATATGTAAAATCGCCACATGAATTATTGATTTATGGGATTATAGGCCCTTACATATTATGAATATAATTTTTTTAAATAAATACACATCTTATAAATATTCATCATTAAATTTTTTATACATAGACTACAAAATTTAATTCAAGTATTGGCTACAATGCTATTAACAACATTTTCAATTCCACATAACAGACACAAATTTTTAGCATTCAATAAGTATAATCAATAAATCATTTAATATAAAATTTAGGGTTAACTAACTTATGTGAAATTAAGATCCCCCATTGACTAATTTTTATAATCATGTGCCCAAGAAATGGGCTACCACACATATCTACCATGACATGAGATTAAAACCCTATATAATTATATGAAACTATAAAATTAAAGAAAACAAAATAATTTGTATCTTACACTTTTTCATAAAGTGTATCATCAAAATTTATGAAAATACATCAATATTTCACTCACACAAACACTCTATCATCAATTTTGATGAGTGATTAAACCATAGCAAAAGGTACAAACCATTGTACACTTTCCTCAAGTTAAAACTACTTATAAATTTGCATTTATTGTTGTAATAAATCAAATTGAGAAGTTTTAATTTTATTAATGTCCATAGATATAATAAATATTAATGAGGATCTTACTGGTCAAGACTCCAAAAACACACTTTTTGGAGTTGAGATGGACACAAAATTGGATTAAGCGATCAAAGATTTTTTTGAGAATAGAGAGAAGGTCATCCACATAATATTTGACAATTTTGTGGATTATATCATGAAATATATAAGTCATATCTATTTGATAGGTAGATCCCATATTATTTAGGCCAAAGGGCATAACCTTATAGCAAAAAGTCCCCCAGGGGGGTAATAAAGGAAGTCTTATGTTGGTCCTCTAGGGCAATAAGGATTTGATTATATCTAGAAAATACATCCATAAGCGATAAAATTTCATGGCCTATCATCAAGTCCAATAGTTTATCAATTTTAGGAAAAGGAAATTCATATTTAGGACAAGTGGGTTTAGGTCTCAAAATTTGATACAAAGATGGAGACCCCCCATGGGATTTATGATAGGCATAATATTAGACACCCATTGAGGGTAACTGATTAGATAAATGAAATTAATAGACAAGAGGCATTGTAGTTATTATTTGAATAAGAATGCAATATGAGGATGCACCTTTCACAAATTTTGATTTATCAGTTTAATTTCCTGGATGATGATAATATTATGAACCATGATAGCAGGGTTAATACCTAGAATGTCACTGTACAACCAAGTAAAAGCCTCTCTATGGTCTATCAATAATGTGGTGAAGCCTTGATGCTCCTGATGGTTTAGAGATTTTCTAACCTTAATGATGCATGGGACATCTTGAGACCCTATGTTAATGTCTATGGTGGCTTCATTCAACAAACTAGACATTTCAGCTAGTAGAGAATTATGTAAGCATGCATTTTTTATGTCTAAATAAGTCAAAATAGAATCTTCATCTTGACACTAAAGAATTGGGATGGTAGGAGAGTATTATTCTACCCTACTAGGGTAGGTCAGGGGAATGGATTTAGTTTATCCATTACTATGATAGGTGAGAGGCCCTAAATTGATCATATTGAATAAAAAATGTTTAGGGGAATGGAAATGACATTGTCTATTTTAGGAAGAATGTTAGATGGTGAAACTATGGTAATCTCTTAGGGATTGGATATAGGGTGACTTTAGGAATGGCTTTAGGAGTTTTTTTAAACCCAAGACCATGTTTTTCATGGGGTTTCCTAAAATTTCCTAGCATAACATCATGTGGTCCTTGCTCATAATGTCCCATACCAAAGCCTTTCCAGGTGCATCATTGTAA
This sequence comes from Torreya grandis, assembly GCA_037957365.1. Classification (NCBI taxonomy): domain Eukaryota; kingdom Viridiplantae; phylum Streptophyta; class Pinopsida; order Cupressales; family Taxaceae; genus Torreya; species Torreya grandis. The sequence goes on along the minus strand of JARHVA010000296.1, from coordinate 2,210,642 downwards.
GTAAATTTGGGCAAAGTGTGGTTTGTCCAGGATTGAGAAGTTCAAGGAAAATGGTTTATCTTGAGATGGGATATCAATTTATGAAGATGATCGATCAATCCCTATGTATACTATATGAGTTTGTAGGAAAGGGGGGCCAAAAATAAAAACATCCCCAAGGTTAGGATACTTGTCACACTATTTATCTAGATGCCCATACTCTTGAGGAGTAGGAAGGGTATTAAGTGATAATAATTGATACTCTCCTATTATGGAGTCCAAATAAGCCTTATCATGGATTTTTGATGAAGTGATTATTGAACTAGTCGATAATTCATTGGATGATGGTGATGGATTCATGTTTTTTAAAGGGAGTAAAATGTCATTAGGTCAAAAGACTACATTACAAGTTTTGAATGGATGTGTACTTGACCCTCATGTTCGTATTTGACCCTCATGTTCGTATTTGATGCATCATTGTAAGGTGGATAGAACACATTGCATAACATGGATTTAAGGACATCCTACAAGAATATTATATTGGAATTCTCCTTCTATAACTTAAAATAACTAATGAAGGATACAAGAACCTACATGTATGGGGAAGACAAAGGTTCTTAGTGTTGGATCCATTATATCATTAAAAGCTCATAAGATAGCTAGGGATTGAGCTATAACTATTTTTTTAAATTACAGTTGTTTAAATACATGTGAGGAGATAATATTAATATTAGCCCCATTGTCAATCATAAATATTTTGATCTGAGTTTGATTTATTTGTGTGGTGACAAATAGGGGAGGATCTTGGTCTTTGAATCATAATAAGACTATCTCAGAATCATTAAAATTGACAGATGAAACCATTTACAAAACTCTAATGAATGTTGTCATAGGTTAGGTTTCATCATGTTGAACTTGTATGGTGTAAAATACTTCTATCATTATTTGATGATGTTAAGGGGAGTTTTCAATTATTTCATATAGGGATATTTTGACTGGGGTTTGGTGGAGTTCCTTCAAAATTGATATATGTATAAGTTTTGAAGAGTTATTCTTTTCTATTTTCCCTAAAATGGGGATTTTAAGTTTTATAGTGGGGGGTCTAGAGGTTTATACAGTTGGGATAGGAGCTTTAACTATGTAAACTTTAGATTTATTTAGTTTTTTGGGATTTAAGGGCTTGCACTTGAGACTGTATGGCTATGTTTATTATATCGATATGAAATAGTGGGGGACTTGTCGAAGCTCTTGAGCTACCTGTATTTGAAGATCTTGAAGGTTGATTAAGATTCAAGTTGAGATTATTAATCATACTTTTTTATTCTTTTTTTGATTTTATTTGAAAAGGGTTAGGGTATTTACCACATTAGTCTTAGGGATGTTTCTAGTTTTAGTGTTTGGATTGAAGAGGGGATCATGTTATTCAATTAAAAGATCATCCTCATCTAAAAGATTATGAATCATGACTTTAAGAGCATTGTAACTTTCAGTGTCATGTCTAGGTATCATGTGATAGGCACACACTTTGTTCTTCCTATACCACATGGGTTTTTGGATAAGGGTATTAATTGGTTTGATAGGAGGTAATGTGACAAGAGTAGTTTGTAGAAGTTGTTCAAGGATAGTGGTATAAGATCCTTATAAATAATTTGGGTTAGGTTTTGTTATCTTTTAGGGTATTAATTTTTGGGTTATGCTTACCTTTGTACTTCACTTTTTTGTGTTATGTGTGGTTCTAATGGGTGGTAATGGTGATTTATACAAGTTTTGAGGGTAATAAAAGTCCATAGGATTAGTACAAGGTTTTGGTGATGTAGGATTTTGAACTGACTTAGATCTCTTAACAGAAGATTATGTGATTGATATCTCAAGTTTCAAGGAAGGATGGGGTCCTAATATATATGGTTTAGTTTTTCCTTGGGACATGGCCATATTTCCATTTTGAATGTGATTAGAGATTGTGGGGGTATTTTTATGAAGATCCTCATTTTGGGGGAGTTCAAATCTTATAGGAGGATGTTGTAAAGCTTTACCTTTTGGCATGCCCAAACATTTATCCCATGCAGTTTCAATAACTTTTTTATCCTCCACTTTTCATGGATAACTTTCAATGCATGTGTAGATGATCCTTCTTCTAGAGGATCCCATGTAATGAAATCCTAAAGACTCAAGTGGATGGTAGAAATAGGTTTTGTTGGTTTAGATGGTTTAAACATATCTCCTATAAGGAGATCTAGTATTCTTATCACAATAAAAGATGATTCAAGTGTATTATCAATTTTATTAGGTAAAATTTGATCATGGATGGTATTTATTACATGGGTATCCTAATCTCGGGTGCCTCCTGTATTTTTTTGTATGAAGTTGATGAGGATGGATGGATTGGGAATGGCTACCTAAATATGTTGATAAACAAATTTTGAGGATCATTTAGATTATCCAACTACAACTCCCCTCGATCAATGAGGTTATGTACTAGGATTTTAAAATATTGACACCTATTAATTTCATGATTGGGCACATGATGGTAAGTAAAAAAATCAATTTCTTTATACTAACCCAATTTTGGTCAGGAGTCATCAACAGGTCTAATCAGAGGAAGCTCAATGACCACAGTCTTTAATAGTTTATCTAGAATAGTAGCATAAAACTCTACCAAAGGTGTGTATTGCCTAGGTAGGAACCATATTAAGTTTCTTTGTGTTTGTGTATGAGAAGAGCTCAATTGGTTTATTGTGGATGGGGAGGCTGACTTTATGACAATAACATTAGCTTCCCATTTTGGTTTTGGATTTTTGTTTCCTTTAGAATGGTCTGGTTTAAATTTTTTGTTTTGTAACTTAACTTTCCCTCTTCTATATCTCAAATTTCTAACTTATGATCCATAGTAAAGGCTTCATCAAAAGTTTTAAATGATTGAACTTGTAGCATAAATGAGATATGTTTTACACATGATCTCAAAAATAATTCAATCAGTTCAGGTTGAGGTAGGGAGAATGTCAGTTGATTTATAAGGCCTCACCACCTAGCAACAAAATCTATAATGGACTCATCTTCAAACTGCCTATTGGCATAGAGATCGGTAATAGTTACTTTTCTAGTGATATTAATCAAGAAGTATTCTAATTAGGTTTTATCTAACTTCCCAAAGGAGAATATCGAGTGTTGAGGGATAGAACTATACTAATATAGAGCTGTCCCTATGAGTGACATAAGGAACATCCTCAAAGGGAGGGCATCATCATGGACAATGAGGTAACTTGCATTCCTAAATTACCTAATATGTTGTTTGGGATCTTCTTTATTTTGAAATTTTGTGAATTTATGAACTTCCCATTATGCATGATATGGCCAGATTAGGATGGTGGGGTTAATAGTCTCATTACATATTTATTCATATGTAAGCATGTTTTTCTTCCTAGAGTCAGAGGCTTCTAAGTTTGTCATCCTATCTATGAGGATGCACATGAGGTTTTTCTAGGCATTGTATTGGGGGATGCCTCCAAAAACATTTTGTTTCAAATGTTGATAGGGAGGAAACAATATTGGGACATGTTATGTAAGAGGATCACCGATAGGCATGGTGATAGTCGGTTGAGATGAAACTATGTATTGAGGGAATAGTAATGGTAAACTTTGTTGTTGGGATGGTTTAGGATAAGTAATTACAAAGGGTTGTGTGGGAATTTAGTATTGGGTAATTAGAGGTATTTTTTGTTGTAAATCTTGACTTTTAGGGATTTTTTGTGTAGATGATGGAGGTTTTGTAGTATGTTGGGGGCTCAAGGTTATATAGGTTTGGATAGGAGGGAGAGTCACTAGAATGGAAACTACCAAGTTCTAAAGTGTGGGAGATGGTTGTTAGGTATCTAGAGGTTGTATTGTGTTGGTATTCAAACCTGAGGGTGGTGGTCAGTTAGTGTATGAGGACACCATGGCCATGATGTATCCTTCAAATGTTTTTAGTGACATGCCATAAAAAGAGTGGGAAGTTTGTACATGAGGGGAAATAGGGATCCATATGGATCGTATGGTAAGGTAATAGGTTAGGGCAATCAGATTATTGTCTAGTATGCTAGCAAAATTAGGATCACCCTTAGGATAGAACCAAGGGAGACCATCCCCAATATAGTTTAGAGAGGTAGGGGGACTTGGTGATTTATCCATTGAGGATGACGAGTGTGGGAATTATGTTTGTTTTAGTGACTATTATCACATCAAAACCATGTAGTGCTAAAATAATAAATGTAAAACACATAATTATTTTTTATTATTATCTCATTTTTAGTGAGGAAAAACACACAATCTATTTGAATGAACTTAAATATTATTACGTTTTAAGAAATAAAATTTTAGAATGTGGTAGGGAGATGGGTTAACGAAGGTCCTATGAAATGGCAATCTAAGTTTGGTTTCAAGTTTTATTTAAAGTTGTGAACCTTGATATATACAAAGGTACAATGAGGCCTAACTATATGTTGGTGGTAGTAATTTTCTTGGTATTAGGTCCTACCCCATCACTTCAAGACCCTAAAACAATAAGGATGTTAGGTGCTTAGCCTATATATCACCAACCAATTATTTATAATTGACCAGAACACTGAGTCAACTTTCCCCTCACTGATGAAATCCAAGTGGGTCTGTCTACCTAGGTGAGATTTGTTTTTATTTTAATTTTTATGATTATTTTGCTTTGGTAGTGTGTGGAAAAGAGTGTGACTAAATGATAAATTAATCCACTTACTTATACTAGACGTGATTCTAAAATAAGGAAACTAAAAAAAAGACAATTTCTTTAAAAAGGGAAGTAATCCATATAATTTTTTTATTTTTTTTATTTTTATCATTTCAACGAAAACACAAAGAATTTTTTTTATTACATGAGATTAAAAAAAATGAAGAACCAATAATAGTGAGGCCTTTTAACATGTCCCACCCAACATGCCACAATGTTTAAAGTATTTTTGTTTGTTCCTATATAAAATAAACTACCAAAAATGTAAGGTAATATATAAGGTTTTATAATTACCTATGACTGGAAATGATTGCATGCCATTTTATCTAATGATGTGAAAAATCCTTTTTGTTTTGGAAGGACTACCTGCACATAATAGATAACTCAAAAAAAGATCAATATGATATATGAGTGGGCTCCCTGATATTAGATTGGTCCTAGGAAGTGGTATACTTCCTAATAAGGATGTCAACCCATTTTATAATCACTCAAGAAAATAAAGATAATAAATTAAATTACAATAAATCATGTAACGATACTAATAAAATAATGAAATGAATTAGATTTAATCTATGTTCATGGCATGGAGATTAGCAAAGTGAATGTTCCAATAATATTCAGTTGCATCATCTTCAGCTTGAATTACTTCTATTTGATCAGTAATAGATTCTAAGGTGAGGGTGAATACAATTACACAAATTCCTAGTTTGAAAAGAGGATGTGGAACTATGGGCAAATCTCAAATAGTAATTATGTCATGAATAACTCTAGGCAAAATCATCTAAAAAAACTCAAGGTTTTAAGAAATAAGGATTAAACATTAAATAAGGTTGTTAACTAAAAAATATTCAGTTTATAGATAGAATGGGCTTTTATTAGAGATCGATGTCGATTTAGGGAATCAACATCAATTTTGGTAGTGTGGACAAGGCTCTGAGGATAGGGATCTAAAGGATAGTTTTTATTAGTTTTAGGATGGTCCAAGATGGTTCAAGATGGCTCAAGATATTATAACACTGATTTTAGAGATAAAACTAAATATAAAATAGAATGTTTCTAAAACAAATAGTGTACTAACCTTTTACAATGCTTCCAACCTATGGTGGATTTCACAATTGGTGAGAGGATTCATGATCTTTGTATGGGTTTTGATATGTTGATGTATGGGTATGGCTTCCAACAGATGAAAAATTCGCTAACTGATATTTTGAAAAAAAATTATTTCGCATTACAGTGTAATTACAAATGCATAAATTTGATCTTTTTCTCCATGGGGACCTGTGGTTAAATCAATGTCGATTCAATGAAATCAACATCGATCACAAGGATCAACAATGATTCAAGGCTAAATTTACCAAAACTATTAAAATTATTCAAGGGTGAAGTTAATCTAAGCTTTAAGTTGTTTAAATGAATTTGGGATAAAGAGGGGGTTATTAGTGGTTAAAATAACTTACCTTTATTATGATTTGGGTTGATTTAGATAGATTTTATAATAGGTAATTAGTTAAAGTAAATTACTTAAGTGAAAGTAATTAATAAAACTAATTACGTAGGGTAAATGGTAAAATGGTAATTGGGTATTTACATAGGGTGAAATAAAGATGAACAAGAAAGGGGACCTAAAACCTAGACTAGCAAAAATATTATTGTGTGAAATCCTAGTGTCTATAATGTGCTCAAGTCCATGGTGATATGACTTGATAATGAAATGCTTATCCAATAGATAATTTCTCCACATTTTTAATGCATGTACTACTAGAACAAGATTTTGATCATGTGCAAAATATTTGATTTCATGATTCTTAGGTTGTCTTTATATGTAGGATACCACATGCCCATTTTGGGATAACACTCCAACTATGCCTTGTTTAGAGGCATAATTATATATTGAATATTCCCCTTTATTGTTTGAAATCTATATAATAAGTCTTGAATTAAGGAGTTATTTTAGCCTTTAGAAGGTTTATTTACATTCAAAAATCTAAATAAGCTTATTTCCTTTACACTATAGTGAATTTATTAGGTTGGATACCTTGGATAAGTTCTCAAATAACCTCCTATAGTACCTATCTAACCCCATAAGGTTTATGACTTCATTCATGTTATTTGGTGTAGGCCACTACATGATGGATTTAATCTTGGTGGGGTCAATGTGCCCCAAATAATGAATCTTATCTTGGAACAAATAACACTTGAAAAAAATTCAAATAAACGTATCTTTGCAAAGTCTTTACATTACTATTCACAAATGGTGCTCATGTTCCTAAAAATTCCTTGAGTATACCATGATGTCATCAAGAAATAAAATAAAAAATAGACTAGTCAATCCCTAAACACACTATTCATGAGGTTGATAAATGCAACAAGTGTATTTATCGACCAAAAAGATAACACTATAAATTATTATTTCCCATACCTTGTTTTAAAAGTTATTTTAAGGATGTATTCATCTTTGATTATGAGACAATGATACCCAGATCATAAATTAATCTTTGAAAACATTGTTTCACCCTTTAGCTAATAAAAAATATCATCAATATGGGGCAATGGGTAGTTATTTTTAATGGTAACTTTGTTTGGAATTCAATTATTGATGACAAATGTAGTGTTCCATATTTTTTATTTAAAAATAGAACTGATGCTCTCCATAGAGGCACACAAATCCTTATGAATCCCTTTTTGAGTAACTATTGTAGCTAAGTTTTCAATTATTATAGGTCTATGGTGTTCATTTGATAGGGTGATTTTGATGTCTATGAATACCCAAGAATTATGTTGATTAAAAAATTAAACTTCCCTATGGAAACACATCTTTGAATTCCTAATGCAAGGGGTGGTCATTAAGACTAGGTTATTATTCTTTAGATAGAGCATTGATTTTAATTGAATATAAAATGCAACCTTTTTGTGCTTACTTTTACAACTTGATGGATATCATGAAATGAAGAGTAATGGGCCTTTTTGTACCTTGTATTACCTAGTTCATTTTTGTTCATTCAGGCATATCAACTTTCTTGATGAAATAGTTGAACCTTGCTTCATACTACTATAACTAGTCCATGCCAAAATTTTCATCATAATACCCTAAGGGTATGACATATAGGTTTATTTTTCCAATAATTTCTCAGTCTAATTTGGGTTTCCTAACCATTTCCATGATATGGTAATGCTTCTTGGTTCCCATATCCACTTCCTAGTTCTCTATCAAAATTTCAATTTGCATCCAAAATTATTTAATACCATAAGGGAAATGAATCTATACATATCTATGGAATCAACCAAAACATAAATTTATTATTTCAAAATGTTACCTTTCAGATCCACAAGAGTGGACTACTATTTTTTGGGTTTGTTGTCCATAGTTACATAAATATGCCATGTTATTTGCTTCTTTATGGAAAAATATTGCCCATAGTGGTCACCACTACAAGTCCAATAACCTTATATAGGTCCTTGAGTCATAATAGGTACTTTATTGGCTAACATAGTAGATGTACCAATAAATCCAATATCCTTATATGAATTTTGTGATTTATACCCAACCCTTTATTTCTAAAATTTTATGGAGTTGTTTCTTAGATTTCCAAAGTTATTATTGTAAGTCTAAAACATATTTATTAGTTTTTTTACGATTCATAAACTACTTATAATACTTATTTTTATTTTTAAACTCATGCCTACCTTAAAGCAAGCATTATATTTCTCTTCAAATTTTTAGGTTAATTCCACTACCTTGTATAAGGCAGAAGGATATGTTAGATTAACATCAACTATGATGTTTTTCCTTAGGCCTAACATGAATTTGAAAACATTCACCTCATCATCATGTGAGATGTATGACACATTAGGCTAACTAATTTTGACTTGTAGGAAAAAATAATTGCATGAGGAGTTAAAATTCAAACATCTTATCCTTGTGGGTAGCAAAGAGGCACTTTTATTTGAATTTAATTTCAAAAATTTCCCATATGTTCGAAGCATCACTATAGCCCTTCTAGTTTCTCAATTATTCCCACCAAATGACTGATTCAACATCCAACTAGAATACTACTATTAAACCTTTTAATTTAATATGATTTAAACTAATGGTATTAAAGTAATAAAATTGAAATGTTGATATGTACTCAAATAATATTAAAATATAGTCAAATACACTATGCTATGGAATCTACAAAAATTAAAAACTTGGTAAAAATAGGAAAAATGCCTAAATATGTGTAAACCTTCATATAATGAATCAAATGCTAACTGTATAGGCTTATGTAATTGGAAAATGTGTAAAGTGACCTATAAACATAGTCAAACTAGAAAAAAACAATTATAAATTTAGGGGTGCACTATAAAATTATCTATTGATTATGGTCATGGTGTAGTTGATTATGTTCTTTATTTATTTATCTAGGTTTATGTGACAAGTAGTGAGGGGTGATTTTTGAACTTTGTGTTCTATTTTATCACATGAAAGACTTACAAAAGATAAAACCCTAGTCATACACATGCACTAGATATAAATTAGATGATAATAGGGTGATCAAAATAGGTTAGTGATGATGGTTGAGTTGGCCTTAAAAACCCCTTATAATTGAGCACTGCATACACTGCCCAAATGGGCCTTAGGTTGATGTATTTCTTCCTCTTAGAGTGATTTTGTGATCCATGATTATGCAACTCAAATGAATAGAGCTAGAATATTTATTGAAATGATTGACAATGAATTCCTTTGACCTACAATAAAAAAAATTTAAACTTGGTTTATGCCTACTAGAATGTTATAGAATTTAAATTGGAAGAATTAGTTATCTTTTGATCATTGCATAGTTTAATTGATGTGCTTTTATAGGAAAATATTTTAGAACATTGAGTGCCCTTGATGTGCTTTTACAGGAGAATATTTCAGAATAATTGTGATGACCTAGTTTACCAAATGCATGGGAGAGAAATTGTGAAATATATCAATTTGAAAAAGTGATCATTGAAGCATAGGGGAAAAGGATGCATCATGAGATAAGGTGGTAGTTCATCCCTATCCACCTAGCGTAAACTTGTCCCAAAAGACCAGAGATTATTGGGATAAGTTTAACAAGACCTTGTGCATCGAATATGGATGAATGTGTCTAAAATATGGATGTCTATATGATATTTATAGTGCTTACAAGATAATGAAGGCTCTCTTATATATTGTGAGTTGGAAACATTTCAAATAGACCAAGGGTAAGGATGTAAATAATAAACATTATCATTCACTTAATGATTAATTTTATGTGTCTATATTTTCTCCCACTTTATTTTAGTGATGCACAAATTGAAATTACTAGATTAGAGTATATATGAACTTGAGTGTGTATACACACTTTGTCCTTGGATGTGAAGCTTGATTGTATAATATTTATTAATGCAAAAAAGTAAAACAATGTCAGTAAAAATAATATTTTATCATACTAAAAATTAAAAAAATAAATAAATTGGATATTTTTAATATGAAAAAGAGAGAAAGGAAGTAAACACCTAAAATAAAGAGTATGAAACTAATTTTACTCTAATTTAGAGATGGAAAAGTGTGCATGCCCCCTTATTGAGGAATTTAGATACGTGCTAAACTATGGAAAATTGAGAGTGATCAAGTCTCAATTTAAAATCCATTGAATACTCTTGAATTGGAAATATCATGTGCTCTAACTCTTATTTGACTATATATAGTACTCCATAAAATATTTTAAGGGTTGGACCTATAAAATTTTCCCTACTACATATTAAAAAAGTGAAATTAGACTCTAACGTGTCCCACTTGAAACTAAGATGAACCAAACCACTACAAATAAATCTAGGTTCTATTTGAAACTTTAAAACTTTGAAATTTCAAACTTGAAAATTTTTAAAATTTCATGATAGAAAATGTTAACATGAATGAAAATCATGTCACTTGTATCTTATTGTATTGAAATGTTAAATTGAACTTATAATTTTTGAAACTTTGCAACTTTGAAAATTTGGAGTTTTTCCACTTTTGAAAATTTGCAACTTATAACTTTTGAGCTATTTGAAACTTGTAATTTATGACTGTAAGATTGAGTGCACATGCATACCACATGCCCCCATATTTCCATTTTAAAAACATATATTACCATAAATTTAGCAAATTTCTCATGGGGACTTGTATTCCTAAGATAATCCCATTGTGATGCCCCCATTTTGAGATGAGAAATGTAGTTTGAAAGTCACTTATCTCAAAAGAGACTTGTAAAAAATATTTGAAAGATGTAATCATGTAATAGAATTTTCATATTTGAATTTTTATTTTCATCATGGTATAAGATGTAACATTGAATTACATTTTATGGATATTTTATATAGATAAAACATTGTAGCACATAAGTAGTATATGCATGATATAGAGTATGTAACAGTAATAATGCATGATATAAATCATGGAACCATATTCATAAATAAAAAACATGTAAGTTATGTCATAAAAGTGTATGCAATTTATATATAAGTGCATATATAAGTCACAAAGGCAGCATACAAGGGAAAAATGAATGATACATACACACAAGGCCAAGGGCCATACCCAAATGGCATAATGATGACATTTACACAAGAATTTAAACATACAAGGCCAAGAGCCAAACACACAATAAGAAATCAAGTCTAACCTATCATGTATGAAAGTAATAATGGAAATAAAAACATGTAGCAAATGATACTAGTATAGATTCATCATATGTATGAATGCCATTGTTAGAAAGTAGCATATTTCATGTAATACATTTGAAAAATATGTGTGGTTTAGAAATACATTTGTATGATATGTATCTCAACATGGTAAATAGGTTTTGGATAGAGACAACCTATTAAAGTGTCTATTGAGAACAAGTAGACTCCCCCAACTATCAAGGCTATTGGGTAATAAGGGAAACTTGACATCAAAGAATCATGTGAAAGTATGTCGTGTCACACTGATGTACCTTATAAAAAGTATGATGCCTTGAAATATTGAAATATGTTATCTACTTGACATGAAATAAATAACATATGAAAATAGGTAGGCTAGCAACATTTGAAAGTGATTTAGGTCCTTGTTTTGAATTCATTTATTTATTCATTTTTTAGTTTTTGAAATATATATATATATATATATATATATATATATATATATATATGTATATATATATGTATATATATATATATGTATATATATATGTATATATATATATATGTATATATATATATATGTATATATATATATATATATATATATATATATATATATATATATATATATATATATATAATTAATTTTGACAATATTTGAAAAAGATGATAATAAGAAAAGATTTGAAATTATACGAACTAGGAGGGATTCTAACAGTCCTCAACTAGGTGCAAGAGCATAGGATGATAATAAGGAAGGTAATAAATGTGCCTCCATTGTGACAATTTTTAGTCATGACAATGTAACATGAATGATGAATATGTATAGGAATGTACATGCTCCTAAAATGGAAAAAAATCTAAATGTGTTCATGTATAAGTAAGAATATGGGATAATATAAGTTCCATAGGGTGTAAGATATGCAAAAATAAGCAAGTGGAGTGCCATATAGATACGTGTTTTATTTTTTTTGAGTCAGTTTTCATATCAAGAGGGTAAATACCCAAAGTGAAAATTAAATCCAAGGGATAGAATAATGTTTAGATAAGGGATAGAATAATTAATAATGAAATAAAATCAAAGAAGCTATGTACAAGGGAAAATGTAAGTATCTAATCAAGAGACTCATCTCAACTAGTGCATTAGGAGGAAAGATGAAGCTTTATCCAACAAAATATCTCATCAAGAGGATACACATAGGTATACCCAATTACATTGTATGATATATTTACTTCTTATGATGAATAATTACCAACTGTATATGCCTCTAAATTTAAATACGAGCCATATGTTGTAATATATCCCTCTGAATCAAAACTCATATGCCCCTATAAACCTATGTCCTCATATATAGGATAATAATATGTATAAACCCATACCTGTGGTGAAGTTTTGAATGACTTGTTGTGCCTTAGGAGATGATGCCTTATTTTAGTGTGCCACTTTATAATTAGAAGGATGAATATGTTCATGGTTAACTGTATCATCTTCATGAGTAAATGGAGAAACAAATTCTTGAATATTCTGATGCTCTATAATATGTTCCTCCTTACTCATAGATGAGTAAACTATGATATGATTTGGAATATGTAGATCATGCTCTTTAATAGTTATTTAAACTATTTCATTACCATGTTACTTAATAAATTTACTAGTTAACTTTTTTATAGAATAAGTAAACATCATTTGCTTTAAAGGATATTCATATTGGATTCCTTAAATTTTGACTGCTTGATTATCATACATGTATTTGAGACATATATACACTATAGAAGATAATGCTCTAATATTTTGTATATAGGGGCATCCTAATATCATATCAAAAACCCCTGTGCTTGGTATAACTAAGAATGGATTAGGCACTATGAGGGGGCCCATTTGTAAATGAAGAACTATATTCCAAAGAGTATCATGTATATGACCATAAAATTATTTGAAAAATATAGACGTATTATGTAAATCTTGTTTTGTATAACCAAGAGAATGAATGAGTGTTATAGTGCACACATTTTCACTTGATCCATTATCTATCATGACACTATGGATGGATTGCTTGTTAACATATGATAAAATAAAAAGTGCATGTCTATATGAATCCTAATCAAAAACTCCATTATCAATAAATTTTATCATAGGTAGTGATGCTTGTTTACTTGTAACTATACCAATAATGCTATCAACTAGATGTCTATATGTAGAAGGAGGATGATGAAAATTATATGCATAGTGTACTTCAGAGTTATCCTTGTCATTTGATTCATGATTCTGGAAAAGAATATTTATACATTTTGAGATTTGAATTATCATTGATTATGGTTTATCTTCTTTGGTAGGTCACCAATATCAATTATATTCTCATAAATGAGACCTTGGATCTTCTACTTAAGCTTGAAACATCTATTTATAGATTACCCAATACATCTATGATAATCACAATATGCATTAGCATCAAAAATTATATATTATGGTCTATACATATCTATATTAATTTTTGGAAGAAGAGTGATTACATTTAATTATATGAGTTGTTAAAAAAAACATGAGGCGATGGAAACTTTGAAAATTGCCTCCTTGGTGGAGCTTGTAATTGAAGATTTTGAGGTGGTTGTGATATAACATTAATTATAATGTTTGCTTCATTCTTGATTGTAGTTGGTTTACTCTTATAATTTGGTTTGCTTTTAAACATGACATTTGAAGTAGAAGGAACATTTGAAACATACTTGAGCATGTTCAAAGGAAGAAACTTGACCTCACACTCTTTGACTATATAGCACAGTTCATAAAAAGATTTGAAATTATCAAACATAATAGACTCTTGAAGGGGAGAGAGCAAATTTATGTAAAAATATCTTGAATCTTATTATCAACTATTTGATTTGTCTATTTTGGAAAGCATAGTCCTACACCTTAACACATATTCATTGATTGTTTCATTAGACTGTTGTTTGAGCTTTGAAATTTGAGCATATGATAAATTTCCCCAATGTTGATAGAAAAGTGTCTCAAAAACTAATTTTTAAAAGGATTGAAATCCTATAATGATTGAACAAGAATATCATAGATCCATATAAGAGAATATTTTTTTAGAATTCATGGAAAAATCTGTTAATAATTTATCATTATTTGCATAGTTTAGACAAGCTACATGAAATGCATGCGAATGTTGTTGAGGATCACCTTTGCCTTCATAAAGAGGAATATAAAAATCCAAATGTTAATGGATAAGATGTAATTTCAAGTGTTTAAGGGTTCTGTAATAAGGAACATGAGTCCCTGAAAGGGATATAATGAGAGATGGATTGTTCAATGTGGGCCAATTTATCATGTAATACAAAAATTATATGCTCTAGAGTAGAATTTGAAGAGGTAATTAAATAGTTTAAGTAGCATGAGTACACATAGGCATAAATATATTTTAGAGACCAAGTGTTATTCCCAAACCGAGAGATGGTGCTATAAGATTAAAAATTTGAATAAATGTAATAGTAAAAGTAACAACATTAGAAGAGCCATCTTTGGTGCCCTTATTGTGTTCACTTATAGCCACATATAATAATGAATCAAAATTTTTAGAATGCTCACAAAGATATTTCATGAATTTTTCATTATCATTTGGAAAAATTAGCTCTTATTGAGTGTTAGATTCTTAAATAATATCCATGATGCACCTTTTAATAGGTGCAGAGTAAGCAATGGAGAACCCTTTGAAGTTTTATCAATAATAAAATTGGAAATATATGCTCTCTCTTTTTCCCATGTTCTTTCAGAATGGATCTTTTAGAAATTATTAGTAGTAAAATTGGTCTTAGAAGATGGCATGACTTGATTTAGTCCATGAGTGATGGACATAACATTATAACCAAGACCCATGCACCCCTAATTATCAAGAGGAAAAATAGGATGAGTAATTCCTGTATCATATTTACCCAACCCTTGTCCAATGGTATACCTATTCTTTTGTCAATAAATAAATATGAAACCATATTGAATAAAATATATGGATGAGATAAGTATATTTGGTATGTCTTTTAATACAATAGTGCAATGGTTAGAAAAAATATAATGAGTTTGGACATTAGTGTATTTTAACCACGTGGATAAGTAATGAATATTTTGAAGTTTTTAAAAAGATTTCATATATGCCACTTGAATGCTAGAAAAATATGAAGTACAATTTAATGGAGATTTCTCTAAATTATTTTTTGGAACATTATCACATTTTAAGCATGTAGATATGAAATGAATAACATCATGGAAAGTAAGAGAAGAGTTTGCAAGTAATTGCATACTCCTATGTAACATATGAGAGATAATTTCATTCATTGAACCCATTATGAATAAAATACAATATGAATTAAGTAATGCTAATAATTATGAATACAGTACAATGTGAATGAAATAATGTTAATGAATATGAAATCATTAAAAGTAAAAATCAAGGTATGAGGGTGATTTAGGCAGGGGTTCGAATGATTTGTAGGCTCTCAATATACTTTCTCATTCATAGATTAATGTTGACCCGATATTTTAGACAATTAATAAAAAGGTATAATTATGCATGTAGCCCAATAACCATGGTTTCAAGGGTACAATGAGAGTAACTTACCTAGGTGATACACTTCTCTTAGGTGCACCAAAAATCAAATGAATAAAAGAGGATTCATATGGTATAACAAGGGATATGAAGCTTTTTTAGATATACTGTGAGGCACATGGAAACTAAACTCCTTATTTAGTGATGTGCTATGTCTATTAGTATTAGGGTAAACCCCTCATGATATGATGTGTATAAACAAAACACTACATATCCCTTCACAATAGTCACTAAGTAGTTTGAAAATTGTCAAAACATAGCTTCTAAAAAATAAGCAATAAAAAATATAAAATAAGTGAAAAATAAAAGCAAAATATTTGTGTATTAAAAAATCAAGCATAATTAAACCTAAGGTTGAAAGAAAGAGCTTCAGTGTTAATGTGACAAGACAATTTATTTAGTGTCAGATTTAATCCAAGGTCAAAGAAATTGAATTGTTTTGACTCAGATTTTATCCAAGGTTGAAGGCTATTTTATTTCATTGTTAGGAATTCACAAAATTTTTAAAGAAATCCTATCCAAAAAATTAGGGAAAATAAAAAGTAATGTTCTAAAATAGCAGGCTCACCAAAATGTTTAACCCTTTTAATTTAATATGACTTAAACTAATGGTATTAAAATATGGAAATTTAAATGTTGATATTATTGATTTAATCTTAAAATATAGCCAAATAGAACATGCTACAAAATTTACAAAAAATAGAAATTTTCTAAAATAACAAAAAGGTGTAAGGATGTTCAAATCTCTATCAAATAGATCAAATGATAATTGTGTAGGCTTACTGTAATTAAAAAAATGTGTAAAATGACCCACAAACAGAGTCATTTCATAAAATAGTAAGTCTCAATATGCTAAAAAAAGTATGTGAGAGATAGATAAGGATGCATTATGGCCTTTTCTATTAATTTCAACCATATCCAAGTTGATTATATTCCTTATTTATCAATCTGGGTATGTGAAAAAACTAGTGAGGGTTGATTGTTCAACTTTGTATTCTATGTTGTCTCTTAGAAGATCTACAAAATATGAAACCCTAGTCTTACACATGTACTAGATAGTAATTATATAATAAAAGGGGGATAAAAATGGGTTCTAAGGATGGTTGAGCTAGCCTTAGAAACCTCGTGTAACTGTGTGTTTCCTACAAATTCTAAATGAGCCTCAGGCCATTGTAGTTCTTCCTTCTAGTGTGATTGTGTGATCCATGATTATGAAACTAGAATAATTAGAGATATAAGATTGATTGAAATTATTGATAATGAATGACCTACACATAATAACCAATATTTAGACTTTGCTTATCACTATTAGAATGCTAAAATTTGAAATTATAAGAAATAGTGCTCTTTTTCTTAGTGTGTAGTGTAATTACTAGAGATATCTCATGGGGGGATAATGAGTAGCCTTGATGTGATTTTATAGGAAAATATTTTGGAATAATTTCACTAACTGTATTTATCAAATTCATGAGAGATCCATTTTGAAAAATCTTGATTTGAAAAAGTGATCATTGAAGTGAGGGGGGAAGACTGCATTAGAGGACAAGGTCATATTATGGCCATGTTTGCCTATTGTGAACTTGTCCCAAAAGACCGAAGACTGTTGGGATAGGTGTGACAAGATCCTATGGGCTGAACAAGGATGAATGTGGTTAAAATAAGGATGTATATGTTATATTTGTAGTGTTTACAAGATAATGAAAGCTCTCTTATAGATTGTGAGTTAGTAAAATGGTGTATAGACAAAATAAGGGTAAGGATTCCAAGTATAAACATTGTCAAAGACTTAATGATTAATTTTATGTGTCTATAACTATAAATCTTACCTTCTCATTAGAGGTCACATGCTAAAATTTGAAATATTTTCACAAATCTATAGACCATTCTTATATATCTCCAACACCTTCACCAGAAAAATGAAATCTTGGTTTATTTCTCAAATCACAAAGAAATGGACTAAAGACTTATCACCTTTATTACTAGGTTTTAGGGTTACCCTCCCCCTACTATACATTCCCAAAATTTCTATTCTGATCATTATTTTCATGAAAATGTTGGGCCATACAATCTTCTTACATGAGCATCCTTATTGTAAGGCTATCCAAGAATGTGAGAATACACTACAAAATTTATGTAGTATTAGGAATGTTCTCATTCATTTTATCCTAATTATTTTTAGGTTTATTATAAAAAATTTAGTTTTAGTTATTCCTAGTAGTATCTCTACCCCTATTTCCTTCAAGGTTTTTTACCCTTCTACTACCACCTCTTGACCCATTCCTCATCATCTTGTCAATTTACATAATTGACATCAGTCACATGTACATCATACAAAAAATTATTCATTATAATCACCTAATGTCCCCAAGTGTTACAACCTAGACTCTAATACTAGATGTAAAGACCCCAAAAATGGGAATCCAAATTTTATCCTAATTTTCCCAACAAACCAAGTCATTATTACTTGATACATAATTTAATCTTGTTATTGTTAACATATAGATTAGTTTAATGTAATCACATTAATGAAATTTTTGAGACATGTCATCTTTATATTGCTTACATCCATAGTCATTTCAATAGAATATCATGGCCAATACTTTCATCTATACTATTACCTAAATTATCAAAAATACTCTTATTGTGTTTAATTCATATTTTTAATCATTTGTGACCATAACCAAGTTCTTTTTTATATATTTGGGTTTACACCCACTAACCTCATCATGTGAATATAAAGCAAGATTTTAGCTTAACAGGGCATGAGTGAATGGCATCAATAAGAACCAGATAGAACCATGAGGTAATACATTCTTTCCCTCATTTTATTATAAAATTTGCCATAATACATTTAATTTTTTTATTGAAACTCCAATACTTGGGCAATTAATTTAATACAACATCCTTGATTATATTATCTTAGTTCAGTCAGTGAAGATATGAGAATATCAAGTATGCATTCTTAATGTTCTATTTATATATTGTCTTTTCATCATTAAGTTAGTGTTCACAACTTTGGTTCCCAAAGTAAAATGGTATGGTATTCCTTATTGCCTCTTTGATTTCTTCTTATCGTAATCTTAAATGATAATTAAATTAAGATTGAAAGAATATTTTTCCACATTATGCATTTAGTAAGTAGACCTAAAAGACAAATCCCTTTCTTAAGGTCCTCTATAATCATTGAGACAAATCTCACCATTTTTATTGACTTTCTTTTCTTCCTTAATGATTCTTTTGAAGCTTATTACCTTCTTATTGATTCAATGTATCTTTAGTCAAATAGAACTAATAATGATTTAATATTGGTTTTGTATCATATGTAACATAAAAAGGTTCTATAACTTATCTTAACGACACAATTTATAAAGGGAGAAAACCCCTTCCATATACATATGTATTGATAATGTATATCTTGGTTTAATCAATAATTATTATTGAGTTGAATCAGATCAAAATTCATTACATAAGACAATAAGGAGACACATAAAATCTTAATCATATTTTAATCACTTCAAGAGCAAGCCCATATATTTTTATATAATCTTATACTTACAATGCAATATAGAATTTTTAACATCCCCATAAGGATCTACTATAATAATGTAGTAATTTTTTAAAAAAATACTCAACACTTATTCTTTCATTAGATTACACTATGAGAATCTAATTAGTGATTTTCAACATACTTAAGTAATCATATCAAATTTATGTAAACATATGACAATAATATTTACCAATCAAGAATGTGAAAGTGCCTCCAAGGGTTAGCTTGAGTGGATGGCAATAATGACTTAGGTCACCCAGGTCTTAGGTTCAATCCTTAATTTATCTGTGGTGTGTGGAGTGGGGCATTTGCACAACACCTACACTCTGAAATGGCCATGGGGACACCTTGAGGTAGGGGTTGAAATTATCCATGTGTTCCATATGGATCACAATGGGGTGATTTAGCTGTAAATCATTTGGTAGATATTATAGACCCAGGCCCACCCGCATTAAGCTTCAGATGTAGATTTATTTTAATTGGTCAATTTGGATGGATCTAGATGAGAGGAAGATGGAAGATGGTGATGACATCAAAGGAGGAGGGTAGACATTAATGATAATGGTGAAGGATCAAGATAGTGATGGCATTGAAACATGGAGAATAATAATGAAGAATCAAGTGGGGGTTACTTGCAAGGGTAAGGCATTAGAATATAAAGCAAGCCAAACAATGGGTGTTATTATTTTGTGACAAGATGAATTAGAGGGGTTGTTAGATCCAATGGTAATAATAGATGGTTTACATCAAGGTTAGGTGAAGAAGAGATTAGGGGCACAAGTCCCCCCTAAATTTAGATACCAAAATATTAATTATGTTGGGAGGAGTGTGCAGGAGCATCGGGGTGTGATTAGAATGGATATGGGTAAAGGTAGGAAGTATAAATATGTTTTTAAAAAATTGGGTTTTTAACATCCAAATTTTTACAATTTAACTTATCCTTTGAAGATATTATGGAGTTGGAAAGGTTGGTGGTGGGCAATAGAGTTTCGAAGAAAATCCTTTCTCCAAGGAAGACTACATATGGGTTTTCATCTTTGCTAGATAAGGTTTCTCCTAAGGATGTAGTGTTTTTCAACTACAATAATTCCTCAAACCCATTTCATCACTGTAGTGATTTTTTCAAAGAGGTCATCCTCAAAAACCTTCTTACCTCAGACCTAGTTTTGATTCCTAGGATCCAGTTGTAGAAGGAAAAGCTTTTAAAGGAGGCTCTAGTGGCTACAGATAAGGTAAATGTTGAAGAATTTTCTTCTCAAAATGAAACCCTTGAAATGGCCTTTTTGGGTGATATCCCTTTAATCTTCTCCAAATCTCCTCTGTTCTTTAAAAATTTTGATGCTAAACTCTCTTTGCTAGAAGTGGAAAGGGGACAAAGAGCTTTAATAGGTAGGAGTGTGGGTAAGCAACCCTCTTAGTCTTATCTCTTAGAGTGGTCACATAACACTTGACCCATATGTAAATCTCCTTCCTTTTCGGTCTTGGCAAATGGCTTTTTTATGATTTTGTTTCAATCTTTTGAAGACAAGAATTTTTTTTGGATAAATGAGCCATGGTTTTTTGGCAAGCAGGGATTTTTTTTAATCTTTAGACTCATTTTTTTTATCTTTATTCTTCAGTGATCTCCCAAGCCCCAGTTTGGTTCAGATTCTACAAAATCCCTTTGGTCTTATAAGATGCTGATCTTTTCAAGAAATTGGTTAGCAAGCTTAGAGTTTTTATTAAAATTGATGGCTCCATTAGGGCAAATTTGAACTTTGTCAGGGTGTGTATGACGGTGGATTTAGCTAAACCAATACATCATTCTATTCAAATTACTTCCTCCCACAGTGTGTGGATTTAGTTTATTAATTTTGAAGGCCTTCCATTCAAATTCTTCAAATGCAATCAAGTTGATCATAAGATCGCTTCATTCCCCAAGAAATTTTTTAAAGGTTCTCATTCTTTGTTCATGAAAAAATGGGTTAAGAAGATTGGTTGCCTAAATCATGATTTGGTACATAGATTGCATCCTTTTAGTGAGCTCCCAAATACAAAATTATTTTAGTAGGGTTTGAACAGGTCTCAACAAAAGGAAGTTTTGGAGGCTTTAGCAACACAACCAGATTTGGAGGTAAGGCATCTCTCTTCTCCTATGAGGGAAAGAGTGGAAGAGGATCTTGAGCTCGAGCATGTTTTCAATCCCCCTCCTATATCATATTCTCCTAAAAAAAGGTTAAATCATTTGAGATTGTTGGTGAGGGGGTAGAGGATGGGAAGATTAAAAAAAAGAGCCTATCAGTAGAGTGGTTCTTTCCATTGCTAAGAATCCAAGTGTTTTGAAGACCCCTGATTGTGGCATGAAAGGAAAAAGGGTTAGGTAAATAGAAGCTAAAATGATTCATCTTGAGGATCAGAACTCCATCTATGGAGGCACGTAATGGACTATGGAATCTTTACTCTCTAGTAAAAGCAAACATTTGTTGGCAACTAAAGAATGAGTTCTTTGGTTTAGTTTTTGAGTTTTTTTGCTAAGAATTTTTCTCTTAGTTTGATTTGTTTTCATGTTTCTTGTATTTTTGGTTGGTATCTTATCAATTTGGTCTCTACTAGTGTTTGATGTCTTTGGTTTTGTAATTCTATGGCTTTTCCTTGCTTGTAATGTTGGGTACTTTAGTCTTATTTAGTGGTTTTATCATGATGACTGAACCCTTAGTTTGTGCTCCAGAACTGGTTAGAGTTTTTAAAAAAAAACTTAGTGATTATTTCTCTAGATAGAAGCCTCATATCTATCTAAAAATATTTACCAATCACTATAAACTTATGTAAATAATCATAATTGCATAAGGAAAGTAATCATAATAAAATCCATCCATGACTAGTGCAATAATACAACCTATGTTGTCAATGTATAATAATAATCAATTACTTTACAATCAAGAATGTTGCCTCAATACATAAGTAAAATAATAGATATAATGCTCCATGAATCTTAAGTCACATTAACTCCTATATCTCTGATAATCTCAAGTGTAGTCTCCAAGTAAGTACTATAGTGGGGAGAGAGAGAATCATCTGAGTGATTTTCCACACCAACCATGGAACATCGATCCCCCACATAATACTCCAAATAGGGAATGGTCTTCCCTTCACAGATGGGTAGATAGTGATGGTGCAGGAATCTAGAGAG
The DNA here is from genome assembly GCA_037957365.1 of Torreya grandis. Lineage (NCBI taxonomy): Eukaryota > Viridiplantae > Streptophyta > Pinopsida > Cupressales > Taxaceae > Torreya > Torreya grandis. Next base: position 2,187,960 of record JARHVA010000296.1, on the reverse strand, counting down.
ACATGTTAGTACCTTGTGTGTTGTAATATTCTACCACATGGTGTGTACCATAAACAAATACATTCTAACATGATATCGTACAAGCATTTAAACCATACATATGAAATTTAAATGTCTATCTAAACATTACTTTGGTCAAATATTTCAATAAACATATGATCTCTAGGATCAGTCAAATTCATACACACCACTTGATTGAATTACCTTCATCTGGCATTGGTGATGTTAACTAAGCTAGTGAAGTTTGTAATGGGTATAAAACAAGTCATTCCAAGAGTCTATTTTTTATTTAGTAAATTTTAAGCATAAAATTAAAATTTTCTTAACATAAAGTTCATACCACTCAATATAACCAACATTCACAATTTTCATAAATATTTATAAATTTTCACTTATTCATTCCTTTTAGGCTATGTTCGTATAGTTATAGTTTCATAACCTTCAGTATTTTCATGACTTAACTTTATTATTCACTGCTATAACTATAGGCATGTTGCCTATTTTATAAATATATGGTATACATGTATAGGAGGACCTATGTTATCTTATACGTGTATTCCATATATTTATAATATTATATTATATATATCCCATAATATATATAATTTTATCTACAATTTAACATTCTGACCTACTAACAAAAAAATTTCATTTTTCTTTTAAAAGTTTAACATATAAAAACTTTTAAGAAAAAGGCTCGAGAACCAATAGGGCTTTCATAAATTCAAATGCCCCATTATCATAATTTAACATCAAAAATAATGAATCTAGCAAGACTCTATTTTATTCCTAATCTCAAACATCTACTATGTCCCAAGCTTTAAGTCATTTATTCAATAATTTGAGTTATCAAAAACTATAGTAAAATAGTCAATAATTTTCTAAATATAGAGAATATGATTTCAATTTATATCAAATGCTCATGGTTCTTATTTCCAACCATAACATATTTGAATCTCTATGTTCACAGGTTACAATTTGATTCACCATTTAAGATTGTTCTATTTCAAAAACACATAGTTCTTAAAACTCTTAATCAAACTCATACAAGACTCATAGTAATTCACACAATCTAATATGTATATAAAACATACACAATATACTTATTTCAATAGGTCGTGATTGTATGTATTCATTCTCATAACATTTTGTGTATATTATATATGTATTCCATTCATAGCATTCAAAATAATAGACTTATATTAATATGAATATCCTTTCCCATAAACCCGTGCGATTATCATAAAACATAATTTATATATAGATAAATATGTCTGCCTAGTTTCAAGTTATACACAAACACACACACACACACACACACACACACACACACACACACACACACACACACACACACACACACACAATTGCTTATCTTTTTTAAAGAATACATTTATTATATATCCATTAGATATATTTGTCTACATATATTATATATAAACATCCATTTCTATATTTTTTTGATAATCTCCACTTTAAACAAAACACTACAATCAATATATTTATATGTCTCATATGATACTTGGATTCATATGTCACATATTATTCACATATTGTACACAGAACAAAAAACCATTTTGAAACCCATTCAACATTTTCTTGTTTTGATATGGAGTATATCCCCTGTACAAGAATGAATAACATTGTCTTATTTCCTAAAAATTTTACCCATGCAAACAGAACATTGTTTCTTCTATGTTTAATTATCACTAAAATATCTTTGTTGACTAAACAATATTATATCTATTTCCCAAATTGATACCCATATAATATTATAGTTGACATCCCTTTAAAACCAAGGATGGTTCACTCTCTAATATATAATAGAATATGCATACATAATAAGTTTTAACAAAACCCACTCTTTGTTTCAATAAAATTATTCCTTTAGGTTAACATTTTATGAACTAGGGCAGTATGCGATTTAAATTTAAAACTTCATCTAACCCTAAGTTTTAACATTCTTTCCATTTTAAAAAAAGTACTTTGAATTTGAGGATAATGGGTTAGCTATGTGGATGGTTAAGCCATCCACAAGGCTAAGCATGTATTTATTTGAAACTAAATTTCATTTTCTAGACCCTAAGTTTCATAAATATACATAGAATTTCCTTTTATGATTGAATGTAAAAATCAAACCAACCTTTTAAATGCTCATGTCTAAAACTCCAAGAATTTCAAAACATGTTGCTTTGTTGCTTTGTTCTTTTCCTCCTTTTTTTTTGCATGTCTCCTTTCTTTCCACAACTCCTTATTCTTTTTTCTTTCCAACCTTCTTCCAATCCAACTTTTCATGGCATTTTTCATGTTTATACATAGTCCATGCATACTATCCAATCTTCCTCTAAGTTCCACTAATCCATAATTATCTTCTCCATTAAACTTAACTATAATCCCTAATTTATCTTTGAAATTACTCAATTAATATAAAACATTTAATTTTTTTAACAATTATTGCATGATTGCTTTCATTATAAGTCCATGAGTATACACAATACATAAGTCTACATTAATCATTAACATAATGATATCCATACTTCTAATTTTTAATGTAGTCTCATGCATGGTAATCAAAGACTAGGTTTAAATTGAACTTCACTCTAGCTTAGTATTTTTAGGATAGTTTTAATCTCCATGAATATAAAATAAAACAAAGGTAATTATCTCTATATCAAAAATATATAAATCTATATTTGATTCCAATAATAAGATAACTATTCTAATCAACTACTAGTGTATATATAGGCTATACATATGTCTTACTTTAATTTAATAGCTTATCTTATATTGATATTCTCAAATATCAATAATAGTAAGCTGAACATTCAATGACATTTTTAAAGACATTATACTATTCTATATATAATAGCAATTAGATATACATTATTTGATTTAATCTCAAAATCATAGACAAACATAATCAAGGTAACCTTATGAAATCTAACTGTAACATCAAGTACTAAATCTACATACAAAATGCAATCACATACAATATTTAATCGATAACTATGTACTAAAATTTAAAACATGTAAACTATAATATCTAATAATCCAAACACACAATGCATATAACACTTTTAATCTATTATGGTGTGTACAGGGGTCTTAGTAATTCCTATGTTGTCCTTCACTATCTCCATCTATGCCACCCTCTTCTATGATGCTTTCCCTCCATCATGATTTGAGGGGTAAATTATCCTACATCCATCTCATGACAAGAAGGTAGTTAGTCATGTATATCATGATACATCTAAAATTATACTGTAACAATAAATGTAACAATGCTACAATAACAAATGTAATATAATCATTATGTACAAAATCCATAATTTATCATCTCAAAATAATGAACTCATAAATATAAGTAACATACATATGTCCCATAATAACATATGACTTATAATTTAGTTAAAAAGTAGCAATCAATTTAATCAACCTTATTAATCCACAGATAGGTAAATCAATTTAGTGAGAGAATCAAGGTGTAACATCCTTCCCTCTAAAATTGGTCATCGTCCTAATGATACTTATTCAAATAATAGTTATAAATAATAAATAGAGTTTAAAAGAATTAAAACATAGTATCTAACATCAAATCAAGTAAACAAATATGGAAATAGCCTATAAAACTCATCATAGTCCTCCTAAGTAACACTATCTTCAGATTATTGGTCCCAGAAGACTTTTCACTATGACACTTCTCTATTGTACAAATGAAGTTTACAAGTGTCTATTACTCTAATTGGTTCTACTATGACCACCATGGGATATAGAACCTATAAATCATTCTAATCCAACACATGTGAAGGATCAGTTGTATACTTCTTAAGATAAGATATATAGAAGACATTATGTAATAGAGTTAGAGATGGTGTCAATGCAAACCTATACACTATAATATTGACCACCAAAAACCTTGAAGTGCCCCACATATCTTAGTGAAAGTTTTGTTGACTTCCCAAATTTAATCAAACTCTTTTGTGACTTAACATGCAAAAATACTTTATCACTTACTACAAATTATCTAGTTATTATTTTCAAATCAACATATCTATTTTGCCTATCATTAGCCTTGACCAATATTTGCTTAATTAATTTGACTTGTTTTTTCCATTTTTGAAAGCATTTTAGGTCCAAAGACTACCATGTCTTCTAACCTATCCCAACTGATTGGTGTCCTGCACTTTCTCCCATAAAGTACTTCAAACAACACCATCTTCAAAACATATTGGTATGAGTTATTGTATGCAAAATCCACCAATGGAAGATATTATTCCCATTTATATTGATTATCCATGTAATACATATGAAGAAGATCCTTTAACACCTGATTAAGTCATTCAGTTTGATCATCAATTTGTGGGTAATATGTAGTACTAAAATTTAATTGTGTACCCAAAGATAAATTTAGAGTTAATCAAAATTTATAAGTCATTCTTGGATCACAATACGATATGATATTCTTTGTAAATCTATGAAATTGATACACTTCCTTTATTAATATCTTCATAAGAGTTGGTGCATCATCTATCAAATTACTAGGGATAAAATATGCTACCTTGGTTAATTTATCAACTACAACCAAGATCATGTCATGTCTATTCCATGATAATGGTAATCCTTAGAAAAAGTCTATACTAATCACCTATCATTTCCACTTTGATATGTCATGTGGGTATACCAATCTAATTGGATGCACATGTTTAGCTTTTACTCGTTGACATTCTAAACAACATGACATGAAGTCTATTGCATCTTTCTTAATTCCTTTCTAGAAGTAAAGTGGTCTAAGCTCTTCCATAAGCTTGGTTACTCCTAAATGTCTTGAATACAGGGCATTGTGTAGTTCCTTTAGCAATATTCTCCTCATATTTTATCGATCTAACACATGCATCCTTTCATTATAATGTAGAATACTATCACTCTCTAAGTTGTATCCTTTATACCTAGGATTTTGAGCATTATTACACAAAGATTTTTTGACTTGATCATAAAATTCATCTCCTAATGATAAATAAATCACATGATCTAAAAAAAATACTCTTGATAGTAGTTATAACTGCTATGTACCTTTTACGACTTAAAGCATTAGTAACTCTATTCTCTTTGTCTTTAATGTAATTGATATCAAAGTCATAGTTAGACAAAAACTCTAGCCATCACCTCTGATGAGCATTCAAATTTGGTTGGGTGAAAATGTATTTGAGTACTAAGTTCTCAATCTTGAGCTCAAATGGTTTTCCCAACAAATAATGTCTTCATACTTATAAAACATGAATAATTACTACAAGTTAAATATCATGAGGGGCATAATTCACCTCATAAGGATTCAAATTCCTTGACTCATAAGCTACTAATATACCATCTTGTATAAGTAATCCTCTTACTCCATCCCTAGATGCATCTATGATCACTGACAAATTGACCATTGGGATCAAGAACTCATAACACTGGTACTAAAGTAAGCCTTCTTTTCAATTCTTTAAAAACCACTTCAGATTTATCTAACCAGATAAAACATTGATTCTTATGTTGTAGAGAGGTAATTAGATTAGATATCTTGGAAAAATTCAAAATGAGTTTCCCATAATAACCTGCTAATCCCATGAAACTCGTAACCTTGTACACATTTTTTGGTATCAGCCACTACATAATGGCTCTTATCTTTGTCAAATCAATAAAAATCTCATTTGCTAAGATAATATGTCCCAGATATTTCACTTTATTTTGGAAAATTACACACTTGGATAATTTTCCATATAGCTTGTGTTTTTGTAGACATTGAAAAACTAGCTTCAGATGTTGAAGATGCTCTTCTTCATCCGTGGAATAAATCGGAATGTCATCTAAAAAGACCAAAACAAAATGATCTAGGTAATCTCTGAATGCACTATTCATGAGATTCATGAATGTTACAGGTGCATTCATCAACCCAAATGGTAAAACTATGAAATCATAATGCCCATAACAAGTTATAAATGTCATCTTTGGAATATATTAATCTTTTATCTTTAACTAATGATATTTAGCTCTAACATCAATTTTAGAAAAGGCCGTCACTTCTCATATTTGATCGAAAAGATCATCTATTTGAGGTAGTGGATACCTATTCTTAATGGTCACTTTATTCAACATTCTATAATAAATGCAAATTTGAATAGTGTCATCCTTATTCTTAATAAAAATAAATGGTGCACCCCATGGTGACACACTTGGTTTGATCAACCCTTTGAACAACAGTTCTTAAAATTGTGCCTTCAATTATATTGATTCAGTGGTTATCATTCTATATGGATCCTTAGACTGAGGTTTTGATCCTATTTTGATATCAATAAAGAAGTCAAATTCCCATTTAGGAGGCAATCCTATAAATTCTTCTAAAAATACATCATGAAAATTCCTAATGGATAATCTTTAATCGATGGTTCTTTAGTTTCCTCCATTTCATTTGTCTTGATGATAAATGTTTGACATCCTTTACTTGGGCCTTCTTGAGTTGTATTACAAAAATTTGCCTAAGCTTTAATTCCCTTTTCTCACCCTGAATTAGTATCTAATTTATAGAATCATCAAGACACTCTAATCTTTCCAGATAACAGTCAAACTTGGATTTGTTTTTCGTAAGCCAATTGACTCCTAAGATCACATTGTATGACCCTAGTGGTTCTACATAAAAATCCACAACCATTGTGAATTCTAAAAACCTAATAATTTTGTTTTAACTAAACACTTATCAACCTAGACTTTAGATTCATTCCCATATTGTATTGACCATGCATTTACCATTACACCAACTTTTCTAGACAAATTATTTAGAATTCTAAGAGATATAAAACATTTTTTAGCCTCTATATCTATCAAAATGGAAATTGGATATTCAAAAAAAATACCTGATAGTTCTATGGGTGAATCTTAAAATTCAAATTATTGATTATCAACCACTGCATGGATATGTTGTTGAAACGTTCCTTTCTGAGGGGTAGAACCTTTATTCCTCAACTTATCTTGGGTATATTCATGTGAAAAATGGTCACCTCCATAAATGAAGCAACCCCCTAATCGTCCCTTCCTATCAGATTGTTGGTTTTTCTTGAAACCACCCTTGGAACCATTACTCAAGTTTTTTCTACCTGAACATGTTGAACCTGGTATTATGATTACTGAACTAAATCTTGGATTCTCCACTCCTCTATTTCTAGTTATTCTTCTTTAAAGTTGGTTTTGAACTTCTAAACTTTTTATTAAACTTGTCCCTAACCTGAGTAAGAGATTTTAAATTTTCTCCTGCTTGACTACCTTCACAAAGACTTGGTCCATGGTAGATAGTCCATAAACGTCCACCTCTCCACCAATCTAGGTTTTTAAACCCATGATAAACTTCCTAATCCTGAACCTCTCATCTACCTAATACTGAGGTACATATTTCAAAAGTTTGGTGAACTATCCCTTAGTTACCAACAAGTCTCCTTGCTTCAAATTTTGAAAATATGTCATCTTTTGGTCAAAATACAACTGTGAAAGCCACCATGATCTAAATAGTGTCACAAAATGCTCCCACATAGTGGTGGTTGAGTTCAGATTCATTTCCAACTTCTTATTGGTCTACCACGTAGCTACATCTACAACCAATTGATAAACTGCCCAAACAACTTTGGTGACCTTGAAGTCATTTCAAATCTAAAAATACTTATCCATTTTAGTCAACCATGATTCATCTTCATCTCCTATGATAATTACACTAAACTTTGGTGGATTCACCTTTTTCATATCCCTTGCCAGTTTTATGGCTATACATGCTCTTACATCTTAAGACACTTACTCATGTCTCTACTCTTAAGGGATTTCCTACTCAATAGGATGATCTTCAAATTCATCTTAATGGGCTTCTTTCTTTTGTCCATGAATTTATTTTTCTAGGGCTATGACTTTGTCCCTAATCTCATTTATGGTCACAAAAATCTGATCTAACTTTGATGCTTAATCAATGGTAAATTGGTTAGGATCAAATGGAGGGTTGTTGTCATTGACATTTGAAAAACCCTCACCCAATGCTCTTAATCACACCATTATTCTTTTTGGTAATATAAAAATACAAAAAATTTAATAGACTCATTAAGTCCTAGAGTTTGAGCCACAGCGTTGATACCACAATGTAACATCCCCACAGGGATTTACTAGAATAATGCAGCAATTCTTTTTTTTTAAAAATATTTACTCAACATTTATTTTTTCATTAGATTAAACCATGAGAATGTGATTAGTGATTTTCAACATAATTAACTAAGCATATAAATTTTTTGTAAACATATAACAATAATATTTATCAATCACTAGCAACTTATGTAAATAATCATAATTGCATAAGGAAAGTAATCATAATAAAATATATATATGGTTGGTACAATAATATATCCTTTGTTATTAATGCATAATAATAATCAATTACTTTTCCATTAGGCATGTTACCTCAATACATAAGTACAATAATAGAAACAATGCTTCATAAAGCTCGAGTCACACTAACTCTTTTCTTTCTGATAATCTCAACTGTAGTCTCCAAGTAATTACTATAGTGGGGAGGGAGAGCATCATCTGAGCACTTTTCCACACCAACCATGGACCATCAATCCCCCACATAATCCCCCAAATATGGAATGGCCCTACCTTCACAGATGGGTATATAGTGACGGTGCGGGAATCTAAAGAGATATGATAGTACCATGTGTGTTATAAGATTCTACTACAATATGTGTACCATAAATAAATACATTCTAACATGATATTGCACAAACATTTAAATCATACATATGAAATGATAGTGGCTATCTAAATATTACTTTGACCAAAGTTTTTAAATAACATATGATCTCTAGGATCAGTCAAATTTATACATGCCACTTGATCGAATTATCTTCATATGCCATTGGTGAAGTTAAATAAACCAGTGAAGTCCATCTCATTTCTTAGTTAGAATCATCAATGCTAGATTTGGTTAACATATAGTTATAACTAATAGGTTCATGCAATTATTTCTACTAGCAAGTACAACACATGCAAAGTACATAAATAATCACTATACATACATTTAATGTACCAAACATATGAATGAACCTAGTAATATTATTTATCTCATAATAATATATATGACAAACAAGTTTATTTACCATGTAGGTATAATACAAGTCATTCTAAGAGATTATTTTTTATTTAGTAAATATTAAGCACAAAATTAACATTTTCCTAACATAAAGTTCATACCACTCAATATAACCAACATTCATAATTTTCATATAGATTTATAAATGTTTAATTATTCATTATTTTTAGGCTATTCGTATATTTATAGTTCCTATCCTTTGGTATTTTCATGACTTAAATTTATTAGTCACTATTGTAACTATAGGCACACTTCTTCTTCTATAAATATACGCTATATGTGTATAGGAGGACCTATGTTCTCTTAAATGTGTATTTTTTATATTTATAAGATTATATTATATATATCCCATTATATATATATAATCTACAATTTAACATTCTGACCTACTAATAGAATTTTTTCATTTTTCTTTCAAAATTTTATCATATAAAAACTTCTAGGAAAAAGGTTCAAGAACCAATAGGGATTTCACAAATTCAAATCCCATGTTCTCATAATTTAACATCAAAAATAATAAATCTAACAAGACTATATTTTATTCATAATCTCAAACATCTACTATTTCCCAAACTTTAAGTCATTTATTCAATAATCTAAGCTATCAAATACTGTAGTGAAATAGTCAATATTTTTCCTAACACAGTGAATATGATTTCAATTTATATCAAACACTCAAGATTCCTATTTCTAACCATAATGTATTTGACTATCTGTATTCACAGGTTATAATTTGATTCACCATTTAATACTAGTCTATTTCAAAACCACATAGTTCTTAAAACTCTTACTCAAACTCATACAAGACTCATAGTAAATCACACAATCTAATATTTATATAAACCATACATAGTGTACTTATTCACATAGGTTGTGATTGTATGTATTCATTCTCATAACATTTTTTGTATAGTCTATATGTATTCCATTCATATCATTCAAAATAACAGACTTATGTTCATATGAATACCCTTTCCCATAAACCCATGCAACTGTCTTAAAACACAGTTTATATATATATATATATATATATATATATATATATATATATATATATATATATATATGTCTACGTAGTTTCGAGTTATATGTAGACATATATATCTATATATAATTGCTTATCTTTTTAAAATAATACATTTATTGTATATCCCTTAGATATATTTGTATACACAAATTATATAAATATCCTTTTCTATTTTATTTTTTTAATCTCCACTTTAAACAAAACATTACATTCAATATATTTATATGTCTCATATGATACTTGGATTCATATGTCACATATTGTACACAAAATAAAAATCCCTTTTGAAACCCATTCAACATTATTTTGTTTTGATTTGGATATATCCCCTGTACATGCATGAATAACATTATCTTATTTCCTAAAACTTTTACCCACACAAACAGAACTTTGTTTCTTCTTTATTTGACTGTTGATAAAATATCTTTACTAACTAAATAATAATATATATATGCCCCAAATTGAAACCCATGCAATATTATATTTGACATCTCTTTAAAACCAAGGATGATTCACTACTCCCATATATAACAAAGTATGCATATATAATAAGTTTTAACAAAACCCGCTTTTTGTTTGAATAAAACTATTCCCTTAGGTTAACATTTCTTAAACTAGGGAAGTATGTCATTTGACTTTAAATCTTCATCAAACCCTACGTTTTAACATTATTTCCATTCTAAAACAAAGCACTTAGGATTTGAAGATAATGGGTTAGCTTTGTGGATGGCCGAACCATCCACAAGGATAAACCTATATCCATTTCTCATACCCTAAGTTTCATAAATATACATAGAATTTCCTTTTACGATTGAATATAAAAACAAAACCAACCTTTTAAATGCTCATATCTGAAACTCCAAGAATTTAAAAAAAAATTGTTTTGTTGCTCTGTGTTTTTCCTCCTTTCTTTCCACAACTCCTTATTCTTTTTCCTCACCTACCCCCTTCCAACCCAACTTTGCATGAAACTATTCATGTTTAAATATAGTCCATGGATACTATCCAATCTTCTTCTAAACTCCACTAATCTATAGTTATCTTCTCCATTAAACTTAACCATGATCCCTAATTTCTCTCACTTCAAACTTTCTCAAATAATATAAAACATTTAATTTGTTTAAAAACTATTGCATGATCACTTCGCTATAAGTCCCTAAGTATATCCATTACATAAATATACGTTAATCATTAACATAATGATATCCATACTTCTAATTTTTAATGTAGTCTCATGCATGGTAATCAAAGACTAGGTTTAGATTGAACTTCACTCTAGGTTGGTATTTATAGGATAGTTTTAATCTCCATGAATATAAAATAAATTAAAGGTAATTATCTCTATATCAAAAAGATATATAAATCTATGATTGATTCTAATAACAAGATACCTTTTATAATCAACTACTAGTGTGTGTGTGTGTTGTCAGGAACCTAGAACAATAAACATGCTCCGATGCCTACTGAGTCAGGATCTTGCTCTACCAATAGAGCACATATGATTACTTCTTGTATTAGCAACTAAACATGGAATTTAACCAGAATCAATAAGTAACTAGAAATATGAAACAACACAGGAATTGAGAGACAATACACAATTGTATTAATAATCACTCAGAAGAATATACAATAAGGAAGATGCCACTTCTTCCTCCACCTCAAAGGTTCGCCACACCTCAAGACCTTCTTCCCTCTCTCTCTCGGTCACAACAATCAACTCCAATACAAAATTGATGTTCACCTCTCCAACCAGTCAGTAACACGCTACCAGTACGTCAAGTACACAATCGTACTCCAAGTAGATCTCCTGCTCTCTGCTGCTACCTACAAATCACTAGACCTTACTCACCATGTAGATATCTCTACACCCCTGAAGAACACTTGTCCTTGCCTCACCAAGTCCTTATGATTCTTCAACTAGTACCCTGGTGGATCAGCTTTTAGACCTTGCAGACCCTGCAACTCTCCCTGATCATACACTCTCAGCACCCCTTTGGAACTAGGAGGAGCTGCACTAGCTCTCTCTAAAAGCTCTATGGCTTTCTAGCACACATTTACAATACAACCATGAGTCTCTTAAATAGATCTCATGCAAACAATAATAAAACACCTAATTACAATAATTAGATCCGCAACTCTCAGTATAAAATTAGCTCTAAACATGCAAACACTTGGTTCGTCAACCAACTACCCATAATATACTTGCAGCTCAAACCATAGGTGACCGACGTCAGTCCCTGTCTGCCTGGGGGTGCCGACGCCAGCCGATCTAAGACTGACGTCGGTTGCCTTCTGTCTATACTCTACTGACGTCGGTTATCTTGACTGATGCCGGTGACTGCAACACTCAGCAAACACTCTGTAACCTCCCTAACTTCTCCTGTTCGCATCCTGGTGAAGCTTTTAGCTCCACAACCTAACAATCTCCCACTTGGAGATAAATAGCTACACCTGTACCTGTATCTATAGCCTGTCTAATCTGTTTCTTAGCTTGTATCCCTCTTCAAGCTCAACCCTGAAGACCAACCATCACACACCATGTGATGCCTTTCCTGTCATCCAAGTAACCTGCCACATCCAAACCTACATATCCATGTAGTGAAGTCCTTGACCCTACATAACATGTTAACCTACTGCTGATCCCTCTCAGATACCTGAGAATCTACCTTCCCCGAATTGGCTCCAAACTCTCTGACAACTCCCACTGATTGGGAAAACTTAGGTCTACACTAGACCTCATGTGATTTCAAACCCTGTTCTAAGCTTAGCTTGAACTATCCAGCCCTTGGTGTGCTTACCGATTCTACATCCTGCGTAATGAACCTCACCAACACTGTCTTCACATCAGCTCCCACTGGAGATAAAATCTCCATGACTCTTATGCCAAAGAATTTTGCTGCTCTAAATTCTTCATGACATACCTCTAAACTAACCTTACCTTTTAGCTCAGCAAATCCCTGTATGTACAAAACCTGCTAGCAAACCATCCACATACAATAACTGGATAATGTCATGACTCATCATCCACCTGGTAAGAATAAGCACAATAGTTACACTGACGTTGACTAAAGCCATGCTTTGTCATCCACCTGTCAAACCTGTACCACTGTCCTGCAGCTTCCTCAAGACCATATACCTTGGCCTTCTGTCTCACGTATCCATCCACTCTCTTCTTTAACTATGGGAATCCATCCATCTCTCAGTGCTTACTTCCAACTGACAACTCTACCAACAAATACCTATTTGGTTCTTCTCCAAGGACTCACACTCCTCATCCATGCCAAGCTCCCACTGTATCTGGATTCTACCTGCATTGCCTCTTCACATCTTCCTGGTTCTCGACCATCAGTAAGCAATATAAAGAAGGTGAACAATGAATATGAGGTTCACTTACCCTTTCTGACCTCCATATGAGCGTTTGAGACTTGTTGACAGCTTGTTGTCTGCCCACTATCCATTCCAGTGACCGATCTCGGCCATCTCCCAGTCTGCTCCCGACCGATGTTGGTTCCCTGCACTGACCCTGACTGCCGACGTCATCTCCCTGGCTGACACTGATATCCTTTTTACCGACATCAGTTCCTTTATGACTGACGTTGGTCTTCCTGTTGCCAATGTCGATTACTGTCTGATCGATGCCGGTACCTATGTTCGTCTGTGAGTGATAACTTTTTACCCGCGAGCTCTCCATGGATCAAAATCTTGTTCAAATCAACATAGCCCTGCTCAAAATAATTTAGTTCCCTCACCTGATCTCTGTCTATCACCTCCTCCATGAACACCAAGGCTTTCCAGTTATTTAGCTTGTCAAAAACATTTGTCTTCCGCTTGAGAACCTGCATTCCCCTCCTACATATGTGACCAAGCCCATGGAACCACATCTCTGCAACAGAAGGTGAATCAGTAATATAAGTAGATAGATAAAGGATACCTACTTTCTTACCACCATCTAATTCAAGTGTATCCACTATGAGAGTTACAGTACATCTCCCATCACCCAAATTTCTTGAAGAAATTAGACTCATCTCCAAGACTGGTACTTGCATGACTTCCTTCAACCACTGTGTGTCATTCATCTGCAATTTCAGCTTCACTTCCCCTTCATCAATCATCTGACAAGGCTCTCCAGCTCCTAAATAAATCTCTCCAAAGTCTCCAAAGACATACCCATGAAAAGATGCTCTATTTCAAACTGCATGGAAAGAGGCAAAAGAATCTGTGAACCAAGATTCCACTTTATCCAGAACATCCTGTGCAACATCTCCTGCAACATCTGCTCCTCCCTACTAATCTGCTACCAACCAACAATCTTTATTTACCTGCTCTTTCTTTCCATCAATCAGACCATTCGTGCTATTCAGTTTCTCCATTCATAGCTTACTTTCTTCTACCATTACTATACTCCCACTCAATCAAAAACCCCGGTGAGTAACCTGTAATCAACAAACACTACCAGATCTGAAACCACCTGTTAGTAACCCAACCAAAAGCTTTGATACCACTTGTCAGGAACCTAGAACAATAAACATGCTATGATGCCTACTGAGTCAGGATCTTACTCTACCAATAGAGCACATATGATTACTTCTTGTATTAGCAACTAAACACGGAATTTAACCAAAATCAATAAGTAACTAGAAATATGAAACAACACAGGAATTGAGAGACAATACACAATTATATTAATAATCACTCAGAAGAATATACAATAAGGAAGATGCCACTTCTTCCTCCACCTCAAAGGTTCGCCACACCTCAAGACCTTCTTCCCTCTCTCTCTCGGTCACAAAAATCAACTCCAATATAGAATTGATGTTCACCTCTCCAACCAGTCAGTAACACGCTACCAGTACGTCAAGTACACAACCGTACTCCAAGTAGATCTCCTACTCTCTGCTGCTACCTGCAAATCACTAAACCTTACTCACCATGTAGATATCTCTACACCCCTAAAGAACCCTTGTCCTTGCCTCACCAAGTCCTTATGATTCTTCAACCAGTACCCCGGTGGATCAGCTCCTAGACCTTGCAGACCCTGCAACTCTCCCTGATCATACACTCTCAGCACCCCTTTGGAACTAGGAGGAGCTACACTAGCTCTCTCTAAAAGCTCTATGGATTTCTAGCACACATTTACAATACAACCATGAGTCTCTTAAATAGATCTCATGCAAACAATAATTAGACACCTAATTATAATAATTAGATCCGCAGCTCTCAGTCTAAAATTAGCTCTAAACATGCAAACACTTGGTTCGTCAACCAACTGCCCATAATATACTCGCAGCTCGAACCACAGGTGACCGACGTCGGTCCCTGTCTGCCTGGGGGTGCCGACGCCGGCCGATCTAAGACCGACGTCGGTTGCCTTCTGTCTGTACTCTGCCAACGTCGGTTGTCCTGACTGACGCCGGTGACTACAACACTCAACAAACACTCTGCAACCTCCCTAACTTCTCCTGTTCACATCCTAGTGAAGCTTTTAGCTCCACAACCTAACATGTGTGTGTGTGTGTGTGTTTCTTAGTTGAATTTAATAGCTTATATTATATTGATATTCTTGAATATCTATAATAGTAATTTAAACATTCAATGATGTATTTAAAGATATTATACTATTCTATATATATAATATCAATTAGGTATATGTTATTTGATTTACTCTCAAAAATCATAGACAAACATAAGCAAGGTTACATCATTAAATCTAACTGCAACATCAAGTACTAAATCTACATACAAAATGCAATCACATACAATATTTACTCCAAATCTACATACTAACATTTAAAACATGTAAACTATAATATCTAATAATCCAAACACACAATGCATATAACATTTTTAATCTATTGTGGTGTGTGCAGGGGTCTTAACAATTCCTATATCATCCTTTGCTATCTCCATCTATGCCATCCTCTTCGATGATGCTCTCCTTCTATCATGATTTGAGGGATAAATTATCCTGCATCCATCTCACAATAAGAAGGTAGTTATTCAATATATCATGATACATATAAAATGATGCTATAACAATAAATGTAACAATGTTATAACAAGAAATGAAACATAATAATTATGTATAGAATCCATAATTTATCATCTTAAAATAATGAACTCATAAATATAAGTAACATACATCTGTCCCATAATAACATATGACTTATAATTTATTTAAAAAGTAACAATTAATTTAATCAACCTTATTAATCCATAGATAATTAGGTAAATCAATTTAGTGAGAGAATCGGGATGTAACAAAATTCAAAACACAAATTACATAGATTATGTAATTATAAAAAAAACAAAATTAATTGTCATATCCATGATAGACTCATTCAATCATTTACAATTTTCTCTTTCCTATAAATAATCAACTTACTTAAGATTGCATTCATTATATACAGATCCCAATAATTTCATAATGTAAAATCACCGCATGAATTATCAATTTATGGGCTTATATCCCCTTACATATTATGAATACAAGT
The DNA here is from genome assembly GCA_037957365.1 of Torreya grandis. Taxonomy (NCBI): domain Eukaryota; kingdom Viridiplantae; phylum Streptophyta; class Pinopsida; order Cupressales; family Taxaceae; genus Torreya; species Torreya grandis. The sequence continues at coordinate 2,171,285 of JARHVA010000296.1, read as the reverse complement.
CTAGTCAAATACAAATAAGCTATAGTTTCTTCCACCCTTAACGACATGGTTGTTCCAAGGCAAAAAAAAATGGGTATTAACTTCAATTCTTGTTAAAAAAAATGCCAATTGAACTGAAATTCTATTTAATGTTTGAAAAATATGTGCTTCCATGAAATAAAAAGTTGAAATCAAACTAAATAATGAATTCATGTTGCAACCAATCATAATGGTAAATTTGACCACGTAATAGATTTATTGTTAGAATTTTCAGCCAAATTCATGCCAACAATCATATAGGTCACTCAACTAATATCATAACATTGTTACATGTATAAGAAAGTCCAAATTTATACATGGATTTATTACCCCATGTTAGTGATGCCTTAAAATGATGTCTTGACAAGTCAACCCAAATTATTTTACAACTTCCAAACCCTACCTAATTAGTTTCTCACCTAATTCAGGTTGAGTTTGCTCCACTAGAATAATTCTACCATGTAATTCAACATTTTACCACTTTAAATGTATTTTTGGCTGGGTATGAGTGGTAATGATACTAATTTCATAGTATATGTCAATATTTGAAAGTACAAACTAATGAATTTGTGGGTATGTGTCCCCCTTTCCCTTACACTATGGTTTCATTTTACATAGTGACTTCACAAAAAAAAATTAATTAACACTTCCAATGCCCATGCCTCTAAGGCATTAAAATGGACTTGTATTCAAAACAATGTTATTACTTTTGTGTTGCCCCTAAGGGGTTTAAAATATAAATAAATGAGGTAAAAAATAATTATTCTGACTAAATTCATAGACTAATAGTTTTAAAATGGTGTTGCATTAAGACTCAAGTAAGTTAGGTTGATAAACTTTGATAACTTGATAGCCATTAAATTTATGTGTTATTAATTTTATCGATAGTCACTAAGTATCAATCACACGATATAATAATTCATGTTAATAACTTAAGTACAAGAATAAATGAAACTTCAATTTGATTGATACAAATTATAAATTCTTCAAGTTATAGGCTACCCATATTGAGCTCAATGACATTATACACTCCAATCCCCTATGTACCTAAAATCACGAAAAACATCAAAAACATTTGTATGTTCCCAAAATCAAGATATATGTTAAAAATAGAATATAAAGTAAAATAGAATAAACAAATGTCATTTTAGAAATTTCATAATCCAAACATGATCTATAACCATTTTAAAATTATGACATAATCAAGGGTTATTATTACAGTGATCTAATAATAATGTTCCCTTTACCACTAATGGAAAAAATTTAATCAAATGTTGGACAATCAATATTAAGACAAATAATAAAGTTATTAATTTTGGGAATATGACAAATATATTGATATGGCATTATTTTATAAATCTTGTTTTAATAATTTCCTATTATTTGATTAATGAAAAGTTGAGAATCATCATAAAAGTTTATACATTTTATCATAAAAATTTGAGTGACGTGTAGATATAGAATAAAAGCCTCATATTTTGTTATATTATCGATACATGAAAATATCAAATTATATATTAATGACATATTTTGACCTTGAGGTTTCACTAATACAATACCAACCCTAAAACCTGAAGCACATTTGGACCCATCAAAATGCATGGTCCATGTTTTTTTCACATTGGTACTCACAACAAGCTCATCTCGAAAAGCATCATTCATGACAGTGTGGTATAAAATGGAAGCCAAATGATTTGGTCAATAATGACTTGCCATTTTATAATTATTGTGTATAAATTTAAAATATTAAATTCCATAAGTAACATGGCCCACTTAGCTATGTGTTTGGATAGGTAATGCATAGACATGAAGTATCTCAAAAGTTTAATATTTGTGATAAAGTGAAACTCAATATTAAGCACGTAATGTCTAAGTTTTTGAATATAAAACATAATAGCTAAGCACACATTTTTTAATGAGTTATATTTACTTTCATAATCAACATTGTGTGGTTGATTCAATACACAACTCTCTCTGTGTTCATCATCATATTGTGCTAATAAGCTACCCAAGACATGCTAGGTGGTAGATATGTATGGTAACAATGTTATATTAGGTATAATTGACATCATGATAGTGGATTATCTAGGTTTTTTTTTTCATTTCATTGAAATATTTTTGACATTTTTCTTCTTATTCAAATGTTTATCCTTTACGCAATCATCTAGAAAATGGTTGAGTTTTTTTAGCCAATTGAGCAATAAACCATTGAATGTCTTGATTTTTTCATTGTAGACTATCAATTACTTTAATCCCATGGGTGGAGGCATATCAAAAATGGATTATTATTTATTAGCTCGACCTATATACTACATTAGGAGATAATAAAATCTAATAAATTTCCATTTATAACTCCAAAGACACACTTCTTAGGATTTAATCTAACATTATATTTTCTCAATTGCTCAAATGTTTTTTGTTAGGAATTAGTGCTTCATATGTGTGTATGTGGGTTATATTAATGTGTGATAATAAATATTATATGTGAGTGATTTGTGATAAAAAATCATGTAAATACACTTGGTAGAGATATTCTAGGATGATAGATTCTAGGGTTATTTGTAGAGATTTTAAGGGATTGTGATAAAGGACATCTCTTTATGTTAAGGAGGAGTCAAGTCATTTATATATGCATGTTTTAATATGAAATAAAGTATGAATAGATAATAATATTAGATGTTTTTTACATTATTGAGAATTTATCAGAGTAAAAAAGATATTTTATAAGAAAACTCTGATCAAATTTTACATTTGGCATCAAAGCAGGTTCAGTCTTGTTCCTCTAATAAAAGAATAGATTTTTTATGAGTGGCTTTACTAGTTTATTTTCTACCTCATATATTAGATTCATTAATATATTAAAGGGGTATTTATATTAGATTACTCAATTTTATAAAAGGATTTTAGCTTGTGTATGGTTTTAGATATCTTCATGGATTTATGGTTTTTTATTCATGTAGTTCTTTTATTTCTATCATGCTCATGTTTGTAGTATTTATAAATGCTTCAAAAAATTCATGAGTGCAAGTATCATAGATCTATATATGTCATAGCTTTACCAAACTTTGACTATTTTAACGCTCTTATTGTTTACAATTCTCTCGATCAATTTATTGAATCCATACATTACTATTGCCTTTGGATCATTGTTGCAATATTTGAGATGCCTTGGTCATACTCTCTTATCTCCTAATCATTGTGTGTCTAATAAACACTCACCAATTTGGTCTTTATTTATATCTACAAAATTAATTTTTCTATGATTATGTCTATGTAAATCTAATCCATGTGTGTTCAGTCTGATTCAAAGTGGTTTCTTGGTGTTTGGCACTATTCTTCTTTAGAGCAAGTGACTCCACAAAAACCAAACCATGTGAAATAGAAAATGAACACACCATTCAAAAATATTATCATATCTATTACATTTGAAGCATCTACTCAATGAAAGCATGGGAACATATAAGCAATTGGAGTTTTAGAGGCTCACAAGCTTCAAATTTCTTCTTAGTGGACTGTTATTGGTGGATGAGTTTTTTTTTTAGTATTGGAGTATTGAAAAAATATAAGGAATTTATTTGGATGTGGATTTGAATTGTTCATCCATCAATTTGGTTTGACTCCTTCCTTCCACTTTCATCATATCCCATTGATTCAACACCACCATCCAACATGTATTTGCATCAATTTCTATATTTCACCTCCCAAACTACCACATTAGATTTAACTCTTACAACCTGTGGTATTTAAAAAAAGGTTTGGGTTTGTTTTTAATTACAAAATCTAAAAATTTAAATAGCATTTCAAAACTCAAAATTTGTATGACATTATAAATGGTGAATTACAAACATTGAAGGTGGTAAAATATTGTTAAAAGTGGGGTATTTTATAAAGTATTAATATTCAAATATTTTTAGGGGGAATCTTTTATATAGTGGTGAAAAATTAAAATAAAAGTACTATTTTTCAATATGATTCATTTGTAAATTGTCTAAAATAAATAAATAAAAATAAAAATAATTTTCCCCGTGAATGTATTTTTAGTGGAACACAATGTTCAAATTGTGGGGGGTGGATTCTATTACTAAACCTCAAATCCAAATTTTATAGGTAAGTAGAAAACCTACTGGAGGAAGGAGGCAATGGAAGCTTGGAGGCTAAATACTATCCTCTCATAAGCTGATAGTGATGAGGTTTCACATCATAGCAATGGAAAGTAAATTGCATAAAAATGACTATGATAAGGATGATCGCTAGTGGTAATGATGACCATCTATGCTATGCAATATTGAGTGATAATAATAACGTGAAGAGGCTATAGAAGAGAGAATGAGGAATTGATCTTGATTTTTATTTTTTTCATGTTTTCCTATTTTGTGTGATATAATAAGTGAGCAATTCCAAATGTAATCCCCTAATGTAAAAATGTAGTGGAGTATTGAATCGTAAAGTATTGCAACATCATGATACTTGTATTGAAGTTTTTGGTTGTCCTATAAAACTATATTTATAAGATGTTGGTTGTCATATAAAACCATATTTATATGTTATTGGTTATCTTTTAAAACCATATTTTTAGGTTTTTGGTTGTCTTTTAAAACCTTTTGAATGTTTGGGTTATTGGTTGGATCCTTTATAAAACCATTGGTGTAGATGTGTGGAGGATAAAAAAAAGTATGGGTCCCTATTCATACCTATGTGGTTGATGTCTCCATCCATGAAATCCACTTATGAGAATATATTTTTGGAGATTTATGTAACAATTCACATAGAACAAGATCATGAGCAAGCAAATGTGACACATTCTAGTTATAGAATGAGATGTTTTATTCACCTATGTTTGTACTGGGAGAATGTTAGGAATTAGTGCTTGACATGTGTGTGTGAGTTAATATTTATGTGTGAGAATAATATATTATGTGTGATAACAACTCACGTAGATATAATTGGTAGATATAGTCTAGGATGAGAGATTAAAGAGTTATCTATAGATATTTAAGGGATTGTGATAATGGATATCTCCTTCTCTTAAAGAGAAGTCAAGTCCTTTATATATGTATGGTTGCATATGAAATAAATTATGAAGAGCTAAGAATATTATATGGTTTTACATTATTGATAATTTATTATAGTAAAACAAATATTTTATGATAAAACTTTGACCAAATTTTACATTTAACATGGTCTTCATGTTTATTTGATTTCCTTAAAATTTCATCAACATAGTCCTAAAAATTGTCTTGTAAGTAATCATGAAATATTTGTTATATCTCTTTGATAAGTGCACCAAAAAATTTAAGTTTGAAATGCTTGAAAACATATCAAAATGTGTATCATGGGGTAATTAAATCAAGCTTATATTAATCAATGGGATCTATCTTAACTGATTGTACCCAAAAAATCCATCCATGAAGGAGAACATCTCATACCTAGTGGTAGTGTCAATAATAATATTAATATTAGGTAAATGAAAGTCATCAATGCTACAATCCTTGTTCAAATATCTAAATTTAGTGCATATCCCAGTGCATCTATTGCATTTTGTAACTGAGATAATGATGGAAATCTACGGTGAATAATTGATGGATCATATAAATCTCACATTTAAATTTTTATATATTTTATATTTGAAAAAAAAAATTAGGATGTATCTTTATAATATGTTTCTTAGTTGGTTTGACATCATAATAACAACTAGGTTATGAACTATGATGGATGGACCGATGTCAGGCATATTTGAATAAGCCCAAGAAAATAATTCAGGATATTCTACCAAAAGATCTATATGGTCCTTATCTTATTGAGGTGTCATTAATACAATAATTAATACCACTTTGGGATCTTATTTTGTACTACAATTAAATTCATTTGTTTTATCATTGAGTAATGTGGACCAGTCCTCAATATATGGAGTAGTAGGTAAAAAATCAAGGTTATTTAATGAAAATTCATCTTTGATAGGAGAAGGATCACATTCACCAAAGTATGCATGGTAAATAATTTGATGGGGGAATATTGAATTATGATGAAAATATGGTAAATTGGCATATTATCCCACATTTTATTCAAGGGCTTCATTGTTAGTAAAATCATCAAGGGTGAGTAGCTTAGGTGAAGCATCTTCATCAATTATATTAGTATGTTTAAATTATAAAGATGTTACATTGAAAAATTTATTTTTATGAGATGTGATAGACTTGGAAGAGTTGGTATGAAAATTTTTATATGTTGAATCATAGTATTGATCATAAACATTAAGAGTGTCATCATTCATGTAGAAGGGTTTCTCTTTCCTTATAGTGTCTACAATATATCTAGGACCTAATTTGAATTAATTATGGGTAGGGATGATTGGCTATGGAATACATTTTTTATTTCACCCTAATCAATTAAAATTATACCCCATATGTTGAATATGTTTAGTTCTAAATAATATTGGGATGGACTAAGAGGTGGGGTTGGTTGATTAGTATTAAAAAATGTATTTGTCATAAGTTGCATACCTTTTTCCTCAGAAGATGGTATATTGTTAAAAATGGAGGATGGGAAGGGTCATAAAAAATCTTTGGGAGTAAAATATAATTATCCAATACCAAAATTATGTATGTCATCTCGATATTCCCTAGGAGTACATGGTGTAAAATTAATTTTTGGTAAATGTTCATCTATGTTTTCAAGTTAGTATTCATCATCATCATTGGCATTCTCAGCATGATGATCCTCATTGGTATCACTACTCCAATTACATCATATGTATGCATTATTTTCATGGTAATAGGTTGTTCACCTATTATTATATTTGGTTAAGGTACATTAAGATGGGGAATAATAACTTATGTGGGTTGTGAAACTTTTTAAAACTAGAAGAGTACATCTTTGGCAAGATAATTATAAAGATGACCCTCGTGGAGAAATTTTAAGGATCTATCTAATGTAGGGGGGACCAAATTCATAAAATATATCCATGCTCTACCTAGTTAAATATTGTATCTATCTTAATTGTATATCACTCGACAAGGCATAGAAAAAGTCTTAGGCCCAACATTTATGTTAAATCTAATGTCTACTAGGGGCATTCACAGTGCCTTTTCAAATCCTTTCCTAACAATATACAAAGATGTAAGAGTATTAAGATAAATTTTAAGTGCATTAAATAATGTATCACTACAAATATTAAATCTTGAACCATTTTTTATGAGGACCTCTTTAATTCCTATAGGATTGATAACAACTTGAATGTACAACAAAAGGTATTGATCAATGATATCCTTAGAGGGTAAGTAATTTGATTCAAAGGATATACTATTTTAAACTATTATAAAGTTATGGTAATATAATAAAAATAATTTGGTTCAATATTTCTTGTAGAAGTGACATCACTCAAGGTGTCACACAATATGTCTTTGAAAATTGTTAACATTTTGTGTAATTCAAAGATAGATATTTTCACATGGTTATATTGAAGTTAGTATACTAGATAATAGTTATTATGTTCGTGAATCTAAATCCTAGAAATAGGAATGGGAAGATTGGAAACTTTAGGAGGGGCATTTTGGTTAGCCCCACCTTAAAATCAAGAGGAAGGAGGAATAGAAACATTGCATGGTCTACCTCTATGGATTTTTATGACACCTCATAGTGAATCATCATACAATAAAAAATATTAAGTCTATCATTAAGAGGTTTGGAATAAAATATGTCACATTTGAGGGTATCATCACATAAATAATTATAAATAACCCTATCATGTATTGATATATAAGCTAGTATTATATGATAAATGTTAGGAAATAATTATAGAAACATTGATAAGCATTTATATAAAAATTATGTACCCCCCATTCCATTTTAAAAATAAATTAAATATGAAATATTATCTACTCATGTGAAAATAGAAGTAACATAAGTGTTTTACTTATTTTTGGTTTAAGGGTAAATACCACATGCACAAACAATCAAAACTAGTGCACATGGGGACCTATGAATCAACATTAAATAATAGTAACAATATCTACCCTGATGCACTAAAAATAGGAATAAAAGGAATAAGTATATAAATGAAATAAATGAAGACAATGAAAAGCCAAAGGTTAGAATTTGACACACTTGAGTTCTATTTTACAAAGTTTGGACTAAATCTAGGTTTTGTATGTGACAATGATGCTTTGTGTGAAATATGACTATACTAGGTTAGATTTGGTGTTACACCAAATGCATACAAGTCAAATTCAATAGGCCACCAAATACATGCATGTAAAATTCAGTAGGCCACCAAATTTACACCACTTATTTCTACCTATTGTGTACTCGAGAACTAGATTTGTCCTCTAATATAATTTTGATTTTAGATTTTTCTATGTTAGTGCATTCTCAGATGCCAAGTAATTTTGTATAATATTTTTATATAATATAAAGGAATAAAGTGATGATTTGTATTTATTCCAATTTTATACATGTATCCCTCAAAATTAACAAGACAAGTGTGTGCAAGGTTAGTTTACTTGGGTAATCTCTTGAGGAGATGCTACCACATATCCTACACATGCATTAAGAGTAAATGCAATTATCTTGTGCATGAAAGTGAAGTGTAATTAAGAGAAAGGATTAATATTCTCTCCATATGAAAATATAATGTAACTACATGAACATTCACTTAAACCATGTTTTGATACAAGTTTATGATAACACAAGACTTGAAGTGATACATGTGCTTTATAGACTCGATATGTATGCTCCCTCCCAAATGTTGTAATATGTTTGATCAAGGAAATGCTTTAAATTTTAGAATACACTCTTTTTTATTATCAATTTGTAAATGACTATGGATTAATTTATATATATAAGGCCCTTTTGGAAAATACATGCAATGGCTAACCATGGAAGCATGCAATAAGATAAAGTTAAGGCAATGGGAATCATGATAAGGTTGATCGACATATAGACCTCATATATGGTATTAGACACTTGAAAATATTATAATTGACTAGCATTTAACATACTTAACTTGTGCATATATATATGACTCTTATTCACATTATTCCTTAGCCACTCATCCATATTGCAACAACCCCTTAGGGTTAACTAAAATTAGGTTTTTATTTAAATCAATAAAAAAATTAACTCAGCACTAATGATCCTTAACTAAATACATCATTTAAAGTAAACTATGTATTAACCAATAGGTTATGTGTTTGACTCATTTAGCTAATGATCATTAATAACAAATGTTGATTTGCTTACATAATTTCAACATAGTAAAGTACAAAATTATCTAAGTTAATAATTCAACCACTACTGATTCAAATAGTACATATATAGATATATGCATCCAATTGTTACTATTATAAAATTGACATCAAATAGTACGTGTATATAATATTACATATATGAATATCAGATTACAAATATAAAATATTCCACAAAATATATGAGTCATAATGAACTCATTAATATTCAAAAATAATCTTGAGTAAAATCTCTATCAGTTGATTGATGGAAGGGGAGGGAGAGTATCATCCAAGTGCTTTTCCACACCAACCATTGATCTCCTGTACAAACTCCCAACAAGGGAATATCCCTCCCTTCATGGATGGGTAGATAGTGATAGTGTAGAAATTGAGAAAGTCAACTAGAAATCCATGTGTTGTAAGATAACTATCACATGTAACATATCATAAAGAAATACTTTCTAATATGATATCATGTAATACATGAAAACTAAATCAAATAGGTGAATTAACAATGTTCAAACCATAAACTTTACTTTGACCAAAGATTTTAATATAGTTTTCTCGATCTCAAGATCAATCAAATTCAAACACACAACTCATTCAATTAACTTCATTCTACCTATTAATGACACTAAATAAGTAGATAATTCCATCTCCCTACTTGATTAGAGTCATTAATACTAGATTTATTCATATTTATACTATATTTAAATCAATAAATTCAAATAATAGACTTCCATTAAAAATGCCATAACATATAATAATATAAGTAAATCACTATTTACCAAACACTTCATTTCATGATTTTAACTAATATAAACCAGTTAACTGTCCTTATGTAGAGCCTTATAGACAAAAAAACTAATTTAATGATCATATAAATGATAGTAATATTCATTTATTTTACTGTTAGAATTTATGATCTTTTGTATGCAAACAAAATTTTCATCTAGGTTCATATTTTTCATAAAATGCAAATCAATACATACCAATAATTACTCATATAATAATTACCATCATACTTGTAAATATGCATATCACTTTAAACCTAATTTTTAATTCCAACTAATACTTATATTATATCTACATTAACATATACAAATATATGTTTATAATCATACTCAAAAGAGATTATATGTTCCAGGTATTACTTAATTACCATTACAAGAATACACAACCTAGTGAAATGTCATCCAGTATTAAGCCTTAGTAATATTTATATAACAATTTATAAATGCACACACACACACACACACACACATGTATACATAAACAATACAATCTTTATGGAATATTCCATTGAACCTTAGTTTTTATATATATATATATATACACAACCTAGTGAAATGTCATCCAGTATTAAGCCTTAGTAATATTTATATAACAATTTATAAATGCACACACACACACACACACACACACACACATGTATACATAAACAATACAATCTTTATGGAATATTCCATTGAACCTTAGTTTATATATATATATATATATATATATATATATATATATATATATATATATATATATATATATATATATATATATATATATAATAATTTGAGTTCAATCATTAATTTAAGTAAATCCTTCAAAACTATAGAAAAATCAATGTTCGAATTTATATGTGTGTGTGTGTGTATTGCATAATTTGATTTCAATCATTAATTTAAGTAAATCCTTCAAAACCATATAAAAATCAATGTTCAATTTTTTTATAAACATACAATCATAATTATATTTCCATTCAACATCTAGTTAAAAACAACCATTCAAAAACTTTAACTCCTCAATATTATATATAATAGTTTGATTCAATTTTTCCAATCACAAAAATAAACTCAATTATCTTGTTATAATCAAATAATAGTTATAGGCTCAATTATTATACACTAGTCGATCTTCTAGCTATATAAAACACTCAAAATTTTATTTATTCCAAAAGAACATTTGTTCCAGCTAAACATAGTTATTGATGCATTTAAAAATATTAAAACCACATGCCTCAATCAATTTCATAGTCTAAAATTCTTTTCAAAACACCCATACTTCAATAGTCTAAACATTAAGTAATAAAGGACATCAACACACAGATCAAGTTTGACTTCCCCAATAACTAGAATTGAAACAATATAGTCAAAGCTCGAATGAATATGAGAAGCAAAATGCAGTCTATTTACTCCTACTTGAGTTTCCATATTTTTGATTAAATTAAATCAAAACCCTAGTTCACTATATATATTATACCAGTCAAAACAAAATATACACCATTAAATTTGTATACTCAACTATTATATTTGCATAGTTATTTAAAATGGAAAGGTTAGGGTTCATTCGTACATGAACCTATGGATGGGTCGATCCCATCCTCAAGGTCATTTACAAATGACCCTATTTATTTTATATATTAATAGTAAGGTCTCTAGAATAAAATCAACAGTATATAATTCATAATAAACATAATTTTCCTCATAACCTGAACCTTAGCATCAACCTAAAATGAACAAAATAAATATAATTTTATGCATAGTTTCATTAAATTTGTCCCTTTAACAATCCACAAAAATGTTAAAGGGTTGAAATTAAAACAAAAATAATAATTCTATAACTAGTTGTAATTGGATCTCATCAACTAAAGCGCTAACCCTAGTTACCCATCATTCCTGAATGCAAATTTCATACATCCATTCACAATTAAATGGGGGTTTGTATGTATGTGGTCCTGTGGATGGGTCATACATACATACATGTACATATACATATATAGATATATATACATATTTTAAATTTTCTATATGGGAAACCAAATAACCCATTTAAAAAAATAAATGACATATCAACCATATTAAGTTACATTCCAAAATGGTAACCATAAAATAATTTTAAAAAAACCTTACCTCAAAATGTAATTCTAGGTAATGCCCTTCTTTGCTCTGTTATTCTTGCCAATGTCCTTTACTAGGTTTTTCTCACTGCCGTTATTTGCTCTATGACCCTCAGATTTCATTTATGCCTCATTTACAATTTTACATATCAAAATTATATAAAATAACTCCACAAAACTAGGTCTTTCATAACCCAACACAAGTTCTCCTAAATTATTTTATGAAATTCTGACATGATAAATTGCCCCAAAAATCTTTAATATCAAGTTAACCAGTATAATAAACTATCATGACTAAACCATGCAACTAAATTAAGTCAACCAAGCTTCACATTATGGCTTAAATAGTTTATAAATAAATAACTCATGAACCCTAGATTCCCTAAATATGCCAAAGTTTATAATTACATTAACATCATAATTTGCATGATGGTCTTTGACCAAATAATATGCCAATAAATTAATGATGCAAAATGATATAGATATAAAGAGTATTTTTGACCCTAATCATAATAATCACGCCTTTAAAAAAACTTAAAACTATTCCATTTATTAAATTATTACCTTCATAAGCTCGCATATGGCCTAAGGTAAGCCACTGATCAATAAAACAATCATGCTTATTATTAACTAATACAACCCCATTTAAACTTATGACCTTCATCGACTATATCATTGTTATAATCATAAACAATAAGAGTGGGGATGAATCATTTCCCTTAAAATAGCCAATTAATTTCCCTTATCATTCATGAAGCATTCATTCAAACACATACATCAACTAATATATAAACAAGCATCCACATAAGCATACAACATATGAACACAAGAGATATTTGGGAAACCTTCATGGGGGATAAAACCCACTAAAAAATATATTGTGATATAGTCATATAAATAATGAATCAATATTTAGTGAGGCACTAACCCCACAAGGAGCACCAACCCCTCACTAGTCAAGCACCAACTCAACTAGGACTTTAGCAAGCACCAACTTGCCAGGAAGTACTAACACCCTAGGTGACTCAGCACCAACTCAGTCACCTAGAACCTTTGAAAACATTTATACATTTTTTCTCACTTAACTGATGATGATAACCTTATTTTTCCCTTCACACTCTTCTATCTATCTCAAACAACCAATTAGGCATCTTCACTCAACTAGTCCTCTTCTTGACAGATTTCGGTCATATGACCTTGCTCATCATCTATATAATCATTGTTATAACTTCATGAAATATTAAACACACATATATTATTATCTTAAATAAATATACTTCATTTCCAAACTTCCATTTCATTCGTTCATACCCTTGATTTATTAACTACACAAATTAGGCCTATTTGACCATTTTCCTATACTTAACTCTTGATTTCACATACATTGGTCAGACACAAACTTATAGATAATTTTATCACTATTATAATAGATTAAAAAACATGTTTTAAAAGATAAAAAAGCAATACATATGTCTGCCACCACTTATAAGGAATAAACCACCATTCGGCCTAAAGGAGACCTAATGCAATTAGGCCTTCTCAAAGCACATGTTTCACCTTGGCCACATTGGAACATATTGATCTTACATAAATGGATGAAAAACTTAAAAAATTATTCAATTATACCCCTAATAATATCACCTTATTTCCCCAACACCATTTAGATCATTTCACTACTTGAACCACACCATTAGGCCTACTCAAAATTAGGCCTTCTTACTGCCAAAAAGTTTGCCAACCAAAACTGAAGCACACAACCAATTCTATAAAAAAATACCATTAAATTATATTTATATAACATAAATGACCTTATATTAATCTCCATGTTATTTAGACACTACAACACAAGGCTTAAAGCCTCTAACTCATTCTTGCAATATGACCACTTAGAACTGCCAACTAGCTTCAAAACCCAATCATGATCATTTGACCACAAACATCTATACATGAAAATTTAATGACTCTAAATTCACTCATAAGATCCTAATATACCATCATAACATATTAATGTTCATTATAATCTTTAAATATAATCAAATCACCTCATTTTTATCTTTTCTAGATGACTACTTAGAACTGTTAAACACTTCAAAACATAGTCATAAAAACAATGACTTAGAACGCTTGTATAATAAGTATCATGAACTTAAAATGGATTTATATGATCCTTAAACATCCTAAGATCAACTTTAAATAAATATATTATAGTATCAAATATAAATATTAGTCTTATAGACCAATCTCATGGCTTCACTATACATAGACCTCATTGTGTTAGACAAGTCAGTTTGAGGGGAAAAAAATGATCATACACACACATATCCAAATATTATTTCCAATATTTATGTGTGTTACATGTATTTAAAATAAACCTAGAGTAATTGGATCCATCCCTAATCCATGGTAACATATCCCTAATCTCATTTCCAATTCTGCCTATTTTTCTCACTATCTTTCTCACTAGGCCTTTTTAGCAATAGGTCAACTTCCATGACTAGTTTATCATATTTAAATTATGAAACATACTCATAAAACACCATTGTAATAATATACAAGTCTCAATATTTAACCTTCATCCACTTAACAACTTTGACTTGGTTAACTCTACTTGTTATAGCTAATATTCAAAAAACATGGATTTTCTTGTAAGGTCCACTCACTCATGTCAGACCAATGACACTTAAAGGTACCTGGTAGAGTCATCTACATGATTCAATCATAAAACTAGGTCATCCAATTCATTCTAATCCATTTCTATCAAGATCTCCCATATCAGGTCATTGTTAGGATTTTAGAGAGGGTTAAGACCACCTCATAGTCTTAACTATCATTCATATATCTTGGGACCTTAATCTAGAAACCAATACTTGGAAACTTGATCTAGGATCCTTCCCCAATATCCATGAACTTCTTAGGATCTCATGTAAAGTTTTCTTGTGCCAACGAGCACATGAAATTCCTTCTTAGGATTGTAATACTCCACTTTAGCACTCAAGAGACCTTAAGACCCACTTTTCATGCTTTATACTTAAAAATTTGACCTTAGACTTGGTCAACATACTCGAAACAATATTTCACACCGGTAAAAATTCTCTCATGGGCTCTAGCACCTTGGCAATTGAACTTGACCCCTCATTAATCCACACTAGGTTTCTTTGCACATTAGGCATTAAACTACTAGCCACACTTAGACCTTGAACAAACCTTGAAACCACTTACACTACTCTCAACACCTCATACTCATGTCTTATAACCTCATATCATGCTCACACACTACCAATCTTCTTTTCACAATCTTTAGACTGCTCACCTCACACTAGGTCTCTCAAGTATGTGACTCATGAACTCAACCTCAAGAACATCAAAGACAACTCAAAATGACATCAATGACACTTTAATGACATCAATTACAACTCCATTCATACTTTAGAACACATTTTCAATAATATCCCACTTTGTCATTGATGGTAACCACTCATTGATGACAACCATTCAAAGAAGTTTCTCTCACTGAAATACATTTCCCCCATACAAATCAATCTCTCCCTTTGATATTAATGATAAATCACTACCTACAACAAAACTCAATAAACAATAATAAAATATCATATCAACAAGCTCCCCTATCTTAATGCATACCTCAGACATCTTCTTCTTAACAAACTAATATGACTCCCCTTTAACCTCATAGCTTGTGCACTTCTTTTCTACTCTTTGAGCTAAATCACCTCTTTATTAGCTCCTCCTAAGAAATTGACTTGTTTAGTGACTTATAGGAGCAAAAATCACACCCAATTCCTATCTTAGATGTTCAAAAGTATCCTTTGAAAGAGGCTTAGTCAAGATATATGCAATATGATCTTTGGTAGACACAAATTCAAGCTTAATAATTTGTTCACTTACTTGTTCTCTTAAGAAATGATACTTGATTGGAATGTGATTGGTCCTTGAATGCATGACTAGATTATTTAAAACATTTATGGCACTAATATTATCACAAAAAATAGGACTAGGACTATCAAATTCCACTGTGTAGTCTCTTAAGGTTTGTCTCATCCACAACACCTGAGTGTTACATGAAGCCAATGCAATGTACTTAGTCTCACAAGTAGATAAAGCCACTGATGGTTGCTTCTTGCTTATCAATGAAACTAGGCACTCACCTAAGAAGAAATCTCCTCCACTAGTGCTCTTTCTATCATCTATACTCCCAACCCAATTTTCATCTATATATGTTACTAAATCAAACTTATTTCTCCTTGGATACTTCATAGTTCCCTTAAGATAACTAAGATTCCTTGACTACTTGTAGATGAATTTCCTTAACATCTGCTTGAAATCTTCCCATAATACCTATTACTTGCGTGATGTTATGTCTAGAGGTAATAGTATGCAAAAAAATCCCAATCATTGATCTATATTTTGCCTGATTGACTCTTAAAGATTCATCCTCCTTGCTTAGCTTACATCCTATAACCATAGGTGTACTTACAACCTTAAAATATTCCATTTCAAACTTATTTAACATCTCTTTTATATACTTGACTTGTGAAATGAATATACCTTTTATAGATTGAATAATTTGAAGCCCAAAAAATAAGGATAGTTCTCCAAGCATAGACATTTCAAATTCTAACTTCATCACCTCTGCAAAGGTCATGGTCATGTTCTCACTATTTCCACAAAATATGATATCATCCACATAGACCACCACTATAAGCTGATGGTCATTTTCAATCTTAATATACAAGTTACTATCTATAACTCCTCTCTTGAATTATTGGTCCAAAATATATTTATCTTATCTAGCATACCAAGTTTTAGGGGCTTATTTTAGACCATAGAGAGCCTTTTTCAAGCTGCAAACATAGTCCTTGTTATTATCAATAAGAAAACCTCAAGTTACTCAATGTAAACTTCTTCCTACAGGTTCCCATTTAAGAAATATGACTTGACATCCATCTGGTATGTCTTGAAGCAATTGAAACCTACATAGGTAATAAAAATCGTAATAGCCTCTAACCTTTCTACTATAGCAAAGGTTTCCTCAAAGTACACTCCTACTTGAGCATATCCCTTGCTTTCTAGCCTTGTTTTTGGTGACTTGTCCATTCTCATTCAACCTATTTGTGAACACCCACTTTATACCAATGATATTTTTTATTTAGGCCTAGGTACTAACTCCCAAGTCTCATTCTTCTCAATTTGATTTAACTCCTCATTCATGGCATGTATCTAAAACCTATGTTCACTTGACTCTACATTGATTTTAGGTTAAAATTTAGACAGCAAGGCAGTATTCTCTTGATTAACATTACTCACCATTCTTCTTCCTATTTATATACCTGCATTATTGTTATCAATGATATGAGATCTAGGATGATCCTTTTGAATCTACCTAGAAGGACCTTTTGAGTCTTTTCTCTCAATTTCTTATTCATCCTTATCTATCTCTATTTATTATTCATCATTCTTTGAATGAGAATATGATTTCTTTATCTCATCAATATTCACATTTGTTCTCTCCACTATCTTTTACAGCCTATTATTGTAGCATTTGTAGGCAACACTAACTGATGAATATCCTAATAAAATACCTTCATCAGACCTTGAGTCAAACTTGCCTAAGTCCTCCTCATCTCTCTTGATATAACACTTACTTCTAAACACCTTAAAATGTTTATTGCCATTCCACAATTCATATGGAGTCTTATCACCATTGATCCTAATATGTCCTCTATTCAAAGATTGTAACTCATCTCTCTAATCAATAACTACTCATTCAACATGGTCCTTGCCATTCCTTGAACTATTCTATTATTTCTTTCAATTACCCCATTATGTTAGTGTTATAGCAGCTAAAAACTATCTTCTTATTCTATTGACTTCATAAACTCATCAAACTCATATGACCAAATTTTTCCTCCTTTGTTAGACCTAATCTCTCTTGATATTATTTTCAACCAAAGCCTTGAAATTTTTGAACTTACCTAGAGCTTCTAACAAGAATGCTACCCATGTCATTCTTGTGAAGTCATTGAATTAGATTAAATTATTTTAATCATCAATCAATATTAATTAGTTCTAAAGATATAGTAGTAGAGTATTATTTAGACTTGAATCTCCTCTTAGTATGATTACCATGTCGACATGCCTTGCAATGATCATCTACAGGTTAAGAAATTTTAGGCATGTTCTTCATGGAGCCCTTGAAGTTGATCTTGACTAGATTTTTAAAGTTTAGATGACCTAACCTCCTATGCCATATCCAAGTTTCATCTAACTTTCTCATGAAACACTTCTATTTTGTGATCTCATTCAATACATATAGATTTTTCTTGATTTTATTGGCTTTGGCAATCAACCTACCTAATTTTTCTCTCCTTATCTCACATCCTTTATCATGAAAATATAGGGTATGTCTTTGGGTTCACATTTGAATTACACTCAAAAAATTATGTTTCAATCCATCTACATACAATATATTTTCTTTCTTGGTCTTTCCATTATCCAATCTCAAGGCACCTTTGCCAACTATATTAGCAGATGTGTTATCTCCAAACCTCACTGATCCTATGGCATTCTTCTTCAAAATGATGAATTTACTCTTATCTCTTGTCATGTGACTTGAATAACCACTAGATATGTACCACTTCAAATCTTCATTCGGAGTATGAAAGGCAATTTGAGCTATCATAGATTCTTCTCCTTTAGATTCCTGCTTCTCTTTCATCTTACCCACAGGGTTTGATTTCTTGATCCATTATTTAGTACCATGACTAGATATATTCTTAACTTGATTGGTCTTCCTCAGGTTTTATCTTACAATCTATTTCAATATGTCCCCTTTGGTTATAGTAATAACATAGGATTCTACCTCTCCATCTACAATCTAAAGCTCTATATCCAAATTGACCACATGAGAAATAATAACCATTGAAAGAATATACATACTTTGACTATCTAACCTCATTTGTATGTTGATTATTATTGGATAATACCCCACTACCTTTGATATGCTTTGATGGAACAAAACCCTTCTTCACTTGTTGATGATTGAGTTCAAACTTAACCATTTCTGCATAGGTCTTTATTCTATCAGTATTATCACTCCTTGATAGATCATTGACTTTGAAAACTAGCTCTCCTTGAACTCTTTTTGGTATTCTTTGAAACCAAGACCTATCTTATCATGAGAGAACCTTTGACTATTCAAAATATTGTTAAGTTTTCAATTACTCTCAAATGTCTGATGTGTCTTCATCGTGATTGTATCTTGATCTACTTGTGCCTCTAAATACTTTACTTTCATTCTAATCTAGGTGCATCCTTACATATTATTCTTATCTTTTAAAAAACATTTACAATCTATTTCAATGACTATGGATATATCTTCATTGCAATCCTAATAAACACTTTCATTATCATAATCCATAAATGTGCTTCAAATATCTCCCTTAGTTTGTTAGGCTTGCACAACGAACTTGATCTGATACCAATTTTTGGAAGCATAACCTATGAGATTTGGGTTGAATCATTTCCCTTAAAATAATCATTCAATTTCACTTATCATTCATGAAGCATTCATTCAAAGGCATACAACAACCAATGCATAAACAAGCATCCACATAAGCATATAACATATGAACACAAGATATATGTGGGAAACCCTCACAGGATATAAAACCCACTAAAATATAAATTTAACTACAGTAATATAAATAATTAATCAATATTTACCTAGGTACTAACCCCACAAGGAGCACCAACACCTCACTAGTCAAGCACCAACTCAACTAGGCCTTTAGTAAGCACCAACTTGCCAAGAGGCACCAACCCCCTAGGTGACTTAGCACCAACTCAAATTCCTATAACCTTTGATCACCTTTGGACACCATTTTCTCAATCAATTTATGATGATCACCTTATTTTTCTCTTCACACTCTTCTATCTCTCTGAAATAGTCTATTAGGCCTCTTTGGTCAACTAGCCCTCTTCTTGACAAATTTAGGTCATATAACCTTGATTATAATCTATATAATCACCATTATAGCTTAATTAAGTATTAAAAACACCTATATTATGATATTAAATCCCTATACCTAGTTTCAAAACTTCTATTTCATTCGTTCATACCCTCAATTTATTGACTAGACAAATTAGGCCTATTAGACTTTATTATTATACTTGACTCTTCCTTTCACATACCTTGGTTGAAATAAAACCTCTCCATAATTTGGATAAATATTTTAATAGATAAAAAAACATTTTTAACAATATAAACAACCACTACATAGGTTTACCACCACTCATAAGTACTAAAACCACCATTAGGCCTAAAGGAGACCTAATGCAATTAGCCCTTCTCAAAGCACACGTTTCACCTTGACCACCTTGGAACATATTTAGCCTCCATAAATTGATTAAATACTTAAAAAATTATTCAATTATACCTTTTATAATCTCATCTTAGGTCCCTAACACCATTTATCTCATTCCACTCCTTGAACCACACCATTAGGCCTACTCATAATTAGGCCTTCTTACTGCCAGAAAGTCTGCTAACCAAAAATAAAATACACAACCAATTTGATTTAAAAAACATACCATTAAATAATATGGATATAAAATACATGACCTCATATTCATCACCATGTGATTGAGACACTGAAACATAGGGCTTAAAGCCTCTAACTCACTCTTGCAACATGACCACTTAGAACTATCAACTAGATTCAAAACCTAGTCATGATCATTTGACCACCAACATCTATACAAGAACATTTCATGACCCTAAATTAAATAATAATAACATAAAATATCATAATAACATATTCATGTGCATTATACTCTTCAACTTTGGTCAAATCACCTCATTCTCATCCCTGCAATATGACTACTCAGAACTGTTAAAGACTTCAAAACACAGTCATAAAAACAATGACTTAAAACACCTATAGAATAATTATAATGAAATTAAAATGTATTTATATGATCCTTAATCATCATATATAAACATAAAATAAATATATTATATTCTCAAATAGAAATATTTGTCTTATAGACCAATCTCATGGCTTCACTGTACACAGACCTCATTATGTTAGACAAGTCAGTTTGAGAAAAAATTTCTATCATACACACACATATCCAAATATTATATCCAATATGTATGTGTTTCATGTATTTAATAAAAACCAAATGTAATTGGATCCATATTTAATCTATGGCAACACATCCCTAATCTCATTCCCACTTTTACCTATTTTTTTCACTGTCTTTCTCACTAGGCATTTTTAGCGATAGGTCAACTTCTATGACCGGTTTAGCATATTTGAAGTTTGAAACCTGATCATAAACCACCATAGGAATAATATATAAGTCTCAAGCTTCAACTTCCATATACTTATCAAATTTTACTCGATCAACTCTACCTATTATAGTAATTTTTTTTAAAACATAGCTTTTCCTGTAGGGTCCTCTCACTCATCTATCAGACCAATGCCACTTGAAGGTACCTGGGATATTCCTCTACATGATCTAATTATCATACTAGGTCATCTAATTCATTATGAGCCATTTCTATCAATATCTTCCATATTGGGTCATTGTTAGGGTTTTAGAGAGGGTTAACACCACCTCACAGTTTTAACAATCATTCTTAAATTTTGGGCCCTTAATCTAGAAACCAATGCTTTGAAACTTGATAAAGGATCTTTCCCCAACATCCATAAACTTCTTATGATATCAATTAAATGTCACACATTCCAAAGACCACATGAAATTCCTTCTCAAGCTTGCAACACTCCATTCTAGCACTTGAGAGACCTTAATACCCAATTTTCATGCTTTGTACTTCAAAATTTGACCTCAAACTTGGTCAACATACTTGACACAATATTTCACACCTATGAAAATTATCTCATTGTATTTATCACCTTGTAAACTAAACTCAACCCCTCATTAGGCCACACTAGGTCTCTTTGCACATTAGGCCTTGAACTACCAATCACACTTAGACCTTGAACAAACCTTGAAACCGCTTGCATTGACTTCAACACCTAATACTTATGTCATACAAACTCATATCATTCTCACATATTTCCAATCTTCTTCTCATAATCTTTAGACTACTCACCTCACACTAGGTCTCTCAAGTACATGACTCATGAAATAAACTTCAAGAACATTAAAGACAACTCAGAATGACATCAATGACAATTCCATGCATACTTTAGAACACATTCTCAATAATTATGGTCTAAGGTTAAAATAAAATCTTAATAAAATAATATGCCAATGATAATCCTTTTAAATTAAACATGTCATTTGCCTATTAAAAATGATCATTTGAATATTTATTCTATATGTATGTAATACATATCAATTATGGTTAAACCATTATAAAGATTTATAACTTTCTAATAGACAAATAATGCCATATAATGCCTTAATTGGAACCATTTTCAGAGCTAATTTATATGATTTGTTGTAGGCAAATTCAACCAATGTAAAATATTCTTCCCACCTGTATTATTGGTCCATGCAGTACATACTTAGAAGATCTTCTAAAACCTTATTCACCCTCTTTGGTTATCCATTTGTTTTTGGATGGTACATTATACTAAAGTTCAACTAAGTACCCAAAGCTAAATTGAGAGTCAACCAAAATCTAGAATCCATTTTTTGGGTGCCTATCCAAAATAATATTTTATGTAAGCCCATGCAATCTATACACTTTTTTCATGAAAATATTTACAAACATAGGTGCATCATCTAAAATATTACTAGGAATGAAGTGAGCTACCTTGGTGAGTTTATTTAAAACCACCAAAATCATGTCATGTCAATTTTGAGACATTTACAACCCTTCGACAAATTCTATACTAATGACCTGCCACTTCCACTCTATTATGGTATGTGGGTATAACAACCCATCAAGATACACATGTTTAACCTTGAATCATTGACATTCTAAACATCAAAAAACAAAATATGTTACATATTTCTTAATTCTTTTCTATAAATATAACATCCTCAGCCCTTAATCACATCTAGGTGGCCTAAATAAGGAGCATTATGTAGTTATTTGAGTACTAAACTCCTCAAATTATCTTTATCCAGTATATAAATCCTTCCTTTATACCTCAACAAACCATCATATTTGAACTTGAGTCCTTCATACTTAGGATCTTGAGCATTTTAAGCCAATGCTAACTTTACCTAATTGTAAATTTCATCTCCTTGAGATAATTTCACCACCTGATCACAAAAGTTACTCCTGATAGCATCCAAATTTGTTATATACCTTTAATGACTAAGGGAATCTACAACCCTATTTTCTTTGCCTTTAATGTAGTTGATGTAAAAAACATAATTTGATAAGAACTCTAACCATAACCTCGGATGTGCATTTAGGTTAGCTTGGGTAAATATATACTTGATCCCCATGTTATCAGTCTTGATTTCAAATGGTTTTCCCAATAGATAATGCCTCTAAACTTGCAAGGCATGAACTATTGCAACCAATTCTAGATCATGTAGGGCATAATTTTCCTCATACAGCTTCAACTTTCTAGTAACCTTTTTGCATGATAACTACTCCAAGACCATCTCTTTAAGTATTTATTATTACTAATAATTGGCCATTTAGATCAAGAACTCTCAACATTGGTACTGAGGTAAGTCTTCTTTTCAGCTCTTGAAAAGTTTCCTCACACTTCACTAACCGCACAAACTTCTAATTTTAAAATTTTATATATTAGAAAATTTTGGAACAAACTTCTTATGAAATCCATCTAAACCCATAAAACTCCTAAATTCATGGACATTTTTAGGTGCTAGCCACTCCATAATGGATTTAATCTTTGAAGGATCCATGGATATTCCTTCTACAATTTTAATGTGCCCAAGGTATTGTACCTTTTTATAAAATAAATCACACTTCGATAGCTTCCCCAAAAAATTATGTTTCTACAACCATTTTTAAACCAACTTCAAATGCTCTAAATGTTCCTCCTTAGATTGTGAATAAATGAGGATACTGTCTATAAATACCAACACAAAGCAATCTAGATAATCTTTAAACACATTGTTCATGAGATCATAAATGTTACTTGCATATTAGTCAGCCCAAAAGGAAGAAATATGAACTCATAATGCATGTAACAAGTCTTGAAATATATTTTCAAAATGTCTTCCTCTTGAATCCTTAGTTGATGATATCCTGCTTGAAGATTAATATTTGAAAAGACTAGTGCTCCATGCATTTGATCAAATAGATCATCAATGCAAGGTAAAGGATGCCTATTTTTTATCGTTGCATTATTCAAATTCATGTAATTAATACACAGGTGAAGGGTTCCATCCTTATTATTAATGAACACCATCAGTGCACCCCATGGTGATACACTTGGTTGAATCAGCCCTTTAGATAACAATTATTGAAGTTGAGCCTTCAAATCCACCAACTTGATTGTCATCAGTCTGTATGGGGATGTATACTATGGTTCAAACCCTAGAATTATGTCAATTGAGAAATCAATTTATCTCTTAGGGTTTGAAATTGGTAATTCTTTAGGAAAACATTGCAAAAATATTGGAAAAAAAGATAATATTTGATGGAAGGTTCCTTTGATTCTTTCATCTCATTTATCTTCACAATAAATGATTGACATCCTTTTCTTTGTGTTTTAGTTAATTGAATTATTGAAATATGTCTAAGTTTAAGCTCCCTCTTTGTTCCCTAAATTTAGGTTTGATTACCCAAATAATATAGACATTCAACCCTTGTAAGTAAATAATCTACCTTAGCTTTATATTGAGATAACCAGTTTACTCCTAGGATCACATCATATGACCCTAATGGAGTTGTAAATAGATCCACTACCATAGTGAATTTAAGTGGTTTGATCTCAGCTCCAACCAAACATTTATCAAATTTAACCTTAGATTCATTCTCGTATTGATCCGACCATGAATTTTCCATAACTCCAATTTTATAGAAAACTTGTTAAGCATATTAGGAACAATAAAACATTTAGTATGTCTTGTGTCAATCAAAATTAAAAATGGATGATTAAATAAAGTAACTGACATCTCAATAGGAAAAGCCTAAAACTCAACTTGATGGTTGTCCACAGCTTTGTGAATTCTCTAATGAAAAGATCCTTGTTATAGAGTGTAACCCTTATTCTTGCCATCTAATTTCCCTTGATTGTATTCCTTAGCGTAATGATCACCTCCACAGATGAAACATCCACCAGGTGGTCCTTTCCTATCAAACTATTGATTTCCCTTGAAACTTACCTTGAAATCATTTCCTCATTTTCTATTTCTTGAATCTGCTATACTTGGCATTCTGATTCTTGAAATAATTTTTAGAGTTTCCACTCCTCTTCCAATTCTTCTTTTGAAAGTTGTTTTGGGACCTCCAAACTTCTTGAATTTTTATTTTAGCTAAGTGAATTCAATTTATGCTCATGCTTTACTACCTTTTCAAATACTTGATCCATAATAGATGGACCATGCATATCCACTTCACATCTAATTTGGTATTTTAATCTCATAATAAATTTCTTGATTTGAAACCTCTTATCTATTCGATACTTAGGAACATACTTAAAGGCTTGGTGAATTGTTCTCAGTATTCATTCACTATAAGGTATCCTTACTTTAGATTCTAAAAAATTGTCAACTTCTGATCAAAATAGAGTTGGGAAAACCATCATGATTTGAATTAGATCATAAATTATTTTCATGTGGTGGTAATAGAGTTAATATTCATCTTTAATTTCTTGTTTACCCACCATGGTGTTACTTCACCAGCCAACTGGTAAGCTCCCCAAACTACATTTATAACTTCAAATTAATTTATAATCTCAAAATGTTTTTCCATCTCAGTTATCCATATTTTTTCTCTATATCCCATAATGGTTCCATCAAAATTGGGTGGATTATCTTTCTTCATGTCTCATGTAAGATCAACAGCTACATGTGTTCTCACATCTTGAGGCACCTCCTCTTGCCTAAGTTCCTAAAGAACTTCTTGCTTATCAAGATGTTCTTTAAGTTCATTCTAATTGTTCTCATCAACATGACCATGAAAATCCTATTGAAGGGTAGTTATTTGATCCCTATTCTCATTCATGGTTATTAGAATCTGATCAAGATTTACATTTTATTCAATGACAAACTGATTTGAATCAACTAGAGGGATAACATTATTGGGATTCAATGTATCCTCACTATATGGCCTTTGATGTGAAATTTCTCTTTTTGAATATAGAATAATATGAATACGTTAGTGGACTCATTAAGTTTAAGAGTTTGAGCCTCAACCCTGATACCACAATATAATAACCCCTTAGGGTTAACTAGAATTAGGTTAATTTTTTTAACTCGATAAATAAATTAACTCAAAACTAATGATCCTTAACTAAATGCATAATTTAAATTAAACTATGCTATTAACCAATAGGTTAAGTGTTTGTTTCATTTAGCTACCAAATTTTGATTTGCTTACATAAGTTCATCATAGTAAAGCACAAAATTATCCAAGTTAATAATTTAGTCACTGTTGATTTAAATAGTACAAGTACACATATATGCATCCAACTATTGTTGTTATAAAATTTACATAAAATAGTAGAAGTATATAATATTACATATCTGAATATTAGATTACAAATATAAAATATTCCATAGAACATACGAGTCTCAATGAAATCATTTATATCTAAAAATAATCTTGATTAAAGCCTATATTGATTGATTGATGGAATGGGAGGGAGAGTATCATCTGAGTGTTTTTCCACACCAACCATGGACCATTGATCCTATGTATAATCTTCCAACAAGGTAATGGCCCTCCCTTTATGTATGGGCAGATAGTGACAATGTAGAAATTGATAAAGTCAACTAGAAACCCATGTGTTGTAAGATTACTATCACATACAACATATCATAAATAAATATGTTCTAACATGATATCATGAAATACATGAAAACTAAATCAAATAGGTGAATTTATAATGTTCAAACCATAAAAATTATTTTGTCCAAAGTTTTTATTATAGTTTTTCTAATCTCAATATTAATCAAATTCACATACATAACTCGTTCGAATAACTTCATTCTACCTATTAGTGGCAAGAAATAAGTAGAGAAGTCCATCTCCCTACTTTCTTTGAGTCATTAATACCATATTTATTCATAGTCTATACTATGTTTAAATCAATATATTTAAATAATGGACTTCCATTAAAAATGCCACAACACAAAATAATAGAAGTAAATCACTATTCACCAAACACTTCATCTCATGCTTCTAACTAATATAAATCAACTAATTATGCTTATATAAATAATTATAGATAAAATATTTGATTTAATTATCATATAAATGATAGTAATATTCATTTATTTTACTGGCAAAATTTATGATCTTTTGTATGCAAACCAGAATTTCATCTAGGTTCATATTTTTCATAAAATGCAAATCAATACATACCAATAATTACTCATATAATAATTACCATCATACTCATAATTATGCATTTCACTTCAAACTTGAAGTTTAATGCCAAGTATGACTTATATTATAGTCGCATTAACATATACAAATATATGTTTATAATCATACTCAAAAGAGATTATATGTTCTAGGTATTACTCAATTACCGATACAAGAACACACAACCCAGTGAAATGTCATATATCATTAAGCCTCAATACTATTTATACAACAATTTATAAATGTATGTATGTATGTACGTATGTATGTATGTATATGTATATGTATATGTATATGTATATGTATGTTTATAATCATACTCAAAAGAGATTATATGTTCTAGGTATTACTCAATTATCAATACAAGAATACACAACCCAATGAAATGTCATATAGCATTAAGCCTCAATATTGTTTATATAATAGTTTATAAATGCATGTGTGTGTGTGTGTGTGTGTATGTATATGTATATATATATATGTATGTATGTATATGTATATATATATATGTATATGTATATATGTATATATATATATATATAGATATATATATGTATATATATGTATATATATGTATATATAGATATATATATGTATATATATATATATATATGTGTGTGTATATATATATATATATATATATATATATATGTATATATATATATATATATATATGTATGTGTGTGTGTGTGTGTGTGTGTGTGTATGTATATGTATATGTATGTATATGTATACATATATATATATATATATACATATATATATAGATATATATATATACATATATATATATATATATATACATACACACACACACACACACACACACACACACACATATATGTCTATATATGTGTGCACATGCATATGTATGTATGTATGTGTGTGTGTAATCATACTCAAAATAGATTATATGTTCCTAGTATTACACAATTACTAATACAAGAATACACAAACTAGTGAAATTTCATATAGTATTAAGCCTCGATACTATTTATATAATAGTTTATAAATGTGCGCATACACACACATACATATATATACATATACATGTACATATATACATACATACATATGTATATATGTATGTATGTATATATGTATATGTAAATAGTATGGTCTTTATGGAATATTCCATTGAGCCTTAGTTTATATATATATATATGCATGCATGTATACATACATACACACAAACACACACACACACACGCACACACACATATTCTTTTCACCTCTTCATGTATATATATATATATATATATATTAAAATTGCACAATTTGAGTTCAATCATTCATTTAAGTAATTCTTTCAAAACTATATAAAAATCAATTTTTTAAATATTTATAAACATATAGTCATAATTATGTTCCCATTTAACATTTGGTTAAAAACAACCATTCAAAAAAATTAAGTCCTCAATCATATATATAATGGTTTGATTCAATTTTTCTAATTAAAAATACAAACCCAATTATCTCATTATAATCAGATAATAGTTAAAATTTTGAGTGTTTTATATAGTTACAAGCTTGACTATTTTATTCTAGTCGATCCTCTAACTATATAAAATACTCAAAATTTTATTTATTCCAAAATCACATTCATTATGTCTAAATGCAGTTATTGATACATTTAAAAATATTAAAACCATATGCTTCAATCAATTTCACAGTTAAACTTCTTTTCAAACCACCCATACTTCAATAGTCCAAACATTAAATAATAAAGGACATCAACATAGAGATCAGGTTCGACTTACCTAATAACCAAAATTGAAACAATATAGTCAAATCTCAAATGAATATGAGAAGAAAAACACAATATATTTACTCCTACTTGAGTTTCCATATTTTTTTATTGAACCAACTTAAATCAAAACCCTAATTCAATATATATATATTATACCAGTCAAAATAAAATATACACCATCAAATTTGTATACTCAACTATTATATTTGTATAGTTGTTTAAAATGGTAGGGTTAGGGTTCATTCATGCATGGCCCTATGGATGGGTCGATCCCATCCCTAGGGTTGTTTATGAATGACCCTATTTATTTTATATATTAATAGTAAAGTCTCTAAAATCAAATCAATAGTATACAATTCCCAATAAACACAATTTTACTCATAACATGAACCTTAACATCAACCCAAAATGAACACAACAAATGTAATTTTATGCACAATTTCATTAAACTCATCCCTTTAACAATCCACTAAAATGTTGAAGGGTTAGATTCAAAATAAAAACAAATAATTCTATAGCTAGTTGTAACTAGCTCTCATCAACTAAAGTGCTAACCTAAGTTACCCATCATTCCTGAATGTAACTTTCATATAGACATTCATAATGAAATTAGGGTTTGTATGTATGTAGCCTTGTGGATGGGTCGTACCCATCCCCATGGACATGTGTATGTATTTCCTTATACATATTTTTTAAAATTTTCTATACATGAAACCAAATAACCCACTCCAAAAAATAAATGACATATCAACCATATTAATTTACATTCCAAAATGGTAATCAAAAAATAATTTTAAACAAACCCTACCTCGAAATGTAATTCCAAGTAATGCCCTTCTTTGCTTAGTTCTTCTTGCTAAAAACCTTTTCTAGGTTCTTCTTTCCACCATTATTTTATCCATAATACTTAGCTTTCATTTATACCTCTCATTTCCAATTTTGTATGCCAAAATTCCCTAAAATAACTCCATAAAATTGGGTCTTTCATAACCAAACACCAGTTATCCATAACTATTTTATAAAATTATGGTAAGATACAATCAATTTAACCAGTAGAAGAAGCTATCATGACCAAACCATGCAACTAAACAAAGTCAAACAAGCTTCATATTATGGCTCGAAGAGTCTAAAATTCAATAACTCATGAACCCTAGTTTTGTTGAATATGTCAAGGTTTATAATTACATTAACATCATAATGTACATGATGATTTTTGACCAAATAATATGTCAACCAATTAACCATACAAAATGATATAGCTCGAAAGGGGATTTTTGACCCTAATCAAAATAATCATGCCTTTAACAAAACTTAAAACTATGTCTTTGATTAAATTATATTATCTTCATAAGCTCATATATGGGTTAAGGTATGCCATTGATCAATAAAAAAATCATGCTTCTTATTAACTAATGCAACCCCGTTTAAACTTATGACCTTCATATACTATATCATGGTCGAAGGTCAGAATTAAACCTTAAAAAACAATATGCCAATGATAATCCTTTTAAATTAAACATGTCATTTTCCTATTAAAAATGATCATTTGAATAGTTATTTGGTATGTATGCAATACATATCAACTATGGTTAAAACATCACAGAGATTTATAAATTTATAATAGATAGTAGATGTTTTTATTACCATTTCAATCATGCCTAACATGTTATTTAAACTAGACAATACCAATCATAAGTGCAATCATTATCAAGATAAAATAATTAGACTTTGCATTCAAGCAAGATCTTAGAAGGACATCAAAGTACAAGTTATGATGATTATAAATGTGGATTACAAATAAGTAAATTTATAATTTATGAAAGCACATCTTAGATACTTCAACACGAGTTTAAGCAATATGTAATATCAACAATAACATTACTAATCAAAGAAACATGTCATTACTATGATACATGCTACAAATAAATAATTAAAAAGCAAACTTCTACTCTAAGTGGTGTGTGCAGGGTTCTCATCTCATTCTCTCATTCCTCACTCATGTTTATTTGATCTATCCTCTCTGATGATACCCTCCCTTAGTCATAGTTAGGAGGGTGGAATCCATCCTACATCCACCCTAGTACAATAAATAATAGTTAGATCATATCATGACATAATCATAATAAACTATTGTAATAGAATAAACTACGTAATCATGATCATAATGTATCATAATAGACTATGAACAACTAACTACCAATTAACTATTGTGATCACAAGTAATAAACACTATCCATAATCATCATACTACTAATCCATTCACTTAACACATTAATTTAACCAATCACTAAACACATAATCCATTAATTAATAGATTAATAAGTCTAGAGGAAAATTGGGATGTAACACATATATGGGCTCAACTTTCACAAATTATTGTTATTGTTATGCAAGATTTCCATACTATTTTCCCAAATATATGGACATCATTCTTATACTATCTCTTTATCTCAAATAATTTTTATCTTTCTTTGGATAGGTCTACACTTCCCCAAGTAGTGTCACTACTATGGACCTGTCCACTTAGGCCAAACCTATTTACATGTGATTTCGTGGACATTTTATGACATTAAAATTATTCATAAGGGTCAACTTATAAATTTTACATCTCAATTTAGAGTAAATTACACAAATATTAAGTTATATAAACCTATCAATATAAGCATATTTCCATTTATCACTTATTTATCTATCATTGGAAATAACTCTACACATTGATAGGAACTATCTTGAAGCTTCCAAATATTGATCCCCTTAAATTATAAATCCATAAGATGAGTATGAATAGATTTTAAAATTCAAATCATAATTTCTCAAGTGTTTAAATTTATACACATGATTGCACTACATGTTAGTATTACACAGGGTCACACACTCTCAGCTAGGTGGGAGAACTACACTTGGTTTAACTTACCTCTTCTATTGGATACATATGTAGTGCTTAGCCACATGGGATAGCTGAGGTCATCTCAACCCTTCCATTTCACACTTTATCCATATTTTACATTGGTCCTATGGTGCACAGTCAAGATTTGAAGTAAAGAAAAGAATAATAGGGAAATTCACATGAGATAAAATAAATTTGTGTACACATGAGTCCTTATAAGATGCAAATACATCAGTCACAACTTTCACATACCATAACAAACACACATGAAATTTATTTACCCTAGTAGATAGTACTACATTACATAAGCATCTAGGAATTGTGGACTTATCCAAGCTTGCACAAACATGTTTTTCTATATTTTAGCATTCATAGGCCCATTATAGTCTATTGACAATAATTATACCCTATCATAAACCTACACACACTAGAAACAAACAAATTACTTCATTATTTTATTATTTTATGTAAATAGTAAGTTACTAAATTCTAAAAATTACATTAAGATTTTTTTAATTATTGTACATCTTAAGGAATCCAAAGTTTCCATAATTTTATCTCATTGGGGTTGCATTGATCCAAAAGTGGATAAAACATAATGGTGAGACTGTCCATTTTCTTAAGCACAAAAAACCATAAATTCATTAGGGTTTCCATATATTTTCTTAGGGTTTTAATTTTTCGTATTTTTTTTATTTTAAGATAAAAAAATTGATATTCCTCCTTAAATAATGGTTAATCATAATGGAAGGTGTAATTGGTGTTAATGGTAGTTTTGATGAATGTTATAGACATATATTAAATGAATATCTTCATATGAATACCCAACTACATGGTGCATTGTTACATCTAACTAGATATGAAATAATAAAAAATACTAAGGTTGTCACATGTGAGGAACAGTAACATGAAATATTTCCTGATACTAATACACATTTTGGAGGTATTGAATCTACATAGGTTCTAAGTATACTACTATTTATACTATTCATATGTCTACACCTTTAGCTACACATGTGATATCCACCCTAGGTATGGGGGAAATAAATGTTTTCCTAAAATTACTATGACTATCCCTAGACATCTTACTATCATACCTTCTACGATTATTACTCATGTTACACCATCCAATAATACACAATTTTCTATGTCAAATGCTCAAACTCTTGTGTGAAAAATATTAGTTAACTACATAATAATGTCTTACAATCAAAACATAATTATTTTATATTTGGCCATACTGCTAATTCTCATGTGTTATAACATATTCCACTAGCCCTTGAGATCTTATCTTAACCCTTACCAATAATTTTGTATCACCTAAGCTTAAACTGTATGATGGTAAGGGGGATGTAAAACAACATATGCAAGCCTTCCATGTAGTATTTTTATACTATGTGTCCAATGATAATTTATTTCCAAGGAGTCTTAAGAACTATTCCTTATGTTGAGTTTATGATCTCCACTAATGCTTTAATCCTTTAGCTAATCAATTTCTAGAAAAAGATTCAAACAAAATCAATGAAATGATGTCTTATGCTTAGATTTCAAAACTTAAAAATGGATCCATTTAACCTAATAGTTATTATGTGCTCCATAAAAATATTATGCATTATAAATTGACAAATCCAATGGTTGATAAGGAATTACAAGATATATTTAATAAAAATTTATTTACTTATTTACTTGAGTCTATTGTGTTCAAGTGATTCCAATAATTTGATAACCTATGTCACATAATTAAGGATAAATAATTAAATTAATTATAATGAATAATATAAATCATGAGTCCAACCCTCCAACCACATCTATTAAATTTTTTTTGAGTAGACAAACTTTAGAATCAAAAATGAATGATAGTAAGATCATGAACAAATAATAGCTAACACAGTCTCAAAACCAACTAATCAACTTGTTCTCTTAGCTCCTCAAATGAATTAATTTCACACTTACTAGAACCTCCTTACAAGGTATTTAAAAAGTTACTTGAATGCAATCTTATATCTCTCCCTCCAAAAAAAGAGATTTATATGAGTAAACCTCAATCTAAGGGATTCAACAGTAATGCACGTTGTGATTATCATAGATGCATGTGACATTCAACTAATAGATGCATCTTTTTGTGACATAAAATAAAATATTTTATATATGACTAACAAAATTGATCTTAACACATCTATAAATGATTCAAAGGTATATCCTAATGTGAATGCTAAATTGAAAATATTTTCCTATCCTTTTCCTTTTCATGCATCACAAGCGACTACTACTAAGCTTGAAGTGCATATGACTTACAATGCACCTCCTCCTCTAACTTCACACATTTCTATAATTGAGGAATAACAATCTCTAAACTATATTATTAGCACACTTTTAATATGTAAACTAGGTGGATATTCCACACTAAGCCTTATCAACATGAATCCTTTACTAAATGTTATCCCTAAGTTCTATTCCATATAATAACACTTGAAAATGTTGGTTTAGTGTGTATTATAACTATTATGACTATCATTTGTATCATAAAAAATAATATGCAACCATTCGCATCCAATCCCCACATGTTACATTTGTTTCATGTATTCCTTCACATTTAAACATTCTAATACTCCATACATGATTGTAATTAATTTTTATTGTATAAAAGTGCATAATGAATGTGAAGTTTGTTAACCTCTAATAAAAATTACTATGTTTGTGATAAATGATTATTGGACTCTCTTAAGTGATTGACATAATAGAATAGTTTCTAGAAGTATAACGTGAAATTAAAAAAAAAAAGATATAACACAAGCCATTACTCCAAATAAACTTAGTGTGAGAAAACTCCAATGAGAGTGAATCCATGCTTTCTCAACTCCACTACGTTATACATTTACAAGGACACCAACCTCAACAATATCATACTCTTGTAATGATTATTTAATTCTTAATTGAATGACTTACTTCTTTAACAATAGAGACTATTGAACTTATCCATCTCAATTATGTAGTTCTCAACTCAAAGATTCTCTACATTTGATTGCATCATCTACACTTTTTGGATTTCCCATTTGCTCACCATGATCCTTTGATATTAATTAACCATATTTTATCAAATATATTTAATACTCTCAACAATAAGTAAATCCACTTAGCCATTTAATGAATGCATGATAATTAATGAATTTCTCTCTTATGAATCCCCAAGGGATCATAAATGCATAAGACTGCTTCCATGAGATTGGACAAGAAGCCAAAGAGTCAAAAATTGAAGCCTAATTTTTTTTATCTATTAAAAATTATTTACATTACTCGTGGGTAAAAATGCCATTTTATGTAGGTAAAAACTACTTGGGCAGTTGTAGAACCACCATTTAACATTTAAAAACTACCAGGGTGGTTACATAATTGCCACTTAACATTTCAAAACTACCAGGGAGATTGAAGAACCACCACTTAACATAGAAAAACCACTGGGGTGGTTAGTAAATTTCCACCTATGTAAACTGGTGGTTTCACAACCATGAAAATTCATCTAACTTATGGAGGCCATAAATTTTGCATATGAACTCAAAATCACATGTCATTTTTTGTTAAATTTAATTTTTATAGAGGAATAGAAATATATACCCAAAACATAATTTTATTTGTAGACCATATGTTGTTTAAGCCACTACAATAGAAACTATCTCTTTTATAGGCTTTGGTGTGTTGTAGATACTTTTTAACCCATGTTTGAAAATTAATTATATTCATGATTGCATTTGATAATCTTATTGATCCAAAGTTATGATCATGAACCCCAAATTTTAATTATTTTAGTCTCAAAAAATCTCTAGGATGATAATATAAGGATTCACCTTATGTATTCTCAAATGGGATATTAATTTTATCATCCTCTTGGACTGTACTTTGTTCCTCTTTCTTACAAAGTGACTATCCAACTATGAAACCTAAAAAACTTAGTTTGATAAAGAATCCATGAATATTTAAAATATCTACCAACTAACCTTACTATAATCTTAAATGTCTTGGTCTTCCTCTTGGTTATTCATCTTTATGGTTTCCACTTTGGTTATCTCTTCAATTAGATGGAGATAAAAATTTGAATTTTAAAACTAACCTTATAAGGATTGATATCTTAATATGTTTAATTATTTTCAATGGTGATGGGTGATCCTCTATGGGTTTCTCCCTCTTCATGGATTATTCCTTAGATAGGTGGGATTATTATTTTTATATCTCTTCTTTTGGAGGTGCTTGAGCAACTTATTCATTTACTACCTCTTAATTTTTAGGTGCTTGAACAACTTCCTCTTGTTTGTAAATACCTTTTCCTTCTTGGAATGATCCTTGAAATTATTTGGGTGAAGTTGTGGATGAAGCTCCCAACATTTTTAATGTTATTGCCCACTCATGTGGTTATTAGTGCAATGATTCTTTCCCATTCTCATTGAAAATGTACCTTTCTTGCCCTTATCCACATTCTAATTTGGAGAGTGGTATTTACAAATAGCATCCTCCTTTTTGAAGGAAATAGGATTCTTTAAGATGGATTTCCTATTGAAACACATGGACACACAATGGTTATTCATTCCAAAAAAATAACATGGATATGTAGACTAAGATATTTGTGTTCCATGGCCACCCTTATTATATTTGAAGTAAACAATGGAAGATTTATTCTTTCCATACCTTATTTGGGTTGACCTTTGTGCAAGAATGATGAGGTGGTAATGTTTTAC
The DNA here is from genome assembly GCA_037957365.1 of Torreya grandis. Lineage (NCBI taxonomy): Eukaryota > Viridiplantae > Streptophyta > Pinopsida > Cupressales > Taxaceae > Torreya > Torreya grandis. The sequence goes on along the minus strand of JARHVA010000296.1, from coordinate 2,134,275 downwards.
CTCATTTTTTGGGATGTTTATATCTATTTCTAAATTATTTGCATAGTTATTTGATTCTTTTACCATGATTAAAAGTATATCCCCTTCATAATTATAACTTGCATTCACTCACATGGTCATGGAGTGACAACGTGATTCATGGAGTGTTGTCCTCTTATAGGAGACTCTAATTTAGCCCTTTGAATTGTAAAAATGATACTCTCCTCTTCATGTTAGCGATTTCCATTATTTTGAGAATGAATCTCATCATTATATTTGAAAAAAACATGATGGCATTACCTTACATGGGTTATTTTTTTAAATCCAATAGCTTGTGTTCTTTACCTTTGTAAGCTTTCTTTGCCTCAACTATCTTGGAGCATTAAAAACCTCCTTATTTTACAATAACGTATCCTAAACTTACATATTTAGGCCTTTTATAAATCTTTATAGGATTATTCATTCCTTGGCCATTGATGTTAAGGCCCTTTCCATGTTAACCCATCTTGGTTAACAAGTTAGAGTCAAATCCCATAGTATGTTTCTCAAATTTACCAAAGAAAGCATCTAGATCTTGATGGGAAGAAATATAACAAGGTGGATTACTTACTTTGCATACCTTATTATTCATGTTTGTGCATCTTTCATAGAGGATGATCTCCTTTGCATGGTAGACTCTTCTCTCTCCTTCACTCTTTCAACATCATCTTGGGACTTTGCCAACATATCTTCCTTGGTTTGCAACTCAAGCTTCAAATCTTCAATGACACCCTCGATAAATTATCCATGTCTCATCAATCTATCTTATGGTTCTTGATTCTCACCTTCCAATTGCTAGCACATTTTTATCAATTAAAATTTTTCCATTTAAATTTTCTATTTTTTGTCTTAAATCTCTTGAATCCTTTCTCTCTTCAAATATTTACCCATGGTTTAACTTTTACAAAAAATAAACCTACACTTCCTTGTCAATAAAAAAACACAACAAATATATAACATAATGAAGAAATGTGTTAGAAAATCCTTTTAATATAAAATGAAAACACACTCTAATATCAATCTAATTCATAAACTAGGTGGATATTCCACACCAAGCATCACCAATATGAATCCTTTACAAAAAATGTTATCCCCAAGTTATATAACATATACAAACACCTATTTTCTATTTTAATATGCATTAAATCTCTTATGAGTGTCATTTATAGCATAAAAAAGAGTACTCAACCCTTCACATTCAATCCCTACATGCTACATCCATTGCATACATTCCTTCACACTCTAAACATGTTACTACTCCATACATGACTAAAATTCAATGTGTTTGTATAAAAGTACATAATAAATGTGTTTTTTTTAAACCTTCAGTAACAAGTTATATGCATGTGATAGATGATTATTTATATCTATTAAGTTTTTGAGATAGTATACTAATTTTAAAAAGTAGAACATACAATCAAAGAAATAAACACAATAAAAAAGAGAGATAACATAAAATATTTTCATGGAGAAACTCAATGTGAGAAATATCCAACAAGATTGAAGCATTGATTCCCATATATAATATGTTTTATAATTAACAAGGCTTTACATTATTGGGACTATAAGGAAACCAACCTCAAAAGTATCTTACTCTCATAATGACATCTACACTCTTAATTGGATTGCTTGCTTCTTAATAAAGAGAGACTATTAAACTTAGCCATCTCAACTATGTAGTCTTCAACTCAGATGTTCCCTAAACTTGATTAATTTATTTTCAATTCACATATCTCTCATTAACTCATTATGCTTCCTCTAATTTCATTTATACATTTCTAATCAAATATATTGAATACACTCATCACAAAGTGAATCCACTTAGTTGCTCAATGAATGCAGGAGAATTAATGAATTGATTTATTGTAAAACCCCAAGGGCTCATAAATGCACAATACTAATTCCTTGAGCTCAAAAAAAGTATCCATAGATTTGAAAACTAAAATATAAACACTTGTTTATTCGTTAAACTTTATGTGTGTTACTCACAGGCAAAATCCCCAAGGCATTTACAAAACCACCACTTAACATTTAAAAAATATCAAGGTGGTTGAAAAACCACCACCTAACATTAAAAAAACTATCAGGGCAGTTAAAAAATTACCATTTAACATTATAAAACCACCAAGTAGTTAAAAAAATTCCACTTAATGTTGTAAAATTTCCACATGCTTAAACTGGTGGTTTCATAATTGTGAAAAGTCATCTAACTTCTAGAGGCCATACCTTTTACATATGAATATGAAATCACATTTAATTTTTTGAAATTACATAATTATTTTATGGGCAAAAAATATGTATTAAAATGTTATTTTTTATGCCAACCATATACTATTTAATCCATTACAAACAAACTAGTTATTTTCGAGGACACAACTGATTGTCTTACTGACTAATTTTTTTATTTGATCAGGTAAAATTATAGGTTTTACATGGATCTTGTAACCAAATATTTCAAATATATAAATAATTCAACATAGAAACAAACAATAATATACAAGCCAATCTTTTGGATTGGTCGAAAAGATAGAGAAACTTCTTGCAAAATTCCCTTAAAACTCCAAGAAACCTACACAAAACTTCAACCAAAAAATAACTAAAATAAGAAACAGATTGGGACTTAATAAAAATACTCTTCTAAGTCAAATTAATTTGCCAACATGTCCATATTATTACTCCTTATATTCCTTAGTTTTGTCTTTCAAAGTTTGTCCATGAGTTTGCCTGCTTGGGCCTTCCTCTTTGAGATGTTCTTTCTTCTTTTTACCAAGGGATTTGGGTGAGGGTTTACCTGCAATGTCCTAAGGGGGGTCATCTTTATTTCCCTTCATACTAATTACTCTACTTTCCATTTTCTTTTTAATCTTAAGAGGGGTAGTGGCCAGTACAAGTGTCACCATCACTCCTTTTTCCATCTTGAGAGGACTAGTTTTGACCCCATCAATTTGAGGGTCTACCCCCACTTTCCTGCTAGTCTCCCAATCCTTTATAAAATTGTATACCTCTCCCTTTTATTTATTCCATTATTCCATATATTTTATGATAAACCTTCCTTGGTGTTCTAACTTATCCTCCAACTCCATCTATTTCAAATTAAAGGTTGAATGAAGGCCTAATGTGTCTTTTATCTCACTCTTCTCCTTAGATTCCTTCAAAGGAGATTGAGAAGTCATACCCATGTCTTATTTTGTGTTCATAACCCTCTAATATTTGGGACTCTTAGGATTTTTGGCTTTGTGTTTTCCATAGTTGGCCTTAGGTATGATCTCCACTGAATGGGAACTTTTACAATGGACCTTGTTCTAGGATTTTTTTATGATTCATGACTTTCTTCCAAAGTATCCTAAGACTTTTTAGGGTCCTCAAAATTTTCCACAACCTCATTTTCCATCAGAAAAAATTATTTACCTCTTATAACTTTCCCTCTCTTTTCTAATAAAAAATTAAATCTTGGTGGATGAGATCACTTACAGGATTTAATCTAGCATGAATCTGCCTATGTCAAACACATGTAGATCATGAGTATACCCAAGATCCCAAAATTTTAGGAGCAAAATGTAACAATCATATTCCATATCCATTTTTTTATTATTATATCCATGTGATTATTTATTGTCCTCTATACTTAATTTTCATAGCCTACTTTATTTAACAATTTATCTTGTTTCTAATTATATCCAATTGGATATATTTCAATTATGTACTTTCATAGTTGCATTGTTATATCTATTCATTACAACCATTTATATTTATTTTAAATAAAACTAGAATTAGAATAAACATAAATGGTTAACCTTGACATTTTCTTAAATTCAACCTAGGGTATCAAAACTCCTCAATCCTGTTATGGTTTTAATTCCAAATATAAATTTCAATTTTGCATATTATTTATAACTTGATCCTTCTTTACATAATCTAATTTTAATTTGTGTCTTGAATTTATTCATTCATTAAGTGTGGATAATAATCATGATCATAATACTTCTATGATAAATGTGGATGCAAGTGATCAACCTCTTTCTAATAGGTTCCATTATTACATCTTACAATAGTGATAATGAAATATATAATGACTTAGATCATATCAAATAAGTTGATCTAGATAGTGTAAAAAATCTTGAAATCTTCAAAGTATCATTTTAACAACATATTGGATGTGTGGAAATTTTATTACAACAATCAAATGAAAGAAAAAATATCTTACAAGCATTATAATGCTACATGAATTACCTACATTAAATGGTTTTACCTCTTCTACATCAAGTGATGAGGCTAGTGAATCCATATACAAATATTCCACCTCGTACCACACCTCTCTAGTTAATACTATTATTCATGATGCCCATATGTTTTCTCCTAAAAATCCAAAGACCAATGTACCTCCAAAAAATTCATATATTCATTATATTTTTCTTTGACATAGTAATGGTAACTCTACATCTAATGGTGCATCTACTTATTCAGTATTACAACATCAATTCAATGATGTGAATATGAAAATTTCACAATTATCACAAACATATGGAAAACCTATCCATGTGATATCATCTTTAGATATATTATATAATCTTTTTTCTCAAAAAGTGCTTTTTTATCCCTTACCTCCATCATTTCATACACACAATTTTAAAATAATTAATGAAAATGGGGATCCATCTCAACACATAAAATCCTTCTTTGCATTTTATCTTGGGTACCACCACGATGAACTACTTATGACCAAAATGGTTCCTAGAATCCTCTGTGTATGTTTCACATTGGTTCTTTTCTTTTCCAAAAGGGTCCATGCATAGATTTCATGAGTTACTTGACCTCTTATTAGTTTATTTTTCAATAAACATTATTCAAAATGCACTTTTTCAACAATTTTTTGAATCAAACAAGGATCTCATGAATGCATTTTGGAGTATACACTCAATTTAAAAACCATGCTTACCAAGATGTCGCATGCACTTCATGATAGTGAAATTCAAAGCATATTCTCAATTAGTTTCCTCAATCCTCTTAAACACAAGGTTATATTTAGTGAATATGATTCATTAGATGACCTTTGTCATGCCTTATTCACCATTAACATTAAGTGTATGTATGATAATATTTTAAAGTATACACCAATTACTTCAACATCCAATTCTCCCAAATATCAAGGAAAAAATCACTCAAACCAAATACTAATGATGTGTATATCTTTAAAGTTTATAATGAGGCCAATATTATCAATGCAATTTCACAAACACATGATAGGATTATATTTCTGGATACTAATCAAATAATAGAATTTACACTATTACCATATCCACCTCATCAAATATTAGAGAGGCTAATTGACTATAATGTAATATATTTGCCTAAACCAATTCAAAAAGATACAACTCAAACATTACCTAAAGGATATAATTCCAATTTATTTTTTGATTATGATCATAGTTTAAGACATGTAACTAGTAGATGTTATATATTTCATCATAAAATTCAAGACCTTATTGATAAAAAAGTTATTGTCATTCTGGGCATAAATATAGCTTGAATTAATCAGTAGAAACTCCCAATCAACACTTTAAAAAAAATAACAACCCATTTCCAAACCATAACACTCCAAAACAAAACATTGTGCATACGGCCACATGTATGCATCACTCTACCATGCAACATAAGCATGAGATTTATATCATCATGGCATGGTGTCAAGATATAAAAGGCAAGATCCTCTTTCTATATTTTATAACCATAAAATACCTAAGGATGAATCAAATGATGGTCTAATATATATACATGAGTTATTTTTACCAAAAAAAATCTATGACACATGGCATTATGATCAATAATGGTTCTAGTGATAAGATCATTTTGATGTCATTCTTATCTAATCAAGGATATACTCATATATACTTGTGTGGTGTAACCACAAAATTACATAGTTATGATGGACATGAGCTTACACCCTTGGGTAGTATTACACTTTCACTCATAGTTGGTCCTGGGATGTTCCTAGTTTTGTTTTATATTATGCCCTATTTAGGACCATATAATATATTTCTTGGATGCCCTTAGCCTAATAAAATAAAAATATATATCATTAATAATACACATTTGTGTCAAATTTATGCATGCTAGCAAAGTCGACACTATTTTTTGGCTCATCTTATGAGAAACCCATTCATTTACCACCTATTGCACCTTGAAAATTGATGATCATTAACACTAATATGGTCTCCACTTATTTGATATTAACAAAATAATTGTATGCACATACTATAATTTAACTTGATATATCATCATCTATTGTGTGAGATAATCAAGCTCCAATTCATATAGTTGCACCTCTGATATGTACACCACCTCACCATCACATCCTAATGTTGATTTGAGACCCAGAATAATAATTATATCATGAACTATTTTAGAACAGTCTTTAGTAGTTCCTAGACAACATTATATTAATATTATTCCTAAAGATAATGACATTTATGACAAATCTTGCAATCATTTTTTTGATAGCCTTTCTATGTTTAGATATTAGTATTGTAGACAAGATTATTAGATAGCCTTGATAAAATATATCTTGGGCCTCATTGATACATATTTATTTTATGATATTATTATACATGGAATTATTCTTCTATGTGGCATGTATTACATATGAATTCATCTTAGAGATTGATCCCATTGTCTAATCTTATTGATTTGATGCATTGAAAATTGCCTTTTGTTTTTATTGACATTCTTATAGCCACTTGATTCATGTTTCTTTATATGTTTCACTGGCCTTGTATGTTTGATAGTTGATCTTATTTTAAGCACTTGTGTTGGCTTCCTACTAATGACAACACATTTATCAAGACCTTTCATCTCAACATGTATAGATTTATGAGTGATGTTTTAGGTTGTTTATAATTCTCCTCATCTTATTCCTCTAATATACCATCCTTACTCTCTCTTTTCATATGTGACCATGTTCCTTATTTTGTTCTTTCTCTATCTTATTCTACACATATTACTAGAAAAAATAAAAAATATAGATTAATTCATGATCATATCTTTACATGTCTGCCTATAGGTCCATTATACCCACATGTGTTCCTTATTGATCATACTTATGCATATATATGCCTATGGGGACATTTCACCCACACATGTCCCTTATTGAGATATCCTATATATGGAATCTATTACACCCTATTCACCTACGAGTCTACATTACTTATTCTAAATCTTACATGCACCTTAACACATGAAAATTTATCAATCATGGTACATTCGTTGCCATATTTTTCCACCCTTGTGTATTATTACATTAGGGGATAGGTTGTTTCCCCATACACATCTTCATACTCACTATATGATGTATTAACTCATGGGATTTGCAACATATTCATATCATATGCTCATGACACATTGATATTATCTTAAAATTGGGAGTTATATTGCATATGTGACTTGCATTATTAGATTGATTAGCCAATATTTATCGCACAACTTTTTACACCTTATCACATTATGTTAATCATAATTGATATAGTCATGATTCATATAATCACCAATCAAATGGAAAGATCTTATTAAAAATGTTACAAAATACATAAAATTGGAAAACATGGATTTATACATAGTTACACAGTCACATATGCTATACGTTTTCATATGCATGATTCTCATAGTATTTATTAAGCGATTTCTATTTATATTTACAGGTTATGTGATACTAGACTACATACCATTTGCCCACATCTAGAGGGTAGAATATTTTCATAAACATCATGTCCTATCTTGGGAACATTACCATACAACATATTTTTCATGGTTATATATTTCCTTGCTTGTCCTATAAAATATTGATCTAGATTACATTGGTTATTACATCACCTCCTAGTACCTAGATATTATATATCACAAGGTATGTTCATTTTGATTATTGCATGGTTAAATTGACTGTTATGTGTGAAAATTTTCTTGTGGGTGTATGTGTTTTCTTATTTTTGCATCCTTTTCCAAAGAATATCCTCTTATCACCATGTTATGTGAGTCCCAACCTTATGTGTCATCTCACTAGTTTGTTTAATCATTAACTTGGGTGTGATAACTAACGTATGTAATCCTAATTTGAGTGTGCTTCATTGGTATAATCTATAATTTTATCCATGATGTATATCATTCATATTACTATATTATGATGGGAGCCATGATCTATATCATACACATATTTTATGATATACTTGCTTAGTGCCTATGCTGCCATAGTTTTTACCATGCATCTATGAGGCATGCAACTTGTGTGTGTTCTCATTTCTATTTATAAGCTTGCTAGGGGTAAATTTGTGACATTTGGGGCATACTAGTTGTTCCTATTTTTCTATGCCATATGGGGCATTTTACCCTTTTGCATTGTGTTTGATATGATACTATCTTTCCTACACTAGCAAGTAAAAATTAGTGTAATGAATAAATATAATGATAAGTTCCCTAAAAAATATTTCTTTAAAGATATTTTCTTGTCATCCTTGTTTTTCATAGTTGTATTTCCCTATGGTCCCATAGTCAATTTATACTTTATACTCTAATTTTTTTGTTACAATTTTTACTATACTCAAATTACTATATTATATGGTTGGTCTTTACCACATACTTATTTTAAACAAATAATAAATTGATTTCCTTTGATAAATAATTACATGCAAGATACTTCTTTTAAACAATACATAAAGAACAAAGTGAATAAACACAACAAATCCTCATGATCATATTGTATTTTATTTTTAAATGTTTAAGGTAATGATTATATTCTGGTTGGCATGGTTTGTTAATTGAAATAAAAAATATATTTGAAAGGCCAATATGGATATGGTTAAGACATATTGGTAAACCTTATTATATAGTTTATAATTTTAAAATAATGAAAATGTTTTGAATATTTTTTCAGTGATGTCATCCTCACTTTTCATAGTTGTCGTGCATTATGGCCCCATAGTTGGTTTATACTCTATACTCTGACTTTTTGTCAGTATTTTTGCTATACTTGATTTATTATATTATTTGGTTGGTCTTTACCACATACTTATTATAAACAAACAAGAAATTGATTTCCTTTGAGAAATAATGAAATGTAAGATACTTCTTTTAAATAATACACAAAGAACAGAATGAATAAACACAACATAGCCTCATGATCATACTATATTTTATTTTTAAATGTTTAAGGTAATAATTATATTTGGGTTGGCATGGTTTGTTAATAGAAAAAATATATATTTTAAAGGCCAATATAAATATGGTTAAGACATTTTGGCATATCTTATTATATAGTTTATAATTTTAAAACTATGAAGATGTTTTAAATAGTTTTTTTCAATAATAACATCTTCGCATTTCATAGTTCTCTTTCCCTATGGACCCATAGTTGGTTTATACTGTATACGCTAATTTTTTGTCAAAATTTTTGCTATACTTAGTTTATTATATTATTTGGTTGGTCTTTTTAGAGAATTATAGAGGTCTATACTCAATTTATACATAATACGTCCATCAAATTTAACACTTAAAAAAGATATAATCTTTAAAAGGAGGACAAATTTAATCAATAAAAAGAAGGAACTGTAAACAATATATCTACTTTAGACTTCTCACCTTCTAACCTCTTTGTCCATTATTTTTTAATTAACACAAATTACCTCTTATAAAATAAATCTACATAAGTTCTTCAAATTGCTTAAAATCCTAAAACCCTAAAAACTAAATTCATATAACTTCATTTACGTTAAAGTTTTATTCTTTTATGGTCATGGGAATCATAAAGTGAGTGATAGTTGCAAGAGGAGTCTAAGCAACCAACAGTGAAGTATAATCCAAGTAAGAAATGTGAGCCCTATATGTCATGAGAATCATGACGTGAACAACAATTATAAGAGGAGGCCAAAGAAGAATCTAAGTAGCCAACAATGAAGTACAATCCAAGTAAGAAATACAAGCCATAAATATTTGTACATGTTTTCATGCTTTTAATGAATTCTACCTATATTTTAAGGGATTTAAATTGTTACCATATTATTTTCCATACTCATATTTTCTAATTTTGAGTGCAATACAAATGGTTACAAGTGAATCTTCCTAGTTGTGAAGCATTTGGAATTGATTAAGGTAACCTTGCATAGTCTTGATATTATGATCAATAGGTGTGTTTGCATCTTAAATAATGTTTATTGGTTGAATGAAATCCTAGATGAGCTAAATATCATGTTGAATTACTAAGAATTAATATAAATTGAATTAATACTTTGGCATTGCTACATTCCTTATCTCATTGAGGTCTTGTTAAATCTAATAGAAGGAATTACTAAATGCCTTAGCCACTTGTATAACACTATGTATCTATAGGAATTAGAATATGGTGGTTGTGGAGATACCCTTCTCTTGAAATGGTATCCCTTCATCTCTCTTTCCATAAACATTAGGTGAGACCTAATTGTAAGTGGCATTATATCTAAATTTTCATGATAAAGCAAGTAAGGCCTAATTTCAATGCCAAATCACACTTTGGTAGGTGGTGAATACAATTTGGCTATAAGTATGACCTCCATAGAGGTATAGGGTGCCAACTACTAGATAATATCCTTTTATGTAGTAGAAGTGGTATAGCACCCTCTTAAATTTTATTACTTGTAATCAAACAATAATTAATTTGACATGATAAATCAACAATTAGCTCCATGAGGGGATCTTATTAGTAATTAGCTCCAAGAGGAGTCTTGTGGGTAATGGCTGGTGGGACCAATGCCCTCTTACCTTATTCCTTCTCCCCTTTTAATGACTCCTAAGTCACATAGTGATGGTAATGTGATCTAATTTTTACTAATGTGATTGCTAAACTTATTTTAAGTTGTTTGAGCTTTTATTTTATTTCTTAGAAACCAACATTGTTTTCTTCTTGATTTCAAATGTTTTGAGCTAAAGGTTGATCATGGAATTTATTGATGAATTTATTATATTTGATTTTATTATTGAGACTACTTGTTCTCCTTTTATTAGTTTTTCACTTACATGATTAGTTGATGTTCTTTAAAAGATTATGATGTTTTTTTATGCTAGTTTCATGTGTTAGTATGTGCATAACTATCACTTTGGGAAAGTATAATGGAGAAGAAGTAGCTTGAAAATGATATATATATTAGGTCATGATGGGGATATGTCAAATAATTTCAATATCCCATCCTTCTGACATGCATTCCTAAGCCCAATTGAGGGCTTGAGAGAGGTTGTTTTCCTTCTCATTTGACTTGAATGTTTTAGCTTTTGCTTAAAGTATATTAATGTTATTATGACATAGTTTAATGGTTATCTGTGAGCAACATCTTCATGGTGGAATAATGTAAATCTTTTTTATGTTGAGCATGGTGGTAGAATGCTTTACCCTCCTATGAATGTCATGGTGGAATAATGGCAAACCCTGCTATGTTGGGCATGGTGGTAGAATGTTTGACCCTCCTGTGAATGTCATAGTGGAATATGTTAAGCCCTCTTGTGATGAGACACCATGGTAGATTGCTTAACCCTCCCATGATGTGGTGGTCTTAGACACTAAAGTATCTCAAGATTATTGAGGTGTCTCTTCACTCTATACATTGCATTGGTTGGTGGGCTGGTGTCCTAAGATCCCCTTGCATATCGACTATTTCTTACTATTTATGCATTGGCATGCCTGGGGTCATTTGCATACTAACTATATTGGCATGATAATTCTTAGATAGTGGAATAATATCTTAAGGGGCACATACATATTGATTGGAAAATAATTTTATTGGCTAGTGGATTGATATCTTGAGAATCCTCTTACATATTGAGTTGCACATGATATCTTGGCTAGTAGATCGAGATCTTGAGTGCCATATAAGTTGAATGGCATGGTATTAGGTTACTTAGAACTTTCCATTAATATAATGGTATATTTAAAATGGGAGGTAGTCCCATGTGTGTACTCTTATGTATAATAATGGATTTGATGAGAGGCATTTTCCCCATGTTCTACTTATTCATAAAATCCCTTATGTTTTAGACAACAAATTTTATGGATGGTTTTGTTGGTGATTGGAAACTATCATTCCTTTGTAATAAGGATTCACATATTCAAGTAGCACTTTAACTCTTATTATTATAAAAAAAATAAAAATGTATGAGTCTCAATGGATTGAGATAGGTATGTTTTGTGGCATGATTTAGGTTAGAGTGAATTGCCTCATCCAAAAATTAATTATAATTCAGCCAATATTTAATGCACTCAATGAATTAAAATGTGTAAATATAACCCTGAATGAAGCAAGACTAGGGTATGAAATTTGACCATTTCCATCTCTAAGTCATAAAGATTATGTTGATAAGAAGTTCAAATTGTTATGATCTAGAACTGAAGCATCCTTATGAATTAGCAGCAGGAAAAATTTTATTGTGCTATAATGCTAGCAACAATCTTGTAGGAAATTATGAGAAATGGAGAGGTAATTCCTCCTTGTTGCATGAAGTGCTCATGTTTTGATATGTGTGACATAGATGTTGTTGTGACACTAGATGATGGTAGTCTATGAGCAACACTGCATGGTGAGAGTTTATTTGATCCTACCATGAATTTCCTAATGGTATCATGTAAAATTCCAATCTATGATGGGAATCATGGAAGGATATTCAACTCTTCCATGACCATTTACAATTTAATTTGTGTGAAGAAATCTAGAGAAAATTAAACAATTATTTGCATGCTAAAAATAGAATCCATAACTCATGTTGTGTGGAATGGTTATTTTACAATGGATCTTGAGCTAGTAAGTGATTTAGTACCAAAATATTGATGAATCAAGGTTGTATAAACTTAAAAACTCATTAAGAGTGATAAACAAAGATGACATAGAATTTTGTACTCTTGTTTTTGGTTCCTCATGACAGTTGGTCTTGATAAGGGAAACCATCCTTAGTAATAAAATAGGTTGTAATGAATTGGAATAAAGTTTCATAGTATTTGAAAGGGTGCAGAGAAACTTTGAAGTATTCTTAGTGGATTTGGACACAAACACACATACCTAACTATGTCAAAATAGTAGTGGGTTTTGCCTGCACTATCAGCAAGGTTATAGTTCAAGATTGAAGATTTTATTGGTGGCAATCCTAATTAGTGGCTTGGGAAGCCTTATAAAGTAAACCAAATCATTATACATTGAGGATGATGCCCTCTCTAAGGGAGGTGATAATGTAAGGCCCATCATGACAAAACAAGGTGACTATGTTAATTAATGATGAAACTCCCTTGATGGTATTGATTGCAAAGGTAAGAAGACTATGCAATTGATAAGAGTTGGCTAAGTAATGATTGAATTATGTTGCAATTGAAATTATACATGCATTAGGTGTTAGATGAATATCACTTCATGACCTTGTGAATTACCTGGTAAGTTAAATGTGTTGATTTAAATTGAATGATCTAGCATTCTATGATTTTAAACTTTGAATATTAGGATAGCATATTTCATGGGTACAATAAGCGTGCACAAATAGGTTATTACCAATGAAGGTAAAAGGACTATGCTAAACATTATTGCATCATGTGTGATCCCACCTCTGACCTAAATCTTGTCTTGAACCTTGCTTGATCCTAATTGAATGCCTTTTATACCATTCAACCCCTTCTTTAGTCTTGGCATGTCTAAATGGATGGTAATCATTACAGGGTTGGTGGAACCACCTTTAGTTGGTCCTCTTGAATACATGAAGACAAACTAGACCAACATCTATATTGACTCATTATAGAATTTTTGACTTATCCATTAATTCCCTTTGCCTTGAGCCCTACATAGGGAGGTGAATTGTCTTAGAAGCAACCATAGGAATCTATTAAGAGCCACCATGCACCATTATGGACTAGAAAAGAGATAGCCATTAATAAGGGATGGGTTGGCCAATAGAAGTATTTTCCTAATCCGAGAGAAAAACAAACACATGTCATGTTATTATTGGGTTTCAATAAGGAGAGACTACCTATTTGAGGAAGGTGATCTCTTGGAAAAGGGTTATGTTCTCTAAAATTTGAATTTTAGGAGCTTTTGGGGAACCAACCTAAAAGAAAAAGGAATACTAAGAAGATATCCTAGAGAGGGAGAGAATCAGATAGTAGTAACCTACATAAAAGATCCATGGAAGGGCCTAGATCGTATGGTAGGTATCTTATTGACTAGAATATCTTGTTGATTGACTAAATGAAGTTTGCATGATTCTTGATAGATATACTATGTTCAAGAGGATTAAGACTACTTGGTTTATTTTCTCCCTTTATTTATTTTATTTTTGGCTATGCTTGAGTCACCCCTAGTGTTATTAGTACCCTCATGTGGGAATTGGAGTTGAGATATCCTTCTATGACAGTGCTAACTATGGTATTTTTGCTTATATAGATACTATGTTTTCATCGTGTAAGACTTCTAATGTGTAGAAATGTCACATTCTTCATGATGCAATTCAGGGTTAGGCCTCTCATGTAGGACATGATGGTATATTGCCTAAGCCCTCTCATGACTACTTATAGAATTTATATCTCATTGGTTGTATGTTTTTTTTTCATTACCCATGGGTGTGCCTTATTTTGCTTTTATGCTTACGTAAATAGATATGATATTAGCAACCTCTTAACTTATATATGCTTGGTTGTCATATTATGAGTAGCTATCTACTTGAACCTAAGATATTTTGATTTTTATTTGCCTTTGTTTAATTTTCACCATGATGTGAACATGTTTGGATCTAGGAGTCATGTTTGAGGGCACCTAAAGCATTCACTTGATAATGGAAAAAGGTCAGGAGCTAAGCCCACCTTATATTGGCCAAAGTTACACTTGAAGTGAAAAGGAGCTTGTCATCAATTGTAGCCTACTAATGTTTTGTTGCCTTTTCATAACTGGCTAGATGCTAAGGACTAATTGCTTTTAGTTGAACTCTTGTATTTATGTTTTAATGATTGATTATGGACCAAGTGTGAACCACTATTATTATTAAGTTTACCATTTAAATATACCAATTAATACTACAGAGAACTATTTTATAGTTTTCTTAATATAAAGGATTAATAGGCCTCTTTGAGAGGGATCCTTGTTAAAAATGGAATCCTTGAGGATGCTTGTATATTCACAATTAAGTTTAGCCAAGTTAATGGCCTTAATACATATATCATATATTTAGTTGAATATTATGCGGTTGTTTTGTGCATTGTATCTTGAGTTGTAATACCTCATGTTTAGATGATTTATTATGAAAGACAAATTTAAGTATGAAGGCCAGTAAGTAGTATGTCTATGCCTTTGATAAAAAAAAACTTGTGTTCTACTTGTATGAATCTGGCTATGCAAACCCCTTCATGATATGGCCCATGATTAGCTAGTCTAGGTCTGGTTGGTTAACCTTTGATAAAGAATAATATAAGTAAGATAAAATCTTAAAAAACTCTTAGAGAGGCTATTATGGAAGACCTCATTGGCCTTGACTGTAAATATTCCTAGTTGGAACCGATCAAATGAAGAATAGCTCTTAAGCATGTATGGTCCTTTTAATAAAATGTTAAACATGTCTTACTTGGATTAAATATCTTGATGATCAGCCTAAGAAATAAGCTTTGTGCCTCCTTAGGTATGTTGTTGTAAATTATAGATTGAACTAAGCTTAACCATAAATAAGTGGAACTTAGATGTAAATATATGAGATTGTTATTGAGAATAACAAAATAGCTTGTTAATAAGCTAAGCATTAAAAGTATTTTGGCTATGTTTAAGTGTATTTTTATTCTTGGGAAGGAGTTTGCATGTGGAGGAAATATCCTCTTTGACCTTATGTCCTCTCTTGTAAAAGATAAATGGGTTAATTCATTTAATCTTGAAGGAAGCAATTCCTTATTTATGCATGTATCCCTATTGATGATTATCATAGTTTATATAATGGATTGAGCTTAATAAAAGATAGATTTGGATGTATATTTTGATACTTGGATTTTTATTTGGAATAACAATTAAGATTAATCATAAAATATTATTACAAGGTTGATAATCATATGGATGTCTGTAAGAGAATCCTTTAGGCCTTAACAGTTGAGTAGTTGTCTATTTTTTGCCCTTCCTTTAGCTAGATTATTTTGTAAAGTTGTTGAAATTTTATTAAGCTTGCATCTCTTATTAATATTATCTAGGCTTTAACCTTTAGTTGGTCAAACAATTCTTGCCTTAAGCTTGTCCAAGTTGACCTATTTCAACGTGTGTCTTTATTGAAGCGTCTATTTGTTTTGAAGTTTGGCAGAAATGGCTAAGACTTTAACAAAAGATGTAGTGTATTTTAAAAAGTTTTGGCCTTTATAAATAGTGGTTAGAACCCTTGTTATGAGTATGTTGTGAATAAAATTTTCAAAGTCTCAAATATTTTGTTTAAGTCCTTAGGTCTTTGAAGAAATTATTCCAAAATAATTGAAATAATTATCGTGAATAATAGTTTTGAATATATTAGCAAAATTGTACAAGTCTTTGGATTTTGAAGAAATTATAGCGACCTTGTCAGACAAAAGTTGTGAATGTAAATTCTAAAGACTTGGATCTTCAGGATAAATGTTGAAAATAATTTTTCCAAAAGAGAGGATCTTCGAAGCAAGATCTGAAAAATAAATTTTTATAAATGACTTAGGCTTGTATCTTCAAAATTAATGGTTGAAACTTGTAGGCACCCCCATCAAAATAAATTTTCTAAACACATGGTTCTGCAGGCTTGTGCCTTCTCCAAACTTGTTCCAACCTTTTTACCTTAGCCATTTTTTGTGTTTTACTCAAGTCAGTTGGATGATGCCACATGGAATCATCCTAGTAGCCTAGAAGGTTAAGACAATAGGTTAAAGCCTTTATGCCCCCATAGCTCTAAGTGCCTGAGATGTTTCCACATGGTAGCATCCTAGAAGCCTAAAATCTTGGGAGTGTTTTATCTTTGTAGCTAAGGCCCTAAAGTTTCTACAGCTCTGAGTGCTCAAGATGTTGCCATGTGGTAGCATCCCATATCTCAAAACCCCAAAATACTTTCTTTGGGGTAGGATTAAGGTCAACGTCACCAAAGGCTTAGGAGCCTAATATGCCACCACATGGTAGTATCCCAGGGCTCATAGGTCTGAAAGTCGAGAGAAGAGCAATGGATATCGAGGGCTCATTCTTATGACACATGGCATGTCTTTAGGCCTTGTTGGCTTAACCCATCATAGGATTGAGCCTACCACATAAATGTTGACTACATCAGTAGTGGCCAAGGTCAAATTTTATGGTTGTTTCAATGTCATTTTCATAATTAATGTTTGGTGCAAGCTTAGGAAGAAACTTTAAATGATGGTTGAATAAGCTAGGGCTTGTGGGCTTCTTAATTTGTGGTTTGTGCCTATATGAGCTTCCATGTAAGTTTTAGGTTTCATATTATCTTATGTTTGATTTAATTTATTCTATTATACATCCATGAACATTAGTGTTTTGACCATTTAAATTATGTGTTGTGCCTATGTTTTGGACACAAAAAAGGGCATGATAATAGGTGCATAAAGAATGATATCTATCAATGTATTTTACATATATTTATCAAAAATATGTAAATTATATATCTTAAATATTTAATGTTTCCTTGCATGTCACAAAAAAACATCCATGGTTATTTCTATTTTTTGCATGGTTATTATGATTATTGTGCCTTCTTTGTTCCTATTTTTTGTTATGTGCCTTATACATTACTAATTTTTTTGTGTGCCTTCACATCTGTATAAACAGTTACTAGTTTATTAATGGAGTGATGGAACATTATACCAAAAAATTCTCTTCTTTCCTTTTCATGGACCTCCTCCCCTTATACAACCATGGATCCTACTTGAAAGTTATCAAACATGTAGTGTTTCACAAAGGATTTTCCATCCACAGAAAGGAGAGATGAAAATTATTGTTATAGTGCCTTCTATGTTTACGTTTTTTTATGCCTTCACATCAAACTAAACATTTATTGGTATGTTCATGGACTGATGAAATGTTACACACATGTGAGTTGCATGTAACTAAACCCACAGTTGTGTTCTTTTTCTTTTCCTATGCCTATTATTTTTATTTTTCCTTCTATACTTATGGTGTTCATTTATTCACAAAGTGGTAAAGGTAATCACTCATGTTTTCAAGGTATTAATTTATAGTGCAATAAATTTTATTATTTTTTTGTCAACCAATATACTTTTTTGAAATCTATGGCTATGTTGGAAGATGCTTGTCTCATAAATATGGAAGGAAATTCCATGTTGGAGGGATGAAATGTTACCAAAAACTAAACACACATTATTGGTCTCTTTTCATTCCCATTTGATTCCAAAAAAATTGGTATTTTAATAGAATCACTAGAGGTTTTTATAAATCATGTCACTATGTACTTCACATTTATGTCGCATTTTTATTTCCCTGCACAACATTATTTAATATACTGAATAGTCACCATTATATTGATGTAATCCCTAATGGTTTTCATTCACTATTAAAAACATTCAAAGTCACATAATAATAATGGATATTCTTTAGATACTTATTTAATATAGGGTGACTTTGATTGTTCCTTCTAATCAACAAGCAAATGTTTTCACCAATATATTCGATAAGCCTAGAAAAGAATTGCTAGCCACTTTTTCCATTAATGTGGCATTATAATGTCATCATGCATGCCATATTCAAGCCATTAACCATGTTAGAGGGATGAAAATTTGCCTACACCTAAACCCATGTTTTCATTCACATTTGACTCAACATTTGTTGGTATTCTAATGGAAGCACTAGATGTTTTCAATCGCATATCAATAAATGTTATTATCTTTTTATTAATCCAAATTGTTATGTGGATGGAAAACTTAAAATTTACTAGTATGTGGATGGAATCCCTAAAGGTTTTCATTTACATTGTAGTAAATTTTATTGTTTTTATATCAAAATTAAGTTTTTCATTCACATATCATGGAATATAATTATTTTTTGTATCAAACCAAATTATTTTTTTATTTCATGTTGTGTGATTTTTATGATTCATGCATAATGATTGGAGAAGTAAGGTCAGGATTTTTTTATCCCTCTTTCATCCAATATAGTCGACACACATGTGAATTTGGACTTAAATCACTTGTTTTAAAATTTTGACCAATAATATTTTTTAAACAAACACATTATTGTCTCATTTATTTTGACTAGTATGTCACAGAGTGATATTAATATGTGTCGTTGATATAAAATGAAGGGCCATGTTTAAATACAAGTGTGTCTACAAGAATGAATATTTACTAGTATTTGGATGGAAGCCATAAATGTTTCCATTTGCACACCCGTAAATGTTACTATCTTTCTATCTAAATTAATGATTTCATTAGCATGCTAGTAAATGTATACCCAGATGTATTAAACAAAATCATTATGTGAAACTATGTTTATTAGCTTTACATACATGGATGTGATATCATGTTGATGTCTTATTCATTCACTTTTTCAACATTACAAATATTTTTTTCCGTACCTGGTGTTGATATGTTTTCCATTCTATTTTCAATTACTTATATAATTTGTTGATTGTTATAGTTCACAATGAGGAATTCAAAGAAGAATTTGTAGTTTTTTAGAAGATGGCCACATGCAATAATGAGGAATAGAGAAGTGAAATTTCCTAAAGTCATTGATGAAGAGGTAAATGAAGAAGAGCAACCCATTTCAATAATAAAATAAATCTGAGTATAATGGTTGAGAGAGGGAGCACCAAATCCTGGCCTCAATCAAAAGGGGACATCAATAAATTGTAAACAAAATCAATATCCAAAAGATGGTGTTGGAGAAGATACAACCAAGGCAAATAAAAGGATCAAAATAAAGAGTAATATATAAGGGATATGGAATTTAGTAATGGTATGGGAATGAAGGGAACATATCAATTTTACCACCTTTGATGCAATCATGAGGAACATAAAAGTAAAATTTTCTAAAGTTATTGATGAAGAAGTTAATGAAGAAGAGAAACCACTACAAATGTTGAATGTGTTGTAGGTCAAATAGAAAATGCAAATAAAAATTCAAAAAATGCCTTAATACACTAAAAATTTAACACTAAGTTTCAACTAAGACGGTTTAAGTCTACCTATGCAAGAAAGTTGAGTAGAATGGTTGACAGAAGGAGTGCCAAATCTTGGCCTCAATCAAAAGGGAACATCAAGAAATTATAAACAAAATCAAATTTATTTATTTTGATATGTAATATACTAAATTTTATCGATAAATAATGAAAGTATATGTATTCACCTTCATTATGTAATGTAATTAATTTTATTTTATATCTATTATCCAACCTTAAAATGGATGATAAGCTTAATGAAAGTTTAAAAACTTTCAACTGAAAGTTTAAAAACTTTCAATTGAAAGTGAAAACCCCATTGTTTTTATCCACTCTTAACTTTAATACTTATCATCATTACCAATAGAAAATAAACATCAATAATAGATATAAACAATATAAGTAATATAGAGTTGTGCATTACAAACTTCATAAACTTTAAAGGAAAAAAATTGTACAAGCATTCTAAATTTTGCAAACATATATTATGTTAAGAAACAGAATAGGAAAAAAGTAAATATCCAAAAACATAATAAAGTGTCAAGACACAAAATGTATGTAAATAATTCAAAAATTGAGTATCCCATAAAACATTCACCCTCTATAATAATTTAATATCTATTAAAAATATGAATGCATGAATATAGTAATTGACAATAGAATGGAAAAACTATCAACAATATTGACAATATAATGGAAAAATTATCAACAACATATCTTAGCAACATATCAAAAATATGATAAAATAAAAATGAGATAATAACATAATGAACAAATTGAATGAATATCACAACATTGTATCCATAACACAATAATAATAATATTTCATAGTAGGATTTGGCTGATATATCTGACACAACATTTAGTGGTATGTTAATGTAATTTTTATTTTTTATAGAAATATGTTAACATTTATTGGTTTGGGAATCAAATCCATCCACATACCAGTAAATGGACCTTTATTGCATATTAATAACATTTACTGGTATGTTAATGAAACCAATAATTATTATACAAAGACAACAACATTTTCTAGTATGTGAATAAAAACCTTTAGGGCTTCCATCCACATTCTATTAAATGTTAGCTTTATCATCAAATTGAGTGTAAAACATATGAACAACACTTATGAAAAATAATATTTGTAATTTTGAACATGTTAATGAATAACACAACAAAGATAAATCACAGTAATATATATATAACTTTCATGGTTTCCATAAACATAGCAGAAAATGTTTAATAATTTAATAACATATGAAAAGCACAATAACATGAATCCATAAAAATATTTTAGTTGATACAGCTTAGTCAATACATACTAGTGTGTTAATGAAATTATTTATTTTAATATAAAGACAATAACATTTATTGGTATATGAATGGAAACCTTCATGGCTTCCATCCACATACTAATAAATCTACACTCTTGTGGACACACTTGTCTTTCAGCATGGCCCTTCATTTTATACTAATAAAACATATAAATTTTGGTTTATGCCTTACATCACAAAATTATAAGCCAATGATAAAATAATGTATTCATTTGAAGATTATTAAAGGTAAAAATTTTAAACCATGTGGTTTAAGTTTCTGTTCTCAAGTGAGGCCACCAAATTGGAAGGAGGTAGGAAAAAACCTTAGACTTACTTGTCCAATCATTATATAATATAAATGTTGTAGGAAAGGAAATATAAATAAAAAATTTCAAGGCTTACATCTCATTGGCTGAAAAAAAATATTAAGGGGACAAAATGTGGACTTTCAGTCAATAGTGTGGGGATAAGGTGCCTCTCCTATTAACAAGCAAAGTTACCTTTATTGAAACTAAAATGGATGCAAGAAATAAATCTATTTACAACTATTTACAACAAAAAAAAATTTATGGGGGTTGTAATTTTAACCAAAAAATACAAAAAGGTGACATAAATGAGAAATGAAAGGGAATAATGGACAAGAGAAAAAAAGAAAGGGGGAATGGGATAATTCTTTCTAGTTAAACATAAAATATTGTTATAACAATCATAGGGAAGAAAAAAGATAACTCTAGGTAGATAAACACTGAAACTCACTAGAATAATTCAAGAGTTGATGTGTTAACATAGGAAACCTTTATCATGAAAATGAGATGGGAAAGACATATTCTAAACATACAAACAAGATACATACACCAAGGAGATTGGATAACATTACAAATAAATATATACAACAACCCTATATTTCCTAATAAAATAGACATAAATTCTCTTTTCAATCTTACCACGATTTCACAATGACATAAAATTCTAATTTATATTCAACATAAATTTTACACTAAAACATTTTCATTCATTGATTATTTAGCAATAGTATTTTAGCTAAGTGAAAGAGGAAGAATGAAAATAGATTGGCATACTCATGCGCATCATTCATCTAGAAAAATTCATGTCCCAAAGTCTTGTAAATCATTTTTGGATTGATATTTTATGGGGCTACTCCTTCCTTCTATATTGCCAAAAGTTATCATACTATCAGAAAGACCTTTTACAGTGCATGTAACCTATATTTATAGCTTACAATATTAGGTGTAACCACCCATAACCACCTTTATGGTAACTTATTTCTATTTCAATGTTCCTTTTTCATTATAACTTTAAAAAGTAAATCATAACCTTTTAATTTATTAAAAATATCATAATGGAGAAATATAAAAACAAAAAGTGACTTTTAGTGGTTATTGGAAAAAAGACAAATTTTTTTATTGGGTAGGACCATGTTCTATTGTTGCAACAATCTCTAATTCTTCCTTTTGTGATGATTTAAACATGTTCAATCTAAATCATTGAATAACTTGCATAATACTCATAACCAGTATGAAACATGCATTCACATGTTCTGATCCATCTAACTAACAGTTAATTCACCATTCTCTATTGTATGAGAAATAAACATGCATTTTTGGGTCAAATCACTTACTATAACTACTCTACATGTTTTTTTTCTTGATTTAGGTAATGTATGAGAAGATTTTTCTATCTATTTGCCACCTTCTCCAACTCAATATTTCAATACTTGATCTGCATTATGTTGGGTTCCTTGAGATTTGAATATCCCTAAAGCTTGTGTATTCTTCTCTCATTTATTTTTTTAATACACCTTCACCCATGTCGTCATCTCTCCATAAAGAAGATGGTTCACTAAGATTTATCTTTGATTTCACCAAAACAATTTGGAATATCATTTCACTTTTTAAAACAAGATTTTCTTGAATTTATGAAAAACCATTGAACAACATTTAGATTTACATGGACTTAAGAATGTCATTTCTAAGCTTGCCAAGACTAGGTAGAGTTGAATTTGTATAATTTTAGAAAAACTCTTTATTTTTATACAAAAGGTGGTGGGGAAGATCTGGTGTCAAAATAATAACCTTAAAAACCACATGTTTAAGACCTCCAATAAGATAAACATGGTATCACTTTTGATACCACTATGTATCTGACTATCTCAAGTTAATGAACTTGATGTTACAAAAACCATAAGACTGTGAGCTTCTCTTTATTTGTTTGATAAATCTTTTTCTTGCATGCAAAATACTTATTTGTGAGTAGTAGATAAATAATTGTCCTATTCAAATAAAACTACCTTTGAGGGTGCAATTTGAAGGAGGATTGTTTACATGCATATGGAGGATTTGATAGCTTAAAACTATTTTCTCAAAAATAAGTATATGTCTCATGAGAACCGTCAAGGATGTAATAAAAATTTAAAAACAAATATATAAACATTTCACTTGTGAATTGCACCATGGGGAAGGTTACTATAGTTGTTTTAAAGTCTCTAACTAGTTTGGCAGCATTTAAAAGAGTGTTTTTCACGTAAAATAAGCATTTGAATGCCACAATATGTAACAATAAGTCATAAATTCTACAAGGAAAAGTTTTGAAGCTCACAACTAGCATGATGGGTTTGGAGAGGAAACATTATATGCAAATAAGGCTTTGTAAAACTAAATATTGCAAAGGGAATGATAAGAGTCTGCATGCAACGATAGAAACTTGTATATGTCATGAAAAATTACAAAAAATATCAAAACCACCTTTACATTTATGAAAATATTTTGCATGTTTAACAAGGTTTTGGTAGGCTTGGGATAAGTTTTTGCATGCAAAAGACTTGTTGGAAATTTGCAGCATCCAAAAGTAGGTTATAAAAGATGCATAGGGGGATTTGGATTAGTATTTGTTTCCAATACCACATTTAAACTCTCAAAACCACCTTTATTTTCTTTAAAATCACTTTAGCTTTTTTACAATGGTTGTGTAAAGCTTGAATTCCATGTGGAGATTTGAAATAAGCTTATTTGGACATTTACAATAGTTGGCAAACTTTAGAGAATTATTTTACATGTAAAAAGATATTACAAACACCACCATAGTTCTATTTTTAGACAAAACTATGTTTACACAACTAATACCATGAATTTTACAGCCAAACCCATGAATTTTACAACCAAAACCATAAATTTTAGATAAGACCATATTTCAAAAATCAAACACCATGAATTTGGAGTGAAAACCACTTTTGAAAAGACTTTATATGGTCAATACCATGGGTTTCATTTGTAAAACCACCCCCCCCCCCCCCCCGCCCCATTCTCCAAAGACCACTAATTTGGGTATGAACAACCATTTTAAAACTAAATATCATGAATTTGGGTTTAAAACAACCATTTAAAAAATATTTTGAGTTTTTGAGGTTGCCATGTGGAGGAAGGAGGTGTTTTAAAAGGGATTGGCATGTTTTGGAGGCTTGTTTTACATGGTTGGTAGATATTGACCAAGCTTTTTACAAGGATATCGGTTAAAGATAAGTATTTTACAAGTAAAAGGCATTTAAAAGGTTGCATAATATAGTGTGAGGGTTTTTTATATCAATCATTTTACAAAGTGGTAGCTATTAAGGGTCATATTACATGTCAAAGAGACTTGAAAAGGTTGTCATAGTGTTTATAAAGGCCGTGAATGTTATAAAACATTTTATTTATTCAAAGCAAACTTTATAAAAGGTGCTCTACATGTATTTAGAGGTGGAATGGATTTGAGAAAGGGAGTTCAACACATAAACATGCCTTATGAAACCTACATTTTATAATTTAAAACCAAAAAACCTATACTGCCTCTTAAATAAGATGATCACGAAACAGTTTCAAGTTGATTGGTGTTGATTCACAAATTTTAATAACTTTACATAGATCTTTAAATTTTCCCCATTTTGGTTGCCTCGCCATTATATACTCATCAATAAGGACATCATATTCATAATTCGTAACAACAAAGGGTCTTCTTGTTATATGACCAAATTTATTTCCCCCATGATACATATAATAATTATGCAATGTATTAGATTTCTTGAACAAGTATGCAACACCAAATGTCAAATCTCCTATGGGCCAATATGGTACTACATCACCAATTTTCTTGAAATTAGCTAGTGTAGTTCTCTACCCAAATTTTGGCTTTGCCACAAAAATTGGGAATAAACCTATTAATGGGTCATTTGGCATACCAACTTAGGCAGGGTGAAAATCCATCCAACCTCTCCTAAAAAAGATGGAATCTTCCCAAGGTCTATTACTACCAGGTCTTGGCTTGTAGGCTAACTCAGTTATTGATATGAAACTATTCTATTTCAAGGGGTATACTTGGAATACATTTAGATAAATGATAGGTAATTTGGTCTTATGGATCGATTACTTAGAGAATCAGTTTAAATGGATTTGTCAAGGAAACACAACTAATTCATTAATTGTTCATTATGTACAAGGGATTCAATAATACATTAATCAATAATGAAAAAAAAATTCAATCAAGATATACGTGTAAACACATATTACAACTTTTATATTTATTCTACCTACTTTAACAAATTTATAAAAAAGAATAAAAGAGAAAGATGTAAGCTTGTTTTATAGCTAGAACAATTCTGATTCATTTGGTTTCAACAAACTCAATGAAACCAATATGTTTTCTGATCAATTAGCACACAAATATGAACAAACAGGATGTAAGAGTCTAAGGTATTCTTCTATGAAGAAATATGGACAAAATCACCATATACATGCATCGATAATAAACAAGGTCTTTAAAAAAATTTAATTTATAAATATTTTCTTTAAAAATATGTTTGGGTCCACCTGAATTAGGTAAATTACATTATATGCCTCTCTACAACATTTCTCACAAGAAAAACAAACTATGATAACAAGATATTACAATAAATAAGTGTCTGGGTATTTACTCTATCCTCTAACTCTTCATCCACCATCCCTTTCTAAGTCTCATATATATATATATATATATATATATATATATATATATATATATATATATATATATATATATATATATATATATATATATATATATATATATATATATATATATATATATTGTGGTTCCTAAGATTTTTCTACCACATGAATTTAATGTGAGCCTATAATTAATTATTTTGGCATGTATTACCATACATGTAGTTTCACATTGAATTTAGATGCTTGTTAGTGCCTATCAATCAATCCAATATCACCCACCCACTAGGTTGTTGGAAACATTAAATGATAGGCACTAACAAGCATCTAAATTCAATGTGAAACTACATGTATAAGGTAATACATGCCAAAATAATTAATTATAGGCTCACATTAAATTCATGTGGTAGAAAAATCTTAGGAACCACAAAATATTCCCATGTGTCCATGCTTAGCACAAGAGCCCATTCCTCCATGCTAAATTTCTTCATGTTTTGTCTTCTTTTCATACTTCCAATACTTGAGTCATAACTCCATTGAATGTTGGTGACAAGTTATACCTTTAATAATGTACTTATCTTAGAAAAATCCTATGAAAACATTAAATAAAAATGTTTTAATTTCTTAACAAAGGTGAAAGACATCAAAGAGTATAAACACCCATTATTTAAAAAAATAGAATCTCATGATTAAAATATTAACAGGTTTTTCATCTTACATGTATACAATTTTAAAATAACATCATTGTAAATATGGAGAATTCATATTTCTAATGCAATAAATGACATCAAAAATAGAACTACAGATTAAAAGATATGGCTTAAAAACAAACATGTAGTCATGCACAACTAAATCAACACCTTCAAAATACATTTAAAAAAAAAATCACATGATAAAAAATAATTAATACCTATCATATCTTATAATTATAAAAATTTCTTTAAAATATGCTCAAAAATATATTTTTATTTTTTGAAATAGTCAATTTAACCATTACACATTACCCTTTAAGGGTTTTCTGGTCAAAAGTTGAGTGTTAAATCTTCTTGGAAGGGTCACTTCACACCTTCAAATAGTTTTATTGGTAAAATTGATAACTTTGAAAATAAAATAAATATATTCTCATTTAATCAAGGTAATATCATGAAAATTTTCAAATAATTTTGACCTCATTTTATAGTGTGAACAAAGGTTTTAAAATTACACATCAACTAGATTTAAAAATCGGAAACACAAAAAATGACAAAGTAAAAATTAGTGCAGAAACTAATTTTTATTGTTACGTATTTCACATGTGGTATGGATTACTCTATTAATTATTTAGTAATAAATTATTCCCACATTTGACTATCTTCACGCAAATTTATAATATGATGGTATCTCATTTAGTCATGTGAAATTAGGTTTGAATAGTGCATAGTACCTAGATTTGGTCATCAGGAAGAAATAAAACTACACACTAGTCAGTTTTCATGATTATGTATTTTAAAAATTAATAAATATTTCATGAAATTTCATTATCCATTTTATTCTCATTATATTTGGCTAATCTCATGAAAAAAAACATTATAAATGATTTTTTTCACAGTACAAAGTTAGGTTTGAAAGGTACACGGTGGGCAAATTTAGTCACTTGGAGAGAGACAAAAAACTGCACACTGGTCGATATTCATGGATGTGCACTTTGCACTTGGAAAATGATTTTTTTATAAATTTATATATATATTAAATATTCCTACATTTGTATACCATATTGAAAAAATTCATGTGAAATGGATAATATTTGATCATGTGAAATGGGACTTGAAGAGTGTGTAGGAGGCATATTTGGAAATTAGGAAATGATTTTTCTATGAATTTATTCAAAATCACCTCTCCATAAATTTTTATATTTTCATGAAAACATATATTACATTTTAATATGTTTTACCCTTACGAAACTAAGTTTCAAACATGTGTAGTAGGTAGGTTTGGAAACTGAGAAGATACAAAAAAATGACCAAGTAAAATTTAGTTTAAAACTTGGTTTTGATGACTATGACTTTCATACTTAGGGAAGGTATTTTATATGAATTTATTTACATTTATACTTTCCCCACATTTATATATCTCTATACAAAGTTTTTAAAAAAATGGATACAATTTACTACTGCAAAAATAGGCTTGAAGAGTGCACAATATGCAAATTTGATAACTAGAAACATATAAAATTGGTTAAGTACAAATCTGCCCAAATGCTAGTATTTAGTGTTTTGTATTTGGTATGTATATAATAAATTTTATATGAATTTTTCAACCTAAATATTACTCTCACATTTTAATACCAACCCAAAAAACTTCATGTGAAATCGACATGATTTGTCTATGCAAAATGCTTCCTGATAAGTCACTTCTAGTAATATTTGAAAACTAGGACAAATAAATTAGTGTAGAATCCCATTTTAATGACTATTCATTTGGTATGTGTGAATTATTTTTCTATTACTTTGCTTTAAAAATGTATTCTAATGACATATGACTATCATCATACAAAATTTATGCACAATTTAACTTTTTTTACAAGTACAAAAATACGCTTGAAAAGTGTCTATTGGCAACAAATGGAAATTGTAATACACACCTAAAACACTTTTAAAATATATTCAAAGATATAACCATGTTTTAAAAGCTAAAAAAATAGGTTCCATGAATTTAAACATGAAATTAGGCCATATTGTGCAAACAACAACAAATGATGATAATGTTGGAAAATACTCCTAAGTATTTTGAAACAAAGAAATAGTCAAAGAACCTAGAATTTTTAGCTAAAACAAAGCATGGAACAAGAATAAATCTAAGAAGATAGAATATGGGAGTATCTAAGTGACAATATTTATTATCTTTATTGACTCAATGTGTGCAAAATGAGTTATTTAACCATTTCAAGGACCTACAAGAATTAATTATTGTGACTCTAACCATCAAGCTAATGAGTCCTACTTTGTAAACATTTACCTAGACATTGTTCCACTACCAACTAGGCATCTATAGTCCTAACTAAGTTATCTTTGATCTCACTTAAAGCCTTACTCCACTATCGACAGACATGAAAGCCTATGTTGGAGGTTACCTAAATCACCCAAGACTGAGTTTTTCAGAAATTGATTTTCTTTTCTTTTCTCTTTTCTTTTTTTTTCTTTTTTTTGTCTTAGTTCAGGTTTGGGGATCACTATGAAAAATTGAAGGTAGGAATATATATTTTTCACCTTAGGATTTTGTTGACCCTCTAGGTCACCCTATCTTATGCAGAGTTTATAAGACGTTGTGTAGAAGGTATTCATGCTTATGTAGTGACGGATCCCTCAAAAATAGGTTTGCACATAAATGTTCCTCATAAATTCTTTAAGTTGGTAATTGGTGTGGATTTACACCTTGGCCAAATATCTATGGACACCTAAGATCAAAGCCTCATTACATATCCCACACAAATATTTTTTCACCCTTATGTTAAACATAGAATTAAATGTACATGCAAGCTTACGCACAAGGTCCCTAGACTTCAGGTAGTGGTAAGAAAGGAAGTTCATAGAGCTCAAATCACAATTGTGCATTCACACATAATATTTTTATTTTTTCTACAAGATCTTCTTTTTGGGGAATTTTTAAGTTTAAAAGATGAGTTCCCATACTCAAACACAGAGATTTTTAGTTGTGCTTTCTTTATTTGTAGATTGCACTCTTGACTATGCATTACTCCTTTCATAGGTTTGTAACTCTCTAACATCTCTATGATACCATAATTTAGCACCTATCCTTCCATAGTAAAGTCCCATGCATTTCTTCATGTAGATCATCTCAAATCTTAATGTGCATGTGGAAGGTGCATAGGGCGCATATACAAATTTACAAGTGTGCACCCCAAGTATACATTTTATTGCATACTCCACTATAATAGGGTTATCACACTCAAATTAATAAGTCCCACACCTAAAATCATAAAATTACACCTACAACATCATTATTCATAAGCTGAATTCTAAGTCATGTGTTGCCTCTTTCACAGACTTACATCCGCTAAAAGACTCCTCCATGCACCTTTGTGCAGTGTGTGTCTAAATCAAAGGTGTGTGCACGGCCCAATACACACTTAATCTTAAAATAAAGGCATGAACTCCCTCTTATGTAGACTCGTTGTGCATAGCTTATGCATAACTTAGTGCACACATGGCTCCCAAAGAGAGGTCTACACACTAATAACTACCGTGTACATAGAGATAACATGGAAAGATCTAATCAAACGTACATATCTTTCAAACCCAGTGAGCCTAGATGGATCAATAGATGGTGGGAAATTATAGGTGGTAGTTAGGGCAAGTTGGATGTTAAACGAGGCTAACTTAGAGTGGTAAAATGTAAAAGTGGTTATCAGAGTGTTAGATCATGACCATACACCTCCTTTGACCACCCAAGGGTTCTTCAATCCCTGATGCTCACATGAATCCATAAATAACTCCTTCCAACTACTTCCATATTCTAACTATTAGGCTGAATCAAAGAAACATGATTCATAATGACTTTTGCATCGAGGGTTGGATTTCTTGATTAACCTAGAGCCCTAAGCATCAATTTATGAATTCATATCTTCTATCTACCATCCTAAGTGGAACATTTAATATACAATTTCTTTCTCAACTCTATATAAGCCCTAATTTTCATTTTATAATTAGCCCTCTCCTTGGTATATCAAAGCTCTACCCATTTAAGTTTTTAATATTGCCTTAGACCTTAAGATTAATAATAATTGATCTACTTTTACTCTTTCTTTGTGTTATGTATACATTCATGGTTGTTTATCCTTATCTATAGATGTTTATCCCTCTCATTATCATCCTCCCTTTGCACCTCTATGTAGAAATATAAGTCTCTACAGGTCACATATTGTGTATGCATGGCTCTATGTATGCATTATCTATGGACCATTTATTTCCCCTCTTAATGGTGTGATGTGTTCCATTACCTACATGTAAAACACTTATGCAGAGTACTCAGTTTGAAGATTTTGTATATAGTCTATTATTTTTATTATCTCATTAAGTGGGTGAAGTGTTCACTCTATTCTTTCTACATCACCTTTTACATTCTAACAACCCTCTTAAATGTTCTCTCCCTTTTCCCCTTTGTCATGTTTAGGTTTAGCACTAGTAGTAGATATGATTCTACTCTTTGTAGGTTTGCAATTGATCCTAAACTAGTGAATTTAGAATAAAAATAATTTGGCCTACTCTGAAGTTTCATCCGAAGGAGCACAAGAGTTCTACACCTTGGGGGATGATCCCTTTGTTAAAATGAGACACCTAATCCCTCTCTAGCATGCAACTCCAAAGCACTAGGTGCATAATTGCCGCATGCCAACTTTGCAAAATCCTTTCATATATGTGTGTACATTTCAAGTGATAACAACTTTCATCACAACAATTTCACCCAAGAAGACTTGGAAACCTTTTAAGATATGAAATTTGTGCTTGGTGTCAAGGAGATACCTTCAGTAGCCAACTAATTTTACCCAAACTCAACCAAATAAAAATAATTCTAAAACACATACAATAATTCAAGCCATCAAATATAATTCAATAACATGATCTAAAGCAAAAAAATAAATCAAGGAACACCATCTCACATTATACCATTGTTTCTACCTACTTTTAGGTCATTCACTTCACTATTTTTTTAATTAAAAAATGTGGAACCAGGACAAAACAAGACTACAATTGAATCAAACAGAAGAGGATGAACCAATAATAAGCAATATACAACAAGTAAAAAATACAAAAAACCAAAAACCATACTGAAACAAAAAACTAAACTTAAACAGCAAAATTACAAAATCAAAAACTATGTACAATGCCGCATGAGGCTAGCTCGTGGTTGGAAATAATGTTTGAGAAATTGCCTATCAATAGGTAATGGGACATCCTCACCATTCAAACTCTTGACCCTAAAAGCATTCTCACCTAAAATTTTATAAATTTGTAAGGGACTCAACCAAAGAGCATTAAATTTACTATGTTGTCTCTTCTTATCATGAGCCTTATCCCATAACATGACCAAATCAATGATCCTAAATGCTTTTATTTTGGCTCTCTTGTCAAACCATCTCTTAAGAACTTCCTAAAGTTTGCCAAAGTGTAGTAAGCTTACATTTCATATTTCTTCTAATTGTATTAAGTTCAACAACTTTATTTTAACCTTATCATCAGTTTCAAGATAATATTCATGAATTACAAGGTAAGAATTTTCAAATGCATAGGGAAAACTAGCTCTTAACCATACACCAAATGATATGAAGAAGTACCTAGGGAAGACTTGATCTTAATCCTATCAGACTAAACTACAAAGTACAACATGTTATGTTAGTCCTTAGGATTCTTATCTAAAATTTTCTTAATCCCATTAAGTAAAATATTATTCATAGATTCAATAACACAACTTCCTTGCAGATAATAATTAGATGAAAATTTGAGAAATACCTTATTATCATATGCTCATTCTATGAATTGAAAGGAAGAAAATGTAGGACCATTGTCACAAACCAAAGTAAATGGAATTCCAAACCTTGTGATGATATATGATCCTCAAATAAGTTGATTATCACTTCTATTGTGAAATTTATAAATGGTTGACAATAATCAGTTATTGTCAAAATAAACTTGTGTCTAGATAATTAATTAGCATTAATAACATCAACAAAGTCTAGTGCCTATGTTGTAAAAGGCCTAAATTCAATAAAAAGCTACAAAGGCATAGTTGGGCTAATTTCTCTTCATTGTGTAATTTGACAAGTATGACAGCCCCTTACATGTGTGTGATCATCCTTGAAAACATGTGGCCAATATTAACCTACCTATAGGACTCATTGAGTTGAAGTATTACTTGAACCATGACCATTTCCATACTTTTCATGAAAATATTTATGCACTTTAGCTGATTCAACTCTATTCAAACATCTTAAGTAAATACCCTCATGATTCTTTTTGTATAAGATCCCTAATTTTACCATGAAATTTTTTTAATTTAAGCATAATGCACTTTTTTATTGGATTTAAAATGATTAAGACAATTGTTATTCAACAAGTAGTAGACTACGTCTTGATACCACTCATCATTTGTGATAGAATTAACTATGTATTGTTGACATATAATCTGAGAGTCAACTTTAACCATCATCTTACTTAGTCCTTGACATCTTACTATCTTCATTGGCTAAATTTATAAATCAAATTATTGTAAAAGAGTCATCCACTTACCTCTACATTCACCTAGCTCATTAAGCATCAACATCACCTTCACACCAACACCAATTACAATAACAAACACTCTGCTATGTAGAAAATAATGTCTGGACTTCTTGACTACTTAATTAAATCAAAAGCTTATTTATCAATGGTAAAATACTTGAGTTATGAATTTTTAGTAGAGAAATCATGAAGGACACTAATCTCTCATTTCTAACTTATTTTGACTGAGTTATAACAACAACACTTGAATTTTCTAAGGTAAAATAATAAATGTAGAAGGGTTGCTTGTAATCTAGACTAATCAACACTGGGCTAATTACAATGGACTTGTTTATTTTAGAAAATATAGCTTGTGCTTCACTAGTCCACTCAATCTTGGCATCTTTCTTTAACATGTTATTTAATGGTCTAACTATCTCAACAAAACCTAAAATGAACTTACGTACAAAATTAATCTTACCAAAGAATAACTTCAACACCTTTTTGTTGCTAGGCAAGGGAATTTTTGGAATTATTTCTACCCAAGCTACACCTATGGATATGCCTCTTTTATAAATCACATGGCCTAAAAACTTACCTTCAGTCACCCCAAATATAAACTTCTTTGGGTTTAAGGAGATATTTTTCTCTCTACACCTTTGTAAAATCATCCTCAAATCTTTCACATGATCATTTCAATCCTTATAAAATACAGTTAGATCATCCATTTAAATGACAATACACTTACCAATTAAAGTATTTGATTACAATGTCCTTAGCTCGTTAAAATATAGCACTAGCATTGATAAGATCGAAGAGCATTCTCTTATATGCAAAGGTTCCCCATTTTGTGCTGAAAATTGTTTTTATTCTACCCTCATATTTCACTAACCCTTGATTGTAACTAGAATATCCATCTAATAAACCATTCACTATTTGTAACACCTCATCCAAAGATGTAAATGGGTAGTTATCTTTCTCTGAATCTCTATTCAAATTCCTAAAATGTACACACAAACACATCTCTCCACTCTTATTCCATATAGGAACAAGGTTCTCCACCATGTAGAATGCCTAATAGGAAAAATAATCTTTGTTAATAATAATTTTTGTACTTCCTTGAAGATCAAAGGTTCTAACATAGGATTCACAGGCCTATGTCTTTGATGGAAGGCTTTAACTACAGGATTGAGAGGAATGGTATGAGTGACAATTGAGGTGTCAAATACCTTCAAGTCTTTGTAACTCCAAGCTATCACATCCTTGTAGTCTTTTAACATTTGATCAAGTTCATGATTCTCTATTTCAATATAATTTGTGCCTAACAGTGATTTTTTATAATCATCTACATTCTCCAGATTACATGGCTCATACATCATACATTAGGATGGGGTTGCCTTCTCTCTTTCATATTGATAATCCATATTGAACAATATTTCCAAAGATACCATAATTTTTGAGATGTTATTTGTTCTCAATTTCAAGATGCCTTCTTCATCTAGCTCAAAGTCATCTCTATCATCTTCATCTATGATATGAGACTCAAACATATTTGTAATTATGATGAATTCAATGATATGTTGATCATCATTAAACACTTTAAAATTTATGATATTATCCAAGATAGCAAGAATAAAAATTAGTTCTACTAAAAACCTCTTCAACCAATAATTATTAATTGTCTCTAAAGTACTTGAAGTTATTGTCAAATCATTTTTTGTGTGATTATTCCTGTGAGGTACCCTTGTATATTTAATGCATCAAAATGTTCTATCAAATTCTAAATTCTATTGTGGTACCTATACAAGAATTTGTCATTACATGCAAAATGACCTCTAACTTGCTTGACCATAAACTTTGAATCTCCCAACACCTTAAATTATTGGACTTTATTTTTATGAGCAAACTGAAGTCCATGAATCAATGCCTCATACTCAGCTACATTGTGTGTACAAGCAAATTGTAATTTGAATGTAGCCAAGTAATCCTTCCCCATTGGATTGATGAGCTCAATTCTAGTACCACAACCTTGGTTGGACTTAGAACCATCCAACTTTAAGGTCTATAATTTATCATCTTCTAACTGTTGTTGTTTTTGAGATATGAATGTTACATCAACGTCATTTTCACTCTTTCTACTATTATCATCAAGTTGATAGACACCTTGATATTCACTTGAAAAGACCCTCTTTTCTTCTTTAGAAGCTGAAGTATGGATATAATTGTCTAATGACATATTTCCAACCTTAGTTATCATAGTTTCTTTATTTTTACCTGAATTATCTTGATTTAAATTAGCTCTTGTCTTTAGTGCTGGGAAGTATGATAGATTGTAGTACTTTACTTGAGGCTCAAAATGATTTAGATGTCCATATGTATAGATAACAATTGGTGATATTACTACCTCATTTGCATAGAATGACTCTTCTTCATAAAGTTTTTATAGCTCCTCCATCTTATTTTCTAGCTAACTACTTGGAACTTCTAATTTTTATTGCATGAACAAAATGTTAACATTAATATATAATTGACTCATCATAAATATCCATTCAATCATTAGTTATAACATCATTAATATCCTCTTCTATCTTTGTTTCTCAAATTAATGGAATGACACCAATAAACAAGACTTATTCAACTTTGTTTGCAAAAGTATAAACACATAAATCAACTTATTAATAAAAAATCTTATTAATCTTATTGTAGTCAATGATCAAAAGCTTTATTTTTTATTCCATTTCATTCTTGATCTGATTTGGTATACCATGCCATGGAAGCCACATATGAGAAAAATTAGTTGACATATATCCACTCAATGTCCTAGACCAATTCTACATAATAGCATACCATATGCATCCAAGATATCAACTACTTGGATATCAATGAACTGTTGTACCCTTGGATCTAAATAAAATTTCATATGAATATGGTTCAACTAACCAACAAATCTAACTTTTGATTTATCTAGTTGCACCACCTTCCTATTTGACTTGGTAGGAGTCAATCCTAGCTTTTCACAAACTGAGAATGGCATGACATTTCTTGATGCACCTAAATCCACCAAACTGTTATATAAGTTCTTGCCAAAGATACGAACTATAAGAAGAAAATGAAGAGTTCCATTTTTTTCTTTATAAATAATAACATGTGCATCAATTAATTTATTAGTTTCTTTCCCTTTCCAAGGTGAAAAATATTTCAACAATAAATCATTTTGATTAGACATTTATAACAACTCAAACATAGATATGTTATCTTTGACTTTATTTAAGTCCTCTATAAAATTGTATCCAAATTTATTTTGTTCAAATGACTTATCAACTTGTAGGGGAATAGATGTGTTATTAGGTTGATAAGATGTTGTAGGTGCTTTAGGTGGAAATGGATTGCTATTTGAATTTTCATCATGTGTAAGTTGGTTATTGTTTGGAGGTGTAAAAGTTGTTAAAGATGTTTGTAATTTACTTCATAACATGTAATTGTTTCCTATTTGAAACCACCTAAAATCCTAAACTTCATCTAAGTTATCTTCTAGTTCATTGTCACTCTCACCCAGAAATTCATAAATCTATAAAACCAATGTTGTACTTGGATTCATCCTAGTCTGATTTTGGTCACTTTCATTTGTAGACACTATTTACAAATTTTTTATTTCTTTTTGGAAAATACTTGAAACTAACATAAAATCAACACAATTAATTTCTACATGATTTGATGTGTTGTGTCATCTACACCAACTAGGTAAACCTAGATTAGCCAAATTTACCTAATTCCCAACATTTATATTAGTTTATTTTACCTTGTCAAGGGGATTAGGTACACCTCCATTGTTAGGATTGGTATTCCATTGGCAATTAGTTATTTAAAAAATTTAATTTTGGTTTTGGGGAGGATTATTAGTAATTTGATTCTGATGTACTTGTCTTCTCAAGTCAACTACATCATTGGTCAATATCCTAACCAACTATTACAAGTTTCCTAAATCAATATTTATAATAGTAGTTTGATTATTACTTGTACCATTCTATTGATTTGTATTGACTACAAGGGCTATAACATTTAAAAATGTAGGTACCTGAGGTGTTACTTGATTTTGAATCATAGGTGAAATTTGTTGGTTACCTAGTTCTCTCTATATATAGGGGAGATTCTAGATAGGGGTACTCCCCCTCAGGCTCCCTATACCCCTTATACCAATAGTGGGGGGGTATGAGGGGTGGGGAGGGTCATCCATATCTCTCTATAGGGTTCTAAAGATAAGGATATAGAGGCCCTCCCCCCCCCCCTTGTTATATATTGTGGGAGCCCCTCACATCTCCCCTTTAGAATAACTAACTCTAAAATTTAAATGAACACAACTCAAATTTATATGGTTGTGGGTGGACCTCTCCCCCCTCTATATATATGGGAGCCATTCCCCTCCCCAACATTTGATTTTAGAGAGAAAATTTATTTCTAGGCATTTCATTCGAAGGAGTTGGATTGTAAACTATGTTCTAATTTGGGTACATACCTCCTTAAATATGATTCATCATTGGTTTATTATTCATAAGTGTTTGATTAATCATGGGTTCTTGGTTGTATGCTCCATTTTGTCTTAAATATGGTAGTGGACTAGCACCATATCATTGTGGCATCATTTTTTACTCAATGTTGATAGATCCATTATAAGCTAAAGACAATGATGTCAATGTTTTTGGAGTTCTCTAAGAAATATAGATGCCATTGGGTCTAAAGCTCTTAAGTAATTTTAAACAACAACCACTTTCATTTGGGTATAGGGATATTTTAACTTATTTTACAAATTATGCAAATGGGTGTTAAACACACTCATTAGTACCTATGGTTCTCTATGAGCAGCAGCAAGGTAATGATATAAGATTATAGGATTAATAGGTATCCTAAAGTGATTGACAAACACAGTTACTAGGTCATTCCAAGACCTGATGGATCCTTCTAGCAAGCTAAGATACCAAACATAGGCTACCTCATCTAAGGAGTAAGGAAATAAGTGACAAACCACATCTTCATGCTCAACTTGGTTGCTTATGATGGCATCTTTGAAAGACTTAATGTGTTCTTCAGTAGTCTGAATCCCACTCTACACAACAAAAAATTTCCATATTCTTTGGCAAATCATGGGAAACACTTGAAATATTTAAACGGAAGTTACCTCCACCAAGCCAAGAAGTATCCATTTATGGGCTTATAGGAATAGTAAAAGGATTGACAAAGGGAACTATAGCCTTAGGAGAACTATTGGTTGATTGAGAATGTCTAGTCTTGGATTTCCCTTTGTCAAGTCTAGTTTTTCTATGCTTAGTGAGGTATAAAAATTCAAAGTCACCCTCAATAGACTTTGACCTTGTGATAATATTTCTATTCTCTAGTTTTAGAACTTGGAGTGCCTTAGTATGCAATGTTTCCTCAATACTGAAACTAAATCCTTGATATTAAATAATTACTAGTCATAAATATTAAAATAATTCCATTCAAGCTCTCATAATGCTAATTTTTTGATGGGTCATTTGACAGACCAACTTAGGCATGGTGAAAATCCACCCAACCTCTCTTGAAAGGAGATGGAATCTCTCTACGTTTTATGATTCTAGGTCTTGGATTCCAGGGTAACTAAGTTGTTGATATGAAACTATTCCATTTCAAGGGGCACACTTAGAATACATTCAGATAAATGATTAGTAATGTTGTTCTCATAGATCCATTGTCTCGAGAATTAGTAAAAGTGGATGTGTCAAGGAAACATAATTGATTCAATAATTGCTCATTACATACAAGGGGTTTAATAATGAAAAGGTTTTACAAACAAGATATACATGTAGACATGTATTCTAAATTTTAGATCTATTCTACCTACTTTAACGGATTTATAAAAAAGAATAAAAGAGAAGGGAAAAGAGAAAGACATAAGCCTATTTTTTAGCTAGAAAAAATCTGGTTCATCTGATTTCAATTAACTCTATAAAAACAATTTGTTTCTTGTCCAGTCAGCACATAATAATGAATAAAAATGATGCAAGAGTATGAGGTATTCATCTATGAATAAATATGGACAAAATCATCATATATATGTGTAGATAATGAATAACAGTCTTCAAAACTTTTCAATTGATAAATATTTGATTGAAAAATAATGTTTAGGTCCACCTTAGTTAGGGAAATTATAGAAAATTCCACTCTACAACATTTTTCAAAAGAAAATCTAACCATGAAAGCAAGAAATTACAAGAAATAAATGTCTAGTCCTTTACTCTATCCTGTAACTCTTCATCCACCAGCCCTTATTAAGTCCTCTAGCTCACTTTATATAGCTTTTAAGTCTAATATCACCCACCCACTAGGTGGTTGGTGTAAACATCCAAGTCCTATCACTTGTGTTGAGATTGTAAGTCTGAATGACTTTCTGTAATAACACATAAATTGGACCAAAATCACTAAAATGCTATAATTTAGTTACACACGTCACATGCATGTGTTGATTTACATCCATGTATCCTTGATTTTGGAAATGCATTCTAAGGAATCATTATCTTCTCTTAATTCACTTTGAGTCAAATTGTGACCAAGAAAAATGATGTTTTTGACCATTAAAATGTTATAACTCATTCACACACATCACGTGCATATGCTAATCCAAGTCTATATTGCCCTAATTGGAGTATTACCATGTATGTCATTGACACCATCCTCTAATTCAACTCTAGTCAAATTCTGACTAAACAAATTGACATTTTCAACCATTCTGATTAAACAAATGACCAATTTATAAGAATTTCAAAAAGACTAACTAAAATCATTAAGCAAAGTAAATCATATTAAGAGATTAAGTGAGAAATCTATGAAAATTTATTGAATATCTAATATTGGAAATTCATAATTCAAAATATTTGTGACATGACATCACCCATGACATCATCATAGGGGTGTCATCTATAAAGCATTAAAGGAAATAAATATTATAATTAAGACTCCCCATGATTTATTAATGCTCCAATCTTCCAAATTTTAATTCCCATGTTTATTACTTGTCCCTCCAAAGTTGATTGGATTTTTGGCCCTCCATCTTGATCTTGAGATGAAGGGCCATAAATTAGTTAATTCATTTTGGAAAACTAAAAATACATGGGCCATGACCATAACCATTAAGCTCTTTTTGGTGTATAAAAACTATGTAAAAATATCTCTAGAGAGTTTCACTCATCCATCCAAGTTGATCAAAGCAAGATCCAAATCTATTAGTGTAAGGAGAAATGTATGGAGATGCCTATGCTACCATATTTACAAATAATTAAAGCACCAAATTTGGACACAAACATGATTAATGGATTGATCTTAGAGGAGGGAAAATTGAGGAAGGCATTGTCCATGTTTTCTTTTCTAAGTTTCTTGACTCCATTGATCTATGCCCCTTGAGGGTGTAGGCTTAACATGCTAGTTATTTATGATTTGTCATTTGTTTATGTCTTAAATACATGAACTAACTTATTTTACAATCCTATTCTACATTTTAGCACACCAAGTGGGATGACGGACCCCAAACTCATCATAAGAACATTTTTTATCTCTTATTAGCCAAGAAAAACTCCTTGTTGGCCTTGGTTTTAGCTCTTTTTGCATAAAATTATCATATTTTTTGTTTGTATGTGTATTAGTGACTTCATCCTTGAGAATGGTAAAATTGTATTTTATGTTCTGCTAATCGATAAAATCATCTCTATAAGCAACAAAATCACCTTTGTTCTTTTCTATTTTTATTGCAAGTTTTACCCATCAATGAAATTTTTCATTATTTCATCGAATATATCATAGACTTTGATGAAATCTTCAAAACCTTAGATGAATTTCTTCTTTATTAGATATTCCATTCCCAAAATTTTAGTCAAAACTTTCACATTACCTTTCTAGCTATGCTATCTTATTCTTCAGTTAAAATACTCTGTAGTTTAGCAAAAACATTTTGTACTTAGATGAAAATGCTCTGCACTTTGGTGAAAATACTTTGCACTTCAACAAAAATAGTTTGAAATTTGGCAAAACTACTCTACACTTCAGTGAAAATGCTCTACACTTCAATAAAAATGCTCTACACTTTGGCAAAAATATTCTAGGTTTAATTTTTTTCCCATTATTGATTTTTTTATTTCCAATGAATTTGTCATAATAGTAACGAATTTTTTTCTAATTGGCAAAATCATCCTTGTAATCGACAAAATTATCTCTATCTGGTTTTTTTATTTGTTGTATGTTTTCTGTGCAAGTTCTTAAAATAGCAAAATCATTTTGTTAAATGATGAATTCACTCTGAGATACAAATGCAAGACTTCCAAAATTAAAAATTTTATTTATTTATGCAATCTAATTAATCATAATCCATCCTTTAATGTTTTTTGTAAGGTATTAAGTACATGACAAGGAATATAACATATTAACAAAGCCATTTCACATCGTCCTTTGGTGCTTTAAAAATGTTTGCAAACAACTTTCTTTTTGCTTTTTCAAAGTTCCAAACAAAATCTAAATTTTAATCACACTTCAAATAGGTGCTTAAAAATAACATTCACATTTAGACTTAGAGCTCTTAAGAGCACTTTTTTTTTTTTTTTTTTAAATTTGTAAATCACTTGTTTAGTTTCATTTCTTATTAGTAGGACCTTGCACTTATACTCTTCCCTTGTCCCCTTTAGGTAACCTCTGTGACTCAAAACATATTGTTTTGCTTGTTTGTTTAAGTCTACCCAAAGAAATGTTGTGTATTCTCTCTCCTTATTTTTAGGGACTTTAATGACTCAAATATGACCTAGTTCTTCTTCTTATTTTATTTTTGGATTGTGAGTTTTTTCTTGCAAGTTATTTAGGTGGATTTTGACCTATAGTTTCATGTCCAAGCATTGTTCAAACCCCACTTATCTATTGGGGTATATAAAAGGATCATAACATCTACTATGAAAGTCATTGAGTAGTTAACCTAACCAATCAAAAGGAGTCTCAGATCAAATGGTAGTCTAAACATCAGACTTCATGGGATAAGACCCTTTCATAACAAACTAGGTGGTTTGAATTCATTGATGGATATTTATTGTACTCAAGTGTTTCTAGGCAGTTATGAACCATCTAGAAAATCCAATCAAAGATTTTAGAGTTATTGACACCACTTGTTGCAGATTATCCCACCAATGTCAAGTTGCTTTGTAATTCTAAGTTTGATGGCACGTATCAATTCTTGAGAGACAACGAGGGGCTTAAAAACTTTACCTTCATGCACTCTTTATTTATTGGATTAAAAAATTAATTCTTCTCAAGAACTGGTATATTGGTGAAAGTCTGGCAGATACTATACAAACCTTATGTTAGTCATTAAGATAAATGTGTGCACTTTCTTGAGTTCAAAAAAAATGTTTTACACAAAAAAATAGGTCCTAAAGCCTTTTCAACCAAATTCAAAGCCTTTTTTCAAGTATTTAATCTAAGGACAATTAGTTTGCACTTGATTATTGCCTATCACTTGGGTTTGATTGTTTTACTCTATGTTTGGGTCATGTCACTTAGATTGTATTTTTTATTTAATTTTAGAGACTTACCTAAGTGTGATTCTTATTCCTATATTTTACAAAAAAAAATTAATTTACACATTGAGTTGTTACGTTGTTCGCATTATCGTTTAACACTTTGCCATTTTTTACAATGTAATGTTTATTATTTGAAACAATAGCCATTTGTCTCACTTGGTACTATTACTCTACCCATTTTATTTTTGATTTTGAACTTAGGTTTTCTTGCATTAACCTATGCCCTAAGTTCTTGGACCATTCAACTTTATTTTCTATAGTGTGCAATTATGCTGCCCATTTTCTTTTAAAGTTTGAACTTAAGTTTCCTTGCATTAGCCTATGTTCTAAGTTCCTAAACCATTCAACCTTGTTTTGAATTGACTATCGAGACCAACCATGGTATCATTATCCTTATATATAGTATCGACACATATTGGACTTAGGTTTTCTTATGTTAGCCTACACTCTGAGTTTAAGATTATTCTACCTTCTTCCAATTTGCTAATTTTGACCAACCAAGTCAAGCATTTCAAAGACTAAACTTATTCTCATTATGTGTCATTATATTATCCACGTTGATTCTAAAATTTCCAAGGACCATTTGATAGTGTTTTAAAATTCTAAATTGAACCAAAGCTACATTTGAAATATTAGTAAAAGACTAAGTATTATTCCAACCATGTAGATATATAGTCGTAGTGGGGTCTCTTATGGCCCTAGTTATGAAGAGGA
This sequence comes from Torreya grandis, assembly GCA_037957365.1. NCBI lineage: Eukaryota > Viridiplantae > Streptophyta > Pinopsida > Cupressales > Taxaceae > Torreya > Torreya grandis. Next base: position 2,090,272 of record JARHVA010000296.1, on the reverse strand, counting down.
AAACTCTTATGATGAATAAGAACATTTGATCATGTACAAATAAATTACTCTCATTGTGGGATCAAACCAAGGTCAATGCATTGACAATCAACTAATTAAAGACCAAGATGGGGATCTCTTAATATTGATAGAATTAGGAGCTAGAATCCCCTCAGATTTTCTAAGAGAATTATTGTATACCCTTATTTGAATAGAAGAGAAATAATACAAACTAATTATTGAACAAGAGTAACCTCATACTTAAGTTCCAAAACCAACCATTGCTTATTATAGAAAATGGAAGGGTATATTGTTAGATTCCTCCTAAACAGGTCATATTATTGCATTTAATATACAACAAATTAGTCAATGTTATGCAAATCAATTTGTCACTAACTTAATGAATTCTTTGGCTATGACCTCGTTTAACAATACCATATTTATAGATCAAAATTAGTTACCTGAACAACTATAACAAGACCAAGTTAGCCCTACCCATGAGGTAGATCCTTTAACTCCTCTTGAACAAGTTGTGCTAATGAATGCTTTACATCAATTTCCACTTAACATGTAGCACACATTCTTCAACCATCAGGAAACCATTTCCAATGCATGACATGTACCTAATACTTCTCAATAAGTGCTAAATCACTACCAACAATAAGCCATTAATAATCCACCACCCCAACAAGTGGTGGATAATTCACTAAACACAATACCAACATCTTCTAATTTATGACAACAAGTTATGCTTGTAAACCAGTAATGGCAACATCTTATTATAAATCATCACAAGTTCCTTAAAAATAGTAGCTTACCTATAACTCACAACAATATATTTTTCAAAATCAACATTAGTTACCTAGGGATCAGCAACAAAATCTTATAAATCAACAACATCATACCTATTCCTATACACATAAGAACCAACAACAAAAACTTAACCATGCACAAAACATAGGAATAGGGTGCACACAATAGGACCACATAGGGAGGATCTATTCCTAACCACACTAACCCTAATAAAACCTATTAGTCTATGAACAAGCATCAAAATTATCTCCTTCCACCACAAACTATTCTAAATATCCAAGAGTGGAATGTAATGAAGGAGGTAGTCTCAAGGCATCAAATAGGTAACCAGACCAAAAATTACAAGTCCAATGAGATATTCCCTTATACATTTGATGTGAGCATCCTTAAATTACCCTTCCCACCTCATTTTTAAGAATCCAAATTTAATAAATATGAATGGAAGGGTGATCTAAAAGAGCATATACAAGCTTTCTTTGTTGCATGCCAAGAGGTAGCCTACAATAGTGTGTATTTGTTGTGTTTATTTCCACATAAATTGGATGGACAAGCCTTAGAGTGGCTTCTCAAATCTCCTAAAGGATTGGTAATGACTTTTAATGATTTATCATAAAAATTTGTTACCCACTTTTATTATAACATCAAACATGAACTGACAGTGGTTGACTTATGTAAATCCAAATAGAGGGAAGGAGAAAGCTTTGCAACTTATCTACAATGGTGGAGAGCATTAGCCAGTCACTTCCAACACAATCTACCAGATATAAATCAATTTTATATATTTTCAAAAAACTTACTCCTCGAGGTCACTCATAATATAAGACTTGTTTGTGCCAACACATTCAAAAAAATCATTGACAAGGGTGTATAGTTTGAAAAGGCACTTATTTATAAAGGCTTGTCAAAATATATTCCCAAGATCAAACATCACATCAATCCAAATCACCTATTCAGACCAATACCACTAAGAAGCCTAAGACCTTTAATAAAAACAAAAACATGGTAGATAATTGGGTTACTGAATCATGACATGTGAAAACAATGCAAGCACCACCTACTTAAAATATGCCACTAAATCCACCACCCACACTATAAAGATCTTATCCACATAGAGGATATGATAGATGTAGGTCATTCAATGACTTGGGGGGGCTATTGAGTTAATTTTCAAGAAATAATTACTACCAACATGATTATTTAGCCTATGTCAAAACCCTTTCCTAAGGATCAGCCTAAACCTAACTAATATCATGAAGATGAATCTTATGATTTTCATCATGATGTTGGCCTTGTGGTTTATAGATGCATGCAATTAAGGCACATTATTGAAAACTTTCTAGATAATGGAGTGATTAAGATGGACAATAGACCTCCTAACACCAATCAATATATGGGTATCTACAAATATCCATTTCCCAAGCATAACAACCAATAATAGAGGAGGAATCAGAACCAAGGCCAAAAGTGCAATCAATAGTAAAATTAGGGTTATAATCAGAATCAAAATCCAAATAATAACCATAATCAAGATCATGACACCTAAACCAATAAAATCAAGTACCGTGTTATGCCATATGATTACAACAACACTATAGGGTGTATTACTAGTAATCACATCACTACCATTAAGATCAAACCCCATGTATCATCTAACATTACTCAAAATATTGGTTCCTTTATTTGAGGATCACCATCCCCTACTTCAGATAATTATGAATTGGGTTTTGACACTTCACTTACACCTCAATTTTTGAAAGTTACAATTATTTGACCTCCTCATTATTCTAATTATAATAACTCCCTCCCGACTCAAAATTATGTAATCACACTAGATGGTTGAAGGTTATCCTCTATGGCCATTTGTCTTCTTTCAACATTGATTCTAAGCCAAACATTATACCGATTAAGACCAATCCTAAACTAAACATTATACCAACTAAGACCAAACCTACTTGTCCCATTATTGATAATCCATATAGGATCAGTGAATAACTAAGAAAAACATTCATGAAGATATCTATATTAGATATTTTGCATACATCTAAAGTTTACATGACCATACTGAATGATTTCTTTCAACAATCCACTATACCTAATGACATTAATCCTGACTAATTCCAAATTCTTGTGGGACATTTGTCTTCAAGATAGAAGCTTACCTTTGACTAGCGAGATATGTCATCCATTGTTCCTATGCATAATAATCCCCTATACGTTGAATTCATTATTTCCCATCATAAAATTAAATGGGTTCTTATAGACAATGGCTCTAGATTGAACATAGTATCATTGAGACTAGTTGAAACATTAGGGTATACGGTGCTAGATATGAGACCAAATACCATCACCATCAATGTTTATGACAACTCAAAAAGAGAATCTATATGAACCATTTATTTACCAATCATTATTTGGCTTGTTACCCATGATACCCTTGGCCATGTCAATGATATAGATCTACAGTATAATCTACTTCTTGGTCGACCTTGGATCCACGAAGTACAAAAGGTCCCTTCCACCCTACATCAATGCATCAATTTCCCCCATTTTGGTCTAGAGGTCATTATTTATGGTGACTTACAGTCATACCAATATTGCAAACATCTATAAGCTGAGTATGAAAACTACACCTATTATCCTAACACTAAATTGGCAGGTAAGAAAGGTAAGAGGGTGGTTTTTTAACCTCCCAAATCTAATTATATTGACCCTAGTGACCTCGCTTCCACTTCTACTAAACCATTTCATGCGACCATGTCCACCATTTCACTATTAAGGATGATGGTATTACCACATATAACATTCATGATGCATTCCACATTGGTAAATTTCCTAAGTCTCTTAATTCCTATGGTCATCCAAAACCTTTTAAATATCCTAGCATGCTAAACATGATTTGGAAAAATAAATCCAAATCCTCTCTTCAAAAGTCACTCATCTTTGTACCTGATACGTCACCCAATCAAGATCTAGAAACTAATGTTGAAGGAGGTTAGTTGTATGGTGACATATTTGCTAATTACTTCTAGAGTGTCAAGTACCCTATAATAGATAAAATCATGGATATCCTAGACTATACAAGAATAGGATTGGGACCAAATACATAAATAATTCTTGAACCTATTCAAGTTGCTCAACCTATGAGGAATTGAGGTCTTGGATTTACACCACTTGGGGTTGACCCCATTAATTTTGAGAGTGATTTCACTCTATAAACTAATAATAAAACTCCCAATAGTGATGTAACATCCCATTATAGTACCTAGGATGAGCTAGTGAATACTGATTTATTTGATTCCAATCCCATCATGACCATTACATCCCATTATCCACTTACCCTTCATCATCTTAACTTGGTCGATTGGGACTAACAAGATTTTATTATACCATTAGATGACTTTCATAATGAGGAATCTATTGTTTAATTCATGGGAGTTTTATATGAATTATCATTTGGTGATCACAAACAAGGCTTTGATTTCCATTAGGACCCTGTTACCTATTTTGGAGAGCAGGCGAACTTCCTTGGTCATGATAAAATTAAAACATTGAGATCCTCAGGTGAAAACCTCTTTAAGGTGCCCTTGGGTTAGGGAAAGAGTAAAGATAAAGATAAGTCCATAAGTGAAAACCTATTTTAGGTGCTCTTGGATGGGGAATTTCACCTCTTTCCTTAATAAGTGTAGTGTCTACCTAGTCCAAGCATTACCATTGGTTCTGGCATCCATTTTAAATAATATCATGTTTCTGAGTGCCTTGCTCAAGATTTTCCTAAAGTATTTACCCACTAGTCATTTCCTAGCATACATGATTTAGAGTCCTCCTATATGGGTGAATATTGTGATCAATAGGTAGTTAAATAGGATCCACTCTCTTCCTTACCTACTATTCTTGAGGATGGTTTAGTATTACTGGTCGAAGATACTATGGAGGTCAACATTGGTACATATAATGATCCAAAGATTTTTTTATCTAGGCACATCCCTCACTAACAAAGAGCGTTAATTCATTGTTACCATTCTAAAAGACTTCATTAATATGTTTGCATGGTCCTACTTAGACATGCCTAGTTTTGACCCTTCATTAGTGGTACATCACCTAGTTGTCCATGTAAATGCCAAACCAGTCAAATATAAATTATATAAAATGCATCTATGCATACCCATCCTAATCAAAATAGAGTTATAAAATTTACTATATGAAGGGTTCATTTGACCACTTGACTATTTTGAGTGGATCTCTAAAATCATCTTAGTCAACAAAAATCCACAGGGCATTCACCCATGTACTGATTTCAAAGATAATAACAAGGATGCCTTAGAGATGATTTCCCACTACCTAACATTGACATGATAGTCAATTATATGATACGCTATGAAATGTTGTCTCTCGTGGATGAATTTTTAGGGTATAACCAACTTAAGATTGCACCAGAGGACCAGCACAAGACCACGTTTACCACTCCATGGGGAATACTTTGTTATCAAGTCATGCCCTTTGGCTTGAAGAATACAAGTACAACTTATCAACTTTCCATGATTTTCATCTTTAATGACATGATGCATGACATCATTAAAGACTCCATTGATGATATCTTGGCTAAATCAAGAACACATTCAAGCCAACCCAATGTTCTATGAAGAATATTCAAGAGGCTTCATAAATACAACGTGTGTCTCAATCCTAAGAAGTGCATCTTTGGCATTACTTCAAGCAAATTTATAGGGTTCATTATGTCACCAAGAGGTATTGAGGTAGATCCAACTAAGGTTAAAGCTATTGTTGAAATGCCTCCTCCATCCAATTTGAAATGGCCCCATAGCTTACAAGGCAAAATATAGTATATACATTGTTTCATATCATATTTGGTTGATAAGTGTCATCCATTGATACACCTTTTGAATAAAGGTGTCACATTTCAATGGGATATAGACAGTGAATAATCATTTACTGAATTTAAGGCCTACTTGGCTATTTCATCAATATTGACTCTGCCTACATGAGGCAAATAATTGCTTTTGTACATTTCACCTTAGAATATGCATTAGGTGCACTTTTGGCCCAACATGATGAACAGGGCAAAGAGCATGCAGTATATTATCTTATCCAAACATTAGTAACTTATGATCATAACTATACACCTATGGAAAAGGCTTGTCTCGTAATGGTGTTCACTTCCTAAGAGTTGTTGCACTACATGTTGAATAACAAAACCGTTGTAATAGCCAAGATTGATTCAATTAAGTATATATTATCAAAGACCACTCTCATATGATGCATGGCCAAATGGGTTATGTTGTTGAGTGAATTTGACATGAAATACTAGAATTAAAAGGCCATTAAGGGGTAAGTCCTGGCAGATCAGCTCGTTGAATCTCCTTTGATCAACATTAAGCCTCTCTCAATTGATTTTCTAGATGAATCAATCATGATCATGGATGAGGTAATTGTTGAGTCCAAAAAATAGACATTATACTTTGAAAACTCATTTACATCTCATGGGTGTGGAGCTGTAATTTTATTGGTCACACTGTAAGGGGATATTATTCCTAAGGCATTTCACATAGTCTTTCATTTTACCAACAACATGGCTAGATATGAAGCACTTATTGCAAGACTTTGTATTGAAATAAATTTATATATCAATAAATTGATGGTTTATGTATATTCTCAAATGATCATCAATCAATCCATAGACTAGTACTAAAAAAGAGATGATAAGCTTGTACCTTACAAGTGTATAGTGGATAATCTCAAACAACACTTTTAATTTCTTTAATTTGAACAAATACCATGGGCCAATAATTGAGCATAAAATGCCATAGCTACCATTAGGACCATGATACAAGTCTTCAGTGATGCCATAGAGTATTAGTTCATCGATAATCTTTTACAGTTAGCTCATCTACCACCAAATTTAAAGAGTGTATGTAATATTGATGGTCCCAATTCCCCTTGGTACCAATCACTAGATACTTATCTCCAAGATCAAACCCTTCCATTGAACCTTTTAAAGAACCAAACAAAACTATTCCTTACTTGAGCATCCCATTATACCATACTTAGAAACATGCTCTCTTATAGAGGCTATGATGGATTGTTACTTCATTATTTATCTTTAGGAGAATCTATGTTGGCACTTAAAAAGGTCTACAAAGGAATTTGTGGGTCCCACATTATCAACATGGTCTTGGCCAAGAAACTCCTTTACACAAGATATTATTGGCCCAAAATGGAGACATATGTTTGAAACTATGTCAAGAAGTGTGTTTCTTATTAGAAACATAACCATTTGATACATGCACCTTCACTACCAATTCAATTGATTACTATACCATGGCCATTTTTAACTTAGGGACTCAATCTTGTTGGGAAAATAAACCCTAATTCCTTTGATGGCCACAAGCACATCTTACTGTTATGGAGTATTTCACTAAGTGGATAGAGGCCATAGCCCTTACTTATATAACTAGAAAGTATATAGATAAGTTTATTTACTTTATATTATATGTCGTTATGGCATCCCCTCCAAAATAATCTCTGATAATGGTGTTTCTTTCAAGAACAAGGATGTCAAATCCCTTTATACCCAGTTCAAGATCAACCATAAATGTTCCACACCATATAACCCATAAAGTAATGGTTAAGTAGAGACATATAACAAGATTATTATTTCAATCCTTAAGAAGATTGTCATTAATGTTAGTCATGTTTGGCACTTTTAGTTATTCCCCACCCTCTGGGATTACCAAACTAGTCACTAAACCCTTATGGGAGTTACACCGTACTCCTTAGTATTTAGTTCAAAGGCCATTATTCTCATCAAGATTCAGTTGACTTCATTGTGAGTCTCTCTATAGGATATTATTGATGATGAAGAATATAGAGTCTCCAAATTTCAATAGTCATATCTTCTAGATGAAAAGAGTTGGGTCACCTTAGACCATAAGCAAGCTTATCAAAATAGGCTACATTGTAGCTATAAAAAACACATTCTCCCTAGATAATTTTAAGTTGGTGACTTGATCCTAAAATAAAATAAGAAAAACACCAATGTCGAGTGTAAAAAGAAATTCAAATTTGAATCCAATTAGTTTGGTCCATTTTTTGTCACTGTATATAATGGTTCTAGGGCATATAAGCTAGCTACTCCAGATGGACAAGAGCTCAAGGAACCCATGAACATATTTCACCTCATGCATTTCTATGCTTAAATTTTATCCTATTATATTATCTATGAGAGCCTTTGATTTTGGGGCACCTATTGCATATCATTACCTAGACTGTTTACATTATACTACCTAAACCATTTCCATATTGTTACCTAAATTGTTTTATTATTACTTGGACCATTATATTATTACCTGGACAATTCTATTATTACCAAGATTGTTCATGAATTTTCTTACCTATTATTTTGGGTCATTATAATCCTATTACCATTCATGATCTTGATTACGAACCAACAAGTATGCAAACATTTTCAATGAATATTTTAGAGGCAATTCCAAGTGATCAGCATCAGAATCAACAACATCTTTTTGGACCAGTATCTTAGGGCATGTCAACATATGATTTCACCTATTTGGTGGTTCCTTGACACTTATTCTAATTGTTCCTTATCTTATTATTTCCCCATGTATGTTGTTTTGTTCCTATTTTTTGTTGCATGGTTTCCCCTTGGCCTAAGATTATGTTGTTGGTTTATAAGAGCACCATTGTTGTTAGGTTGTGGAGCTAAAAGCTTCACTGATGCAGACATGGAGGAGGTTGCAGAAGAGTTGTGGTGTGTCACAGACACTGGCGTCGGTCAGGCCAACCGACGTTGGCAGGATTAGACAAGAAGGCAACCGGCATCGGTCAGTAGTCGGCCGACGTCGGCACCCCCCAGGCGGACAGGGACCGACGTCGGTCGCCTGTGTGGTTCAGACTGCGGATGTTACGGGCAGTTAGCTAACGAACCAAGTGTTTGCATGATGAGAGCTAATTTTAGACTGAGAGTTGTGCATCTAATTATTGTAATTAGATGTCTAATTATTGTTTGGATGAGATCTATATAATAGACTCATGGTTGTATTGGAAACTTGTGCTAGGGAGTAAGAGAGCAAATAGCTCCTTCAGAGACAGGTAGAGCAATGGTGCGTTCCTCCTAGTGCCACAGTACCAGGTGTGTGGGTGCTGGATTGGAGAATCAGTAGGGTTCTTCAGGTATGTATGATCTTAGTCATCAGGTGAGCATGGCTTCTATAGGAGATCTACATGGTAAGTAAGATCCTTGATCTGCAGGTGTATGTGTGTGCAAGGTCAAGGTTCACAAGTGTGCAGAACCAGGTTGATTTGCAGGTGTGCAAGATCAGATAGGACAGCAACACAATAGGGAGTAGAATCAGGCAAGATCTACTTGGAGTATAGGTGTGTACTCAAATAGATCAGAGAGGAAGGCAAGGGAGTTCCTTCCATAAGTATGGTTTGTTGAATTGTAGGTTGTTGTAGGTTCATGGGAGATCTACTTAAAGTACATTGAGTACTTGTGGAGTGTGTGGAGCACTTGTGGTGTGCGTGGAGCACTGGAGGTGAACACCAACTCTGTGTTTGAGTTGTGTGTTGGGACCTGAGAGAGAGAGCTTTGAGAAAATAAGTACTGTTCACTTGAGGTGTGGGAAGCCTCTGAAGAGGTGGTGGAGAAGAAGTGGCATCTTCTTTATTGTATTATTTTCTATATGAGTATTAATACAAGTTGTGTATTGTCTCTCATATCATGTGTTATTTCTGAGTTCTAGTTAATTATGTATTCTGGTTAATTTCCGCATATTAAGTTGCTTGGTTTGGTAATCAATTGTGTGCTTCTAGTGTTTCATATATCCTGACAAGTGGTATCAGAGCTAAGGTTGCAGGAAGCAGGGTTTGTGTTTGGTTATAGGTCACTCTCAGGGGTTTTTGATTGAGTGGGAGTAGAGCAATGGCAGATGAAAGTAAGCTAAGAATGGAGGAATTGAAAAGCACAGATGGTCACTTACGGTCCCATGGAAAGAAAGAGCAGGTAAAAGAATATTGTTGGTTTGTGGAAGATCAGCATGAAGAAACTGAAGAAGCAGATGTAGCAGGTGTTGTTGCACAGGATGCTCTGGGAGGTTTCTTGGATAAAGTTGAATCTTGGATAATAGATTCGGTTGCCTCTTTCCATGCAGCCCTAGGTAGAGGAGCTGGTGAGCCTTGCCAAAGAATTGGCAAAGGGGAAATGAAGCTGAAATTGCAGGCAGCCAACACACAGGTGTTGATGAAGGTCATGCAGGTCTCAAGTTTGGAGATATGGCTAATTTCTTCAGAAAGATTTTGTGATGAGAGATGCACAAGAACTCTCACAGCAGATGCACTTGAATTAGCTGGTGGTAAGAAGACAGGTACTATTTATCTACTTGTTTATATTACTGATTCTTCTTCTGTTGCAGAGACGTGGCTTTGTAGGCTTGGTCACATGAGCAGGAAGGAGATGCATGTTCTTAAGCGGAAGATAGATATATTTGATAGGCTTAAGAACTGGAAAGCCTTGGTGTTTATGGAGGAGATGGTGGATAGAAACCAGTGGATGGTGCTGGATACTTCTGAGCAGAGCAGTTTGGACATGGGTTTTGATTCAAAGGAGCTCGTGGGTAAAAAGTCATCACTCACAGGCGAACATAGGTACCGGCATCAGTCAGGAGGAACCGGCGTCGAACAGACAGGTGCCGATGTCGGTCATGTGCAGACTAAAGCCGATGATGTCGGGTAGGGTAAGACCGACGTCGGTCATGAGGACCGACGTCGGCAACAGGGACACCGACGTCGACAGGGTCGGTAGTTAGGGACAGACGCATGGGAATCGACATCAGTCGGATGCAGACTGTGGAGTGACCGAGGTCGGTCACTGTAACAGATTTTGGGTGGATAGCATGCTGTCAAGGAGTCTCAAACACCCATACGGAGGACTGAAGACGTAAGTAGGCCCTCAAATTCGTTGTTCCTCTTCTTTATACTCGTTGTTGATTGTAGAGCAGGAAGGATCCAGGAAACAGGTGGGAGCATGGCATGGAGAGATTGCAGACACCAAGCGGAGATTTGGTAGGGTTGCCAGTAGGTATGAAAGCACAGAGATGAATGGATTCCTTAGTTGAAGAATAGAGTGAACGGACACGTGAGACAAAAGACCAGGCATATGGTCTTGAGGGAGCTACAGGACAGTGGGACAGGACTGACAGGTGGTACCAGGTGGATGACAAAGCAGGGCTTTAGTCAATGTTAGTATAACCATTGTGTTTGTCTTACCAGGTGGATGATGGTCACAACATTATCCTGTTGTTGTATGTGGAGGATGAACTTGGTACAGGTTCAGACATACAGGGTTTTGCTGAGCTAAGGGTAAGGTTAGTTCAGTGGCATGTCATGAGGAGTTTGGAGCAGCGAAATTCTTTGACATGGGAGACATGGAGATCATAGGTTGATTTTGTCTCCAATGGGAGCTGATGTGAATCAGGTGTTGGTGAGGTTCAGGATGCAGAGTTGAAGCACACTAAGGGCTAGACAGGTACAGTGTCTGAAATCACATGAGGTCTGGTATAGACTTGAGTATTCCCATGTAGTGGGAGCTGTCAGAGAGTTAGGAGCCAATTCGGGGAAGTGGGTTCTCAAGTATTTGAGAGGGACTAGCAATAGGGATTCATGCTATGCAGGGTCAGGACTTCACTACATGGATTTGTAGATGCGGATGCGGCAGGGTACTCGGATGACAGGAGGTACATCATAGGTTGTGTGGTGGGTTGTCTTCAAGATTAAGCTTGAAGAGGGATACAAACCAGGAAATAGATTAGATGGGGTACAAGTACAGGTACAGTGTAGTTGTTTATCTCTAAGTGGGAGATTGTTAGGTTGTGGAGCTAAAAGCTTCACTGATGCAGACATGGAGGAGGTTGCAGAAGAGTTGCGGTGTGTCACAGACACCAACGTCGGTCAGGCCAACCGACGTCGGTAGGATTAGAAAAGAAGGCAACCGGCGTCGGTCAGTAGTCGGCCAACGTCGGCACCCCCCAGGCGGACAGGGACCGACGTCGATCGCTTGTGTGGTTCAAACTGTGGATGTTACAGGCAGTTAGCTAACGAACCAAGTGTTTGCATGATGAGAGCTAATTTTAGACTGAGAGCTGCGAATCTAATTATTGTAATTAGATGTCTAATTATTTTTTGGATGAGATCTATATAATAGACTCATGGTTGTATTGGAAACTTGTGCTAGGGAGTAAGAGAGCAAACAGCTCCTTCAGAGAGAGGTAGAGCAATGGTGCGTTCCTCCTAGTGCCACAGTACCAAGTGTGTGGGTGCTGGATTAGAGAATCAGTAGGGTTCTTCAGGTATGTATGATCTTAGTCATCAGGTGAGCATGGCTTCTATAGGAGATCTACATGGTAAGTAAGATCGTTGATCTGCAGGTGTATGTGTGTGCAAGGTCAAGGTTCACATGTGTGCAGAACTAGGTTGATTTGCAGGTGTGCAAGATCAGATAGGACAACAACACAATAGGGAGCAGAATCAGGCAGGATCTACTTGGAGTACAGGTGTGTACTCAGATAGAGCAGAGAGGAAGGCAAGGGAGTTCCTTCCATAAGTATGGTCTGTTGAATTGCAGGTTGTTGCAGGTTCATGGGAGATCTACTTAAAGTACCTTGAGTACTTGTGGAGTGTGTGGAACACTTGTGGTGTGCGTGGAGCACTGGAGGCGAACACTAACTCTGTGTTTGAGTTGTGTGTTGGGACCTGAGAGAGAGAGCTTTGAGGAAAGAAGTACTGTTCACTTGAGGTGTGGGAAGCCTCTGAAGAGGTGGTGGAGAAGAAGTGGCATCTTCTTTATTGTATTCTTTTCTGTATGAGTATTAATACAAGTTGTGTATTGTCTCTCATATCATGTTTTATTTCTGAGTTCTAGTTACTTGTGTATTCTGGTTAATTTCTGCATATTAAGTTGCTTGGTTTGGTAATCAATTGTGTGCTTCTGGTGTTTCATATATCCTGACAATTGTAGTCAGTTTAGATTTTGTTTGAGCTTCTACCTAAAGACCAGGTCCCTTGTTAGATGGTTCATTTTACATTTGAACATATTACATTGCTTTCATTATTTTAAAAAACCCATAAATATTTAAAAAACACTAGAAAAAATATAAAAAACATTCTTAGTTAGAGAAGGTGGTCTTAAAATTTCCTTGAGAGTTATAAAGTTGTGTCATCTTCTGGGTGGATTTCCCCTTTATTTTTTTCATCATTTTCGTTATTTCATTACACTCCCCTTCTTGGGAGAACTACATCGGCCTAAGATCTACATGAACTATGTAGGTAGCACTTGGATGTATGGGGTATCTCAGGTTAGTTCAGCCACTCTTATTTTCATGTTATTATACCCTATGCCTTTACGCTCTCTCCATTTTATGAGTAATTATGGACCTTTATGCTCTCATTGTTTTTTGAGTAATTTTGGACCTATATGCTCTCATTTTTTTACTATCCCATTCATATTTTTCCTCTATTATCATTTCTTCTCTATTTATCATCATATTTCTTCTATCCTGATTCTCGAGAGAATTACATTAGCCTGAGGTCCCTTTGGACTATGTAGGTAGCACCCATTTATGAGGAGCACTTGGAGGAATTTAAGACACCCTTCTTTATTCTTTCATTCCCCTTGCTTCAAATAATGTATTCATGCTCCAAGCATAACACCTTATTCATTACACATGCACAATTATTGATTACTTACATTGAGTCTCTTTATCTTCATTGCATTGTGTTATGTGTGTCTTGTATATTGGTTTGTTCACTTGTTTATATTAAATGTCATGTCTGGATACATTTTGAAAACCTCTTGACTCTTGCCTTAACTTGGGCTTGAGTTGTTTACTTTTGTATTTAGATTGTTTTATTACTTGTTTATGTTTTGTATATTCTTGTTTCCACTTAAGTCTTGATAATTCACATCTTGTTCTTAAGTTGGTTATGTTTTATATTTAATTCTGGTTATTTATTTTTGTTTTATGTTCAAACATAAATGTTTTCAACTTAGGTTTTGGCATTTATATCATTATTTTGAGTTATAAATATTCACATTTTAACTAGTCTATTCATAATTTGAACTCCAATGCTATTAGAAGTTTTTCATACTTGTGATACATAATTTAATTTGCCATATTAAACACCAAGTGCTTCAATATTACAAATAATGTGGCACTAAACATACATCTTTGAAATCACCATCCTACATATCTACTACCTAACCAAGATATCATCCTCCAATCATGAGCCAAACATTGGAAACAAGCATGACTCTCTTTGTTACTTTAGGACATGCATCTCCTAGCTTACACATCTAGTCATGTTATCTATTCATTTACCCAACATATATGGCTACTTATATATTGATTCAAGATGTTCATCTCCTACATTAATCTCTAGTATCTAGTCATACATCAATCACAAATAGGGATAAATCAATAATATGTATGCTAATTAAGGATGTGTATCTCCTAAAGTTAGCATAAATTATCATATCATAACAAGAACAACTAAATTATAAATATGGAATATAATAGGATCTTGGCAAACAAATACACATCCATCTCTATATTCTTATTCAATCTCCCCCATGGACTTATTGTTACCACGATTCTTCATGGGAGGCTCTTTTTCACCTCATTTATCCATTTTCAAGCCATTTTATTCTAATTATTCTATTGTTGGCCTCTTTTATTGAATTACATGTTCCTTTATTCTAATCAAGGGACAACACATCAAAAAAATTTAAAAAAATCCATTCTCCCCTCGAGGGAAAATCATGGGTCACCCAAACATTGTCTAGGGCATTTTCATAACCCCATTTTTTTGTAGCTCATGTATAATTTAATAGAAGGAATGAATGAATTTTATTCTAATTTTGATCATTTTGAGTGACCTTTGTATTATTTTTTTAAATCATTGCTTCGACCAAATGTCTCACCATGCCTTCTCAAATAGGGACAAAATGTAGACATACAATTCTTATCATTGTCGTGTCTAGATTGTAAGTATGAATGACTCTCTGTAATAATGCACAAACTGGACCAAAATCACCAAAACATTATAATTTGATCATAGACATCATTTGCATGTGTTGATTCATGTCCATGTATCCCTGATTGATTTTACAAAATCATTATCTTCTCCTAATTCACTTTGATTCAAATTACGACCAAGCAAAATGATGTTCTAGATTACTGAAATGTTCTAATTTATCTGCACACATCACATGCATGTGCCTTGTACATGGAGTATTAAACTATACTTAATTAACACCTTCCTCTAATTCAACTCCATTCAAATTATGACTAAGCAAATTGATATGTTTGACCATTCTGATTAAACAAGTGACCAATTTCCAAGAATAGTAAAAAGACTACGTAAAATCATTAAGCAAAGCAAGTCAGATTATGAGATTAAGTGATAAATCCATAGAAATTTATTGAATATATATTATTATAAATTCATAATTCAAAATATTTAGGCCATGACATCATCATAGAGGTGTCATCCACAAATAATTAATGGAGATAAATATTAGAATTAAGGCTACCTATACCTTATTAATGCTCCATTCTTCCAAATATTAATTTCCACATTCATTGCTTGTCCCTCCAAATTTTAAGGGATTTGTGGCCCTCCATCTTGATCTTGAGATGGAGGGCTACAAATCAATTTCTTCATTTTGGAAAACTATAAATACATGGGCCATAACCATAATCATTAAACCTTTTTTGGTGTATAAAAACTATGCAAAAATATCTCTAGAGAGCTTCACTCATCCATCCAAATTGACCAAAGAAAGAGCCAAAGCCATTAGTGCAAGGATAAATGTTTGGATATGTTGATGTTACTGCATTGACAAAGACTTGGAGCACTAAATCCAAGCACAAATGTGATTAATGGACTGATCTTTGAGGAGGGCCACTTGGGTAAGGCATTATCCATGTTTTCTTGTCTAAGTTTATTCACTCCATTGATCTATGCCCCTAGAAGGAGTAGGCCTAGAATGCTAGTTATTTATGCTTTGTCATTTATTTTATGTCTTAAATACATGAACTAACTTATTTTACAATCCTATGTTACAATTGGAAACATTAAATGATAAGCACCAACAAGACCCCAAATTCAATGTGAAACTACATCTCCAAGGCAATACATGCCAAAATCATTAATGATAGGTTCACATTAAATTTATTTGGAAAAAAAATGTCGAGAAAAATAAAATATTCCTAAGTGTCCATGCTCAACACAATAGCCCATTCTTCCATGCCAAATTTCATCATGATTTTTGATGTAATAAATGGTATCAAAAATGAGCTACAAATTAAAATATATGGCTTAAAAACCAACATGTAATTGTGCACAACCACATCAGCACTTTCAAAATACACTAAAAGAGAAATTTGTAGGATAAAAAATAATCAATACCCATTGTATCTTATATTTATAAAAAATACTCTTGAACTTATGTTAAAAAAAGTATGTTTAGTTTTTTGAAATAATCAAGTTAACAATTGCGCATTACCCTTTAAGGGTTTTCTAGTCAGAAGTTGGTTAAGTGAAAAATCTTCTTAGGAGGGTCACTCTGCACCTTCATATCTTTTTAGTGGCAAAATAGATTACTTTGAAACTAAATGAATTAAATTCTTATCTCATCAAGTTACTATCATAAAAAAATTCAAGTAATTTTGACCTCATTTGATATTACAACTAAAGGTTTTAAAAGTGCATATTAGCTAGATTTGAAAACTGGAAACACAGAAAATGACCAAAGTAAAAATTAGTGTAGAAACTAATTTTTAACATTGAGAATTGTACATGTGGGATGGATTACTCTAAAAATTCATTTACTACTACATTCTTCCCATATTTGACTATATTCATTTAATTTTCTAATACTATTGGGTTTCATTTAGTCATGCAAAATTGGGTTTGAATAGTGTGCAGTAGATAGATTTGGTCATTGGGAAGAAACATAAAACTATGCTTAAGTTAGTTTTCATGATTGCATATTTTTCAAATTAGTAAATATTTCATATGAATACATTCACTTTTATATTCTCATTACATTTGGATACTCTCATGAAAAAAATTATTATAAATGAATATGTTTTGACATTTCAAAGTTAGGTTTGAAAGGTGTGCAATGGGTAGATTTAGTCACTTGGATAAGAAAACTACACACTGGTCAATTTTCATGGCTGTGCACTTTGCACTTGGACAATGATTTTTTTGTAACTTTATCTATATTTTCACTCTTCCCACATTTATCTACCATCTTGAAAATTTTCATGTGAAATGGATAATATGTGGTCATGTGAAATGGGACTTGAAGATTGTGAAGTAGGTAGATTTAGAAATTGGGAAGACAAAAATGACCACATAAAAAGCAGTGTAAAAGGTAGTTTTGATACTTATGAAATCATTCTCCTGTGACTTTCTTCACATTCTCACTCTCCTAAAATTTGTCCATGTTCATGAAAACATTTGGTATAATTTAATATGATTTACCCTTATGAAACTAAGTTTCAAACGTGCATAGTAGGTAGGTTTGGAAACTGGGAAGATACAAAAAAATGACCAAGTAAAAATTAGTTTAAAACCCAATTTTGATGACTATGCATTTCATAATTAGGGAAAGTATTTTTTTATAAATTTTGACATTTATACTTTCCCCACATTTAGCTATCCCCATACAAAGTTTCACAAAAAATGAATATAATTTACTACTGATAAAATAATCTTGAAGAGTGCATAGTAGGTAGATTTGACAACTAGAAACATAGGAATTTGGCTAATAATAATATGCCAAAATGTTAGTTTTTAGTGTGCATATTTGGTATATGAATAATGAATTTTTTGTGAATTTTTATACCTTAATATTATTCCAATATTTTACTACCAAAC